>CM024702.1:0-368925 GCA_014182845.1 Corymbia calophylla | reverse complement strand
CAAAACGGAATAAGAGAGAGAGGGAGTGATCTTATCGTGCTTCGAGATGTTGATGGGAAAGAAGAGTTTCCAGCTCGCAACCAAAACTGTAAAATGCGAAACGAATACAAAGTAAGGAGAATCGAAGCATTCCGGAGTCAAGGCCCCCCCAAAAAGGCAAACGCCATACTTCCCATCGAAGCCTGTCCGTCCGTACGGAGTCACCTTCCTTTGTCATCCCATTTCTAAGCAACTCCCGCAAGAGAAGTAAAGCCCTCCTACAATGCAGCCGCCAACCGCCGCCGCCGCCGCCCTCCTCCCCTCCTCCTCCTCGCCGCCGCCGCCGCCGCATCATTCCCCGACCGCTTCCACAAGGGGGCCCTCCCCCCTCCGCCCGCTCCGCTCCGCCTCCCACTCGCCCCAGCAGTACACGGAGCTCACCCGCCCCCTCCCTACACCCTCCCCTCCCGCCTGCCTGCTCCCACCGCATCGTCACCCACTCCTTCGCCAACACCATCGGCTCCCCTCCCTCTCCGCCCCCTACTCCCCGCCCCCGCCCTCCTCCTTCTGCCCCCTCTCCCCCTGGTCCTCCGTCGCCCTCGAGCTCTCCGCCTCCTCCCGCGGCGACCAGTATGACCGCATCGCCGCCCTCTGGCTCGGCGGCGTCGAGCTCCTCCGCACCAGCACCGCCGAGCCCGACGACGACGGCGTCTTCTGGAAGGTCCGCAAGGACGTCACCAGGTACTCCTCTCTCCTCTCCCGCTCCGACATCGAGATCTCCATGATGCTCGAGAACATCATCAACGAAGAATTCACCGGCATCTACCACGTCAACGTCACTCTCTTGTTCTACTCTTCCGAGATGGTTAGCGGTAGACCTTCGGTTCCGATTCCGATGAATCGGCTCTCCGATCAAGGATTGAGCATGAAATTAGGGCTCGGATTGGAGGAATTGGGTGGAAAAAGTGGAGTCGCACCTCGAGATGGCGTCAATTCTGCTACTCTCGGTGCGGCGACATGGGATCACAATCCGCCGCCGGCCGATCTGATATACCCCGTGTCGGACGACGGCGATAGAGGCTCTTGGTATTGATCGAGAGGGCGTCGGACTTGCGTTCGAAGAAGATCACCATCCCGGCGAACACGGTCCGCGCGGTGCTCGAGCTGTGCGTGTCGTTCCACGGGAACGACGAGTTCTGGTACTCCAACCCTCCGGATTCGTACATCAGGGAGAACAACCTGACCACGAGGCGCGGCAACGGAGCTTACAGGGAGGTCCTGGTGATGATCGACGGGAATCTGGTCGGCTCGGAGGTGCCGTTCCCGGTCGTGTTCACCGGCGGCATCAATCCCCTGTTCTGGGAGCCCATCGTCGCCATCGGCGCGTTCATCCTTCCTTCTTACGACATCGAGCTGACGCCATTCCTCGGGAATCTTTTGGATTGCGAGCCGCACGAATTCGCGATCGGGGTCGCCAATGGGATTTCGTATTGGCTCGTCAATGCGAACCTGCACCTGTGGCTCGACCACGGCTCGAAAAGGGTTCAAGCCAAGTCCGCGGCGTACGGCCCTCCCGTGCACAATGTGGAGCGCGACTCGCAGTTCCGAGAGCTCGACGGATCGTTCAAGGTGAAGGCGAAGAGGAAGGAGCGGCTGGTCGGGTGGGTGAAGTCGAGCGCCGGGAACTTCACCACGATGGTGTCGACCGGGTACAAAGTCAAGAACTGGATCACCTTCGTCGGCAACGGAACCTACAAGCTCGTTAAGCAGAAGATGAAGGCGAAGAGAGAAATCAGGATCATGAACGAAGCCCGCATCCCGCTCGCCCGCTCCTTCATCAAGAGGAACTACCCGCTTCGCGTGATCACCTCGACTCTCCCGGGGTCTAAGAAGGGCACGTACGTGCTCGTGACCAACGTCTCGCACGCGCTGACGGAGAAGTGGTCCGACGGGGATACGTCGAGCTTGAACGCAACGTGCAGGACTCGAGGGGCTGGATGGAGGTGATGATCACAACGTCCTGTCGGGCAAGGCCGAGACGAAGCAGAGCTACAGCTACAGAGACGAATTCTTCTGCTACAACCGGAAGGCGGAAGCAGCCGACGGCAAGCTCGTCGGAGATAATTCGTGGTTCTCTCGCGCGTGCTTGTCGTGACCAGACTGCGTTATTCCACGCTGTCGTGTCATCTGTAGGTTTCGGAGATGAAGATGATGTGTGCCTCCAGCATAAGTTAAATTACGTAATTTGGTCCGGCTTTGTATGTACATTAGTAAGGTTGTGCAAAATGTAATTCATTCGACTAGTTAAACACATAGGATTTATGTCCAGAAGTGGAACGTGCTATCGATGGCTTGCCGAGTTCTACACTCAAAGATCACGGTCACTTACATCACGCCCTGGCCCGTCCCAAAATCGCTCCTCCAAAAATGGTCCTCTATCCCCCCTGCCTCCCTGCTCATCCGACTGTGCTGCTGCCATCTCCGTCCATCGTCCTGGGCTGGAAGCGGTCCCATCAGGCTTCCATACCTATGAAGGTAGATTACCACGAATGAGAAAAACACGTAAGGTGTAGTCTCGGCCAGAAAAGCTAACCTCGAGATCGGCACTTGCTGAGATCGATGCAGCTCCTTGTCGTGGCCGATGGTGAGGACCATGCGGGGTCGACGCGGCACCCAGAGAGTTCGAGAGACACATAGACCCCCATGTCATCAATGCTCTTGACCTCTATATTCACCACTACCACCACCGTGCCGGCCTCTGGCTTGCCAGTGTAAACCGAACTCCTTTCACTCTTGACTAAAACATGCAAAAGAGAGGAGGAAAAAACGAAGAAAAAAAAAAGGAGACAGCGCCCACCGTGGGGCTCGAACCCACGACCACAAGGTTAAGAGCCTTGCGCTCTACCAACTGAGCTAGACGGGCTTCTTGCTTAGATGGCCTATAAGAAATATATAACTTTATAAAAAATTGTTCTTGTTCTACAATCTCGGCCCATGATCCCCGGGGTCCTCTTTTTTACAGTGCCTTTAGTGGACCGTTAGCTGGTTTAACTTCTTGGGCTTATCGCGACTCTTCGTTCGCACTGACTTGCGATTGGCTTGTTCGACTATTCACCAAAGGCCGGCCCATCTTCTCCCGTGCAGTCTCACGGAGTTTCTCTCGGCTGGGGAAGAGGTTCTCGCCGAGTATTTAAGACAGGTATACAAACAGTCGACTAAGCGAGTAAAAAAGGGGCTATCTTGCCAAGATGACAGGCTTAAATTGCTTTGGCCTTGGGCCATTCATATTGTCAAAGACCAGTTAAGCTGGCTAGCAAAAATAGTTATTTGAGGAGTAGAAGCGTGGGACCAGAGATCATAGCGCCACGCTTATCACTCTTCCCTAGCAGCTCATGCAATGCCCAAAAGCGACAACGAGAGTGCTATGAATCCCGTCGGCTGTTATTCGGCTGCAGATAAGACAATTGTGCTCCGCCATGCTTTTAGAATTGACAGGCCCACTCGAGTTATGGCTTTAGGAAACGGGTCGATCTCGCATGTTTGCCTCGATAGAGAGTACCGAAAAGAATTCAAAAGAAGCATGACGCGGAAGGTAACGAACAGCGACATTTCAGGTTCTCGTCCACATGATCGCAAATCTCATGACATGATCAACATCCTCAACCACAAGGCGAAGAGCAGTGACAAGATGTTGGCCCCATAAAGTTATACCCAACAAGACGTGGAATAGCCAAGTTGAGGTTCTTGAACCATGATATTCCAGGCATAATGTTAGCCACCGATGTGTCATGGTCCCTCGAATTGAAAAAGCTACTAATAACAACACCAACTGTACCGAAAAACCCACTCTGCATTCTCCATTCTAAAGGGAAATCGCAACCTCACGTCTCTGTAATTCGTTATCTTGTCTTAAGGCTTGTACTGAATCCGCTCTGAAAATCTTCAATGAAGAAGAGCAAGAGAATTTCAGAGAACCAACAAAAACCCTTTTATTCGTATCAACTGTTTTATAAGAAAAGCTGCGCTGTGTCTATCTTTAACATGAGAACTATCTGAGAAATCATAAGATTCATAAAACACCCAAAAAAATGTCTACTGAAGATGGACGACTACGAAAGGACCATGCATCACCCTTCTCTTTGAGGCCACATCCAGAACGCAACCTCATCATGCCACTGCTTCTTCCTCACGTAGGAGCATCTGGTCGAAGTGCCAAACTCCTGAAAATTCCCAATTTGGAGAACATCAGTGAAACTAGGACAGGAGAAGATAAGAAACGAAATGACTTGATGAGAAATAAAAAGCAGTGTCTGAGATTGTACCATGTCCTTTGCCCACTCTTCTAAGTTGAGCAACGTATTCTGAGATCTTTTTTATGGCTTCCACCTTCCAGAAACATAAGATGGGGCAAAATTAGTCATATACTGTCTGAAATAACATACACGTTCAGAACTTAGATGTGGAGGGAATTTGGAAAAGTGTTCTCACCTGCTCAGCCAAGAATTCACTTTCAACAAAATCTGTCAATTGCACATCGTGGTTACGCTCAGCCACCTGTTTGTAAAGGAAAATACCCATGAAGGTGAAATTTTGATTAGCCAATTGAAAGCAAGAGTCATCATGGGTTTATGAGCTGATACAATGCCAACTAAATCAAGGGTCGTACACCGTGTAAATTCAGAAGCTTTTCATTAGTGAGCTTCTCAAGAGACAATGTGAGCTCCATTGCTGAATCAAAAGAATGAATTTAGTCAGGTACACATGGCAATCAATTTGCACCAAAAGCAAACTAAAGGTGATAAGCAAGGACACCAAAGACACTTGATAAAAAGACTTTGCCATGGGAAAAATAAGCATTACATCAATGTGTAGCCTTTTTCGCCGCATTGTATGTTTCTCAGAACAGAGACATATCAAGGCATGTTTAGGCATATATCGTAATTTGCCGCTTTCCAGCTATAAACATTCTCAGTGAAAATTACATGAATTCGGCAAAGAAGTTAAAAGATTCTCAAACATCAGTAGCCCTCCATTTCAGAGGGTAAGAAAGTCAAATTGTATAAATGCTGTCAAGTAAAGGGTATTTGTGTAGGAGTGGAATCTTGAGCCGTGCAATGCCACTTCCATTTTTCAAATTTATTGTGACTTGCGTGAAAACTTGTAAAAGAACGGCCCAATTCCCAAAAAGTATCACACAAGCTATATCAACAAAAAATTTCATTGCAAGCAAATCCAAGAGAAATGATATCAAATCCATACACATAAGAAGTCGAACTATCACAAGAAAATCTATAAAACAAGATGATCATCAACCATCATTAAAAATGGAAGAGGGCCATCAAACTCACCATGAAGTGCATCGCCCTTCTCCACATGATCAAACTCGGAAAGGGGCATCAGCATGGATTGCAGCTTTACCTTTCCACCTCGCTTGTTCTATACGATTAGACCATTAAAAGCAACCCAAAAGTCATCATCTTTCTAATGTTATTCCATACAATCATAAAGTCCACATTATCCAAACCACATAACCAAGTAAAGAAGCGTCTAAAGCTAAAAACTTTCAATACCTGATATTCCATCAGCTTCTCAGCATGCTCTCTCTCCTCCTCGCTCGACTCCTTGAAAAATCTAATCAAGGATAACATCACACCATGAATCAGAAGGAATCCATGCAGACAAATTCCAAATTAGATGCTTAAATCATTGGAGGGGAAAAAGATTTACTTGGCAAGTCCCTTGAGCGCAACGTTATCCCGATCAAAGTAGGCATACATGGCATGGTAAACGTACGAGACGTTGTATTCCACACTGAAATGACACATGAAAGACGGGCGTCAGAGATAAGAACCCACCAGGAACGAAAGCCAATTAACCCAACACAAATTCATATACGAAAAGAAACATACTTGATCTGTTCGTTAATGGCAGCCTCGCACTCGTCCACGAACTTGTGGCGCGCGAGCGAGGCCTGAGGCACGGTGGGCACGAGATCGAGTTCCTTCTTCACCTCCTCGAAGGGCTGGAACACGACGCCGGTGAGCGGCCGGCTGTTCGACTCTTTGCTGGCGCAGACCACCAGGGAGCCTCCATTTCCGCCGCTCGAGAACCGAAGCGCCGCCGGGTTCGCCGCGGCAGGAGAGGAGGAGGAGGAAGACAGCGGCGGAGAGAGGTTGTCTCCGCGAGGGGCGAGGAGAGAAAGCAGGTGCGGCGCGGAGCAGCATGGTCGAGGAATCGGAAGGGGGCGAGAATCGACGATGGAGACTGCAAAAGTTGGGAGCTTTCCAAGGAGAGAGAGAGAGCAGAGGAATGGAGAGCTTCAGGTGCTTCGAGAGGAGGAATGACTGTGGATTCGTGGTGAGAACGAGAGGATAGAGATGTAGGGAGAGAGGAGGGATTTTGGGCCGTCGGATGGATGGGGACGTGGACGGACGGGATGGCGTGGTGGTGATGGGCGCGTGGCGAGCTTGTGGCGAGCGGGTGGTTCTGATGGGATCTAGTTCAAATATCCGCATTCTTTGGGCCCATATCTAAATCGGATCAAGATGATTAGGCCGTTGTGCCTTTTTTCGCTTTTTTTTTTTTTTTGCGTTTTCATTTTATTCGATTTTTTTAATGGATGGAGCAAATTTTCATTTGAATACCAAAATAAATCGCTTAGATTTTTTTCAAAAATGTAAGAATCACTTATATGCGTAGATATACAAATCTTAGATGTGATTATTTGTTATGTTTCGAAACGGTTCGGGGCATGGCAAATTAAAAGCTTAAAAGGTAAAGACATCAAAACTCGAAAATGAAATCGCATTGTACGCTCGTTCAAATAGTAAAGAAATCAAAACATACATTATAGCCGAGATGTTCGGCCACATTGAGCATGCCTAGAACATAAAATGTCGCAACACATGAAAAAAAAATAAAGAACTGCCTTTCTTTTTGGGCACAAGAACTGTCCATGAAAAATCAAGACCCGTTCCCACCTAATCCAATCGTGAGTTTATATATAAGGCAATTGTCGGAAATGTTATCATGCGACACGAGACATGTTTGTATGCTAGAGAAGCGCATCAAACATGATTCACCTACCAAAGAAGGGCAAGAAGTCCAATGCTTATTCTCTCCTCGCACCTTATTGTAATCTCCATTTTGAGTATAGAATAATACGTACTAAAAAAAAAAAGGAAATCAGCCTATCCACCCTTTCGTTCGTTAAAACTAAAATGGGCCCGGATCAGCATCAGCATCAGTACCGGCCCATTTCAACAAGGCCTTGGACCATCTATTGGGCCGAATTGGTCCCTTTCAAGCAATGGACCCGAAAAACACAAACCCATGGCGCGCACGATTCGTAATGGCATTCCGCAAGAGAAACGCTTGTTGTCGAGAGTGGCCTGTTGAATCGATTCGTTCTCACTTGCAGATGGAGAATTTAACGAAGCTAATTGCTCGGTTCACATATATGGCACCGATACAAAATGGGTTGTAGTTGTAGCGTAATACCTTAAATTATGTCTGCCGATTATCGAGAAGTTATGGTATCGCCTAAATCATTCGAAATATGTAACGATTTCGATATTCGTCGAATTGGTTTGGTTTGGTTGAAAATGGGTTTAGAGAGCTATTATAAAGTTATGTTGATTCTGATGGACACACTCCCAAGTCCCAAGGTTCTGTCTCACTTTGGAAGACTGCAAGATAAGCTTGGAATCATGTGAAGGACAATAAATGCCAAGGGTTTGCAGCTAGGTCTTGGGGTTTTAAGATGCAATCGTCAGTACCAAAAAAAAAAGGAATTTTGATAAAAGAAGAAGAAGAAGAAGAAGATGTGAGTTTGACAATTTCATTGTTTCGAATACTATATTTCCAATGCCCTCGAAACATAATTTCCTGTCAGGTCTAGTTAATGCTTTAAAGGTTTTCTTTCTTGGCATCTATCAAGACATTATTCTAGATTTTTTTTCTTTTTTTTTTCTAAATTCGGTCATAAAGGCATTACCTTAATTAAGTTGCTGATTAAAGATTAAATCTTTTGCATCACTCGCCCAAGACTTATACTTAGGGATGTCAATGGTTCGAATTTCAAGAAATCCGAATCAAATTGTTAGAATTTGTGTTTGCTTTCGATTTGGATAAGAGATTTGTGGTTTGGATTTTCAATCATCCAAAACTGCGTCTTTTACGGTGTGATTTGAATCGAAGTCCAAGTCCAAGCCCGACATAAATAACATTAGAGCAAGATTCAGAACCCTACATGCATATCAAGTCCCATCCACTCGCACTATGGTCATAATCACCGACTAATCATACAACTTGTGCGATACCGGCATCCAATCTTTGACAAACACTTTGACAACAGCACGAGCTACATCTCCTGAATTGTAAAAAGCTAGCCAAGCTAAAAAAAAAGAAAAAGAAAAAGCGAATGTCATTATCTAATTGAAAATCCATAAGTGCGTACTATTTAGCCCAAGGTAAGGAAAGGGATGGAAAATCCGGCATATTCACAAAAATACGTCGAAAGCCCGTGTAATGTAAATTTCGATTAGGATCGAGTTGTGGGAATTTTAAGAGCTCGTTAGGAAGCTTGTGTTTAAGCATTGCTATGTCGCCCTTAGATTTCTTTTGTAACATTCTTCGTTTTCGTTTTGTTTCTCAACCCTAGGCTCGGTTTAGTGTATTCTGTAGTTTCCGGGTATAATTTATATAAATATGTATTTATTTGTTCGTTAGAGAACTATTGTCTCAATCCATGGCTGGCCAAAGTTCTAGATATACGTTCTCACGAATTCATTTTTTAGTGGAATCAATGTTCCGGAAGTCCTCATCTTAATTAATGGGTTTGGTGTCCATTTTCCAGAAATTAATCAAGTACTGCCATATAGGAAAGATCTAGAGCTTTTAATATTTTGGGTGTATTTAATTCGGAGAAAATTCCCTGATAAAGAAAAATATTTTCTCAAAAATCATTTTTTAATAAAATATTGTCTTTTTTATAGGTTAGAGAATTTGTTTTTTCCAATCTTAAATATGTATATATATTTTTATTATAAATGGTTTTTCATCGAAGACAAATTATTTTTAATAAATCAAATGAAATTTCGGAAATTTAATTCGTGAAAGTAATTTTTATTTAAATAAAACACACCATTTGATCTGGTAGAAGATGTCCGATGCAAGAACTGAGAAGAGAGACGTGGAAACCATGCAACTAAATAGAAGCCAAAACCAAAAAAAAAGACGACAAAAACGAAACAAAAAGGAAGCCAAAAAAACAAAAAGAAAAAAAGGAGTAACAAAAAGAAAAAAATGAAAAAGACCAAACCAATCACAGCTCGCTAGCCGAGGCATCAGTCAAAGGTAGCCGTTCAGGGGCGACACGTGTCGGGGGTAGCCTCCGGAGGGCGGCCCCGCTTGCGCCGGGAGCCCCTTCTTCTGCAGTTTAGATTCTTCTCCTCGAGTTTTTATTTTTTCTCCTTCTTCTTTTCCTTTCCCTAACAAGACAAGACCAGATCATTTGCCAATAGATTAAGATTATCTGCGACGATGTTTGCCGGTGCTGACTGCCGAGGAAGATGATTTGTAGGCGACGACTTGCGTTTGTCTTTTGGCGTAGCCATGCGGCCGCGTTCCAGCCTATGATGTTTTCCCTCCAAGATCTGTTCTTGCAATCCTTCCAAGAAACCAATTTCCTTTTTCTTCTTTTTCTTTTCAAGACTGTTTTTACCTCGTCAATCCACCAGGAAATAGTAAATTTATCTTGTTTTTCGACATTTAAAATCACGTGAAAGAGAGAGCAAGAGCACGCTAAATCAAGAAGATACGAAAGTTAATTTATACTCGCTAGAAATAAATATACCGAATTTGGTAATTTCTTGTGAATTGTCCGGTAGTTTCAAGAAGATTTAAAAAGTTATGCATTATTATTATGGTATTCTCGAGTCCGACCTCACTTCGTGCATAAAATATGGTAATGATGTCATCATATGCACCATAATGCCATTCACTCCCATCATTTTCAAGAGCACCGGTGGAAAGTTTAGGCTCTCCCACATGCAATCTTTTTGGCCTCCGGCATTTTTCTATAAATGTATGCTGCTCTTCCTCTAGCTTCTTCCCGAATTAACAAAGACTCTGCGTGTCGACTTCTAAGCAAAGAGGCAGATCTCCACGCGACTGGCTCGCTGCCTTCCCTCTTCAGAAGCAACAACTCTCAAACATCTGTCCGTCTGTCTATCTATCTACCATAGGAGAGAGAGAGAGAGAAAATGGGTGGGCACTCGCCATGCGCGTCGTGCAAGCTGCTGAGGCGCCGGTGCGCCAAGGACTGTATCTTCGCTCCTTACTTCCCTTCCGACGACCCCCACAAGTTCGCCATCGTTCACAAGGTCTTTGGTGCTAGCAACATTAGCAAGATGTTGCAGGTCTCTCTCTCTCTCTCTCTCTCTTTCTCTCTCTGTCTCTCGCCTTGTTGCACTTCAGCTCTGTAGGAACATGTGTTACTAGCTTTTGCCATGACTATCATGATGACGAACAATTATGCAACTGCAAAATAGTGTTTGCCATAGACATCTAGGGACATGTGCTGCTGTCAGGAACAGTAGACTACAAAAGCCTCAAAATTTGTCAGGGTCGAAAGTCTCCTTTCTGTAACTAACGCTTGACAACATGCAGCCATCGACATACTCCTTTTTGTTAATGGGCCAGTGATGGAAAATAAGCATGGTTGACCGATTGACATGACTTCGAACCTTGACTAATCTCGGATCAATTCTTGCGAATGTTTATCTAACGAAGATTTGCATCTTGATCCGCCATACTTAAAAAAAAAAAAAAGCAGGAGCTTCCGGTTCATCAGAGGGCCGACGCGGTGAGCAGCCTGGTGTACGAAGCGAGCGCGAGGGTCCGAGACCCGGTCTACGGATGCGTGGGCGCCATCTCCTACCTGCAGAACCAGGTGTCCCAGCTGCAGATGCAGCTCGCGATGGCTCAAGCGGAGATCCTGTGCATCCAGATGCAGCAAGACTCTTCGGTGACGCAGCTCCCGGGCATGATGGACGTCCCTGATGACGACAAGTCGTCCTCCCCTCCTCGTTCCTCCTACCGAACAACCTCACCCACTTCCTGAACCTGTCCCCGGCCTCTTCAGGCAATGTAACCCACGATCACTCTCTCAAGAGAGAGAGCATTCTCGGGCATGACGTGGTCTCTTAGCATCATATGATGTCGAGATATAATATGAAGAAGTACTTCTTTACTTGATCTTCTCACTAGCGAGTCTGTCGTTAACTGTTCATGCGCATGAATCACCAGCCAAGATCCACAGCTGATATAAAACGGTGCAGCTGTCCTTTTCACATTCCACTCACTTTCACTCGATGTCGACAAATTTAATTAAGATACCCTGAAGAAGAGGGGAAAGTTCAGAAACGCAACTTTCATTTACTTTGTCGTTCATGAAACAAGTACAATCAAAGGCAAAGTGCGTCAACGATAGCATGTGAGAAGAAAGCAGGCAAGCAATTGTACAGATCCTAAAATGAGCATCTCAGTAACTAGTTTTAGTATAGCATACTAACATAAACACATGGATAATTCCAAATGGTACACCGACCGTGCAAAAACAAAACTGCGATGTTTCCTCGTCGATACGTGTGTAGGTGCGTTTATTCCATTAACAGGTGAGAGTTTCCAATGTCATGGTTGCTTATATAAAGTATTTTATACGAGCGGTGTACCTTTGCTAAAAGTATAAAACAAATTTCCGAAGTCAAGTTATACAAGTAAACGATTAAATAACCATAGTGTTTGTACGGCCTGTCTATATGTGTATATACAATTCAGCGTGTGAATAGTGGCAAATAGTTTGGTGGTGGTTTCAGAGCAAATCTTAGTCTATGCTGGCGGTGGTTGGGAAAATTTATTTATGAAATTATTATTTCAGAGCAGATCTTAGTGAACCCATGTAAACTGAACAGTCCAAATATATTTGGTAACACGCTGTCGACGCATTGCATAGAAGAAGTTCTTGGTGCTTGGAGACTGGAGAGAAGTTAGCTGAAATTTCAGGATGCGAAATATAATTTATGAGTGCAAACTACCATAGAAGTTTTGATTTCCAAAGGATCAAATAGGGTGTTTGCACAAATAATGGGGGCCTTTATGCAAAAATAACTTCCTAATGGGTTACAATTCACAGAGTTACAAGACTTAACCTCACTAATCCAATGGAAAAGTTGTCCAAAGAGTCTTAAATTTATTACAACCAATTTAGTTTTAAACTTTTCAATTATGCCATATATTACTAAAGTTTTTGCAAATTTGCCAATGTAGCCTTTATGGTTAGCTTTGGTTGAAAATCGTTGATGAGACAAAGGTTAGTGTTAACTATTCTACGTGATGCAACAAGCCTTAATGTAAATAAGTTTTATAATTTTTTTCTTTTTTTTGCCTTTCCTTTTTTGCCGATGGCCGGTCTCAGCAATGGCTGGAGATGGCCATAAACAATGGTGGGAGAGGGTTGGCCTTGTCGGGATGAAGTTGCCCTCGCTCGATCTGGTGGGGGAGCCCTCAAATTGGCCTCCCCCTCGCCCAAATCTAGCAAGGGTGAGTGTTGCCCTCATTAGTTGTCACCTATGGTGAGTCACTAGTCGTAAGTGAAAGGAAAAGAAAAGGGAAAGAAGGGGAAAAAATGAAAAATTCAGAAATTTTTTTCAAAAATTATTCACGTTAATGCTTGGTTGTGCAATGTAGAACATCATATGTCCATATAAGCGATTTTTGATCAAAATTGGCTAAAAAGATTATATTAGTAAATCGTCAAAAGATTTATAACTAAATTGGTATAATTAAAAGATTAAAAATTGAATCTGTCGTTGTCTAATAAGTTTAGAACTTTTTGAATTAGGATCCCCGAATCTAATCTTGCAGCCAAGACAATCATTTCTCATCACGTGCAATCAGTCCTGGACAAAGATGATTGCGAAATTCATAATTGCTATTAAGAAGAGGCTCAGCTAAAGAATGTGCAACCACAAAGAGAAAAGGAAAATGCGTAGATTATCCATGAGGAGACATTGGTGGTGCTATTCTATCTGATAATGGAAGTCCTCCACTCCGCGACCCAAAAAGTTGAGCAAAGAAAGGGAGATGGTGCGACCTCCCCATTCGAGCAAATTAGGAAAGGCCCCTACATCAATCGTTCTCCATAAATATAAATGGCAAGAGAGGATGTACTCGAGGACTTGAACTGTCGATTTCCGGAGAGACAGAGAAATGGTGCGCCATGTCTCCACCACTCGAGCAAAGCTTCGAAGTACGCAGAGGCGAGAAAGGCCCCTACATCCATGAATCCTCCCCGGGAGTAAAGATGGCAAAAGAGATGATGTATTCAGGACTCGAACTGTCAATTCTTGATAGACTGGAAGACGGCCCCTACCTCGCTCTCCCTCCTTATCTCCGCAGATGCGAGCTAAGTAAACACAAAAATCCTCAGGTGGGGTCCCGAGAAAAGTAGGGTTTTGACATTGTCAAACGAAAAACTCATAGTCTAGAGAAAAAAAAGAAAAAGAAAAGAATGTCCTCTCGAAAACTACTAAAGTGTTAACTGGATTATGTGTCACTAAACCCACCGTTCAAGATGTGAACTTGGATACCAACATGTAACTGTGCAAACAAACATAGCTTTGTACTTGTATTTGGTAGCGAGAAATGAATATTTTGGATTGATGTGTCATCTGTTTTAAGATGTGGTCACTAAATATTTGAAAAATTGACACTTTTATATCGGGAAAAGTAATCTCTCATTCCTCTTTATTAACGATTCTTAAGCAAGCTAGAAGTTTTTATTAGCTTGATTTTCTAGCTTCATAGTAAATAAGATATGCAAATCATTTGAATTATATGGAACTTTCTAGGAAAAGGCAGATACATTTTTCTATGTCACAAGTCAACATGCAGATCCCGACATCTTCTCGCTATAATACTTTATTCACGTGGGAGGCAGTGGAAGAAAGTGCTCAGTTCATGTGGTACAAACAAAGAAACAAAATTCATATTTTTTAATTTGAAATTCGTTGTGATGAGCTTTTTCATAGTCCGTCGCCCGATGCTACTCCGCGTCGGTACCTAAGTAGAATAGTTTTAGGAGGTCAGAGAAAATTACAAGAAGAAGAGATTAGATAGACTGACTCAAAGATTCCAGATTAGCTTTTTTGTCTAGTGTGGAAGCATTTTGTAAGTCAACATGGGAGAGCCATCCATGTTTCTACCATCATCCCAAACAAATGTCGGTAAATTCCTATTTAAGCTCCTTTCGTACCTGTTTTACGTTACTGTTGCAGAAGATCATATGATGAGAATTCCCATATATCATTTATCATACCAGGTCCAACTTTGGCGAAGATATTCCATTATTTACCGAGTGGATTGTTGATCAAAGATCGTAAGTTACGTAGCCATATGTCGAAGGTTCTCTACAGCCGGGTCGCCTAAATAGATTGGAAGAAACTTTCGATAGCTGATTTTGTGGATTAGAAACAATATCATTGAAGGAAATTGGGGATTAATGTTATGAGATTTTGTGAGATCACTGTCAACTATTCTTAAAACTTAAACCGTTAAATGAAAGCGTGGTTTATTACTTAAATATTATAATACTCCCTCTCATACTTAATTTGGTCTTTGGCTTAGTGCTAAGTATGGAAATTTAATCAGGAAGGTAAATAAGTTCTGGAAAGATTTGAACTCAGAACTTCCAATTTTGATATCATATAAGATTTTGTAGGACCAAAATTAACTATTTTAAAAGCTTAAGCGGTTAGGTGAAGGCATGGTTTATTATCGATTCAAGTTTCACTGCATATACATATATGCGAATACAAATTCGTTCTCAAGAGCTCAAACTTGCAAATATTATTTGAATGTTCATTTCTAAAACTTCTTTGAATACTCGTTATTCTTTTGTATACACTTGGGAGAGAGTGAGAGAAATACAAGAGTTATCATAGCAGTTTGCAGAAGCTGCTTCTTCAGCAAACACATTGAATCGTGATTTTGCCCAGCGTGGTAGACAAAGGGATTTGCAAATCCGCTGTGGGGCCAATGGAGGGTGCGAGGACTCTTGCATCGTTGTGGGGGCATCGGCAGAGAGAAATGGTTAATTCTGCCGTAGGGACAACAGCGAAGGAACTAGTATTGCAGAAGTTGAATTGCAGGAGAAACAGGTTCTTGCCGGAAAGCAGTTCGTCATACTTGTTGGTACTAGTAGATAAAGTCTGATTGGACTGCAAGAGCTAAACAAGCGGAATAAGTGGATGGAAGGCCGAACCACTATAAATCTTATCTCGATAAGTGTTATACGTATCTCTTCTATTTACTTGCTTAAGATTGTTGCTTTTGCTGTTGCACTTACACAGTTGTGCAGAAGATTCAATACTACAACTTGTAAAAGTTTTAAAATCTGTACCTGCGCAAAAAAGAATATGAAAAATCACACTTGGATATGTGTCAACCAATTGCCCCCTCTTGATTGCTATATTCAGACCTATGGTAAATAGTTCAAACAAAAGTCGATCACCCAAAATTTGTTAGTAATTAGACTGGAGATACAAATTTGAAAGTCACACATGTAAAGTTTGATAATTTCGCATAATAGTTAGTAAGTTTAATTCGTCGGTAAGAAATGCAAATGAGAGCTGATTAGTAAATGATAAGAGAAGCCTTTTTGGTCAAAGATAATAGAGACTTGTATTTTAAATAATCAAGCAATTCCACGTTTACATATTTTGAGAGATGCACTCTTGATAAGGCAGGGCAATAATTTCAAATGAGATTTGCTAACTCAAAATTAAGTGTCAACTTAATAAGAGAAAATGGATAAGTTACCGATAAAAAATCAGATGATTGCTAACTGTTTTTTATTAACGATTTTTAATACTAATAAACTCTTTTAGACATTTACTATCATGTATAAAAAGCCGTTGCTTTTAGAAAAGAACGGTAGAACGTTCTTGTTGGATGGGTTATATATATATATATTGTGCATGACTCTGCGCAAAGCAACTTTCGATCTTCTCTATTGGAAACTGTCATGTTATCATGGACGTATCTATCAGCATTATGTACATACGCTTTTTGAATTTTGACCATCCAAACATCTGGACAAATCAAGATATTGGAGTTGCATTATCATATTCAGCAAACTGAGCACAATGGCGAGAGATTAGAGAGCAGTCGAAGAATCCTGGGATTTCAAACGCAAACAATGTCATTAGTCTTCCAAAGAACAGGAAAAACACAGAGGATGAGATCATAAGAGGTTTTAAAAGAGAGATGGTGGTCCTCGAGTGATTTGACAACGAGGGCACAGGTGGTGAGCAACGAAATACTCGGTTTGAATCAAGACAAAGTGCAGCATCCACTATCCATTTAATTAGATGTTGGTGAAACACATAAGGTTAAAATGTCGGCATGTCAAAAAAAATTATGAAGGTAATAACCATGCTACTTTAAAATATTAACGCGTGAGAGAAAAGTCAGAGCGGAGAAATCGAAAATAGGACGTTCAACCGATATGATGTGCAACTATGGTTAAAAAACCAAAAAGTATTGCACGGACAGTAAAAGATGTTTTGTAAGGACACAGACTGTGAATAATATTGTCCCGCTTTGGGCGGCCCGCACGGCTTTAAAACGCGTTGTGCAGGGTAGAGGCGCAGCCGCACCGCCATCCCTCGGCCCAGCCCAATATTGTCCTCTTTGGTCACCCGCCCGCGCAACGCATCGCCATCCCAGCCACGGTCTTTTCCCTCAAGGCTTTGTTCTCGGCACGGAAGCATGTGTGAAACGCGTTCTCGGGGAAGAGGATCCCACCTTATATACTAGCCCGGGACTCCCTAAGCGATGTGGGACGAGACATGTGACCCTCCTCCCTTGCGCACGTCCGAGGGCCGAGGCGCGAACGCACCGCCATCCCTCCTCCTCGCGCACCGTCGCTTGGGCTCCCTTGCGCACGTCCGAGGACCGAGACGCGACGCACCGCCATCCCTCCTCCTCGCGCACCGTCGCTCGGGCTGTCACATTCTCCCCTTCGAGCACGGCGTCCCGGGCTGTGGCCCCACACGCGGTCGGGAGTCGGCTCTGATACCATTTGTAAGGACCTGGGGCTCGCTGAGTAATATTGTCCGCTTTGGGCCGAGGCCCGCACGGCTTTAAAACGCGTTGTCTGGGGTAGAGGCGCAGCCGCACTGCCATCCTTCAGCCCAGCCCAATATTGTCCTCTTTGGTCACCCGCCCTGGCGCGAACGCATCGCCATCCCAGCCACGGTCTTTTCCCTCAAGGCTTTGTTCTCAGCACAGCGGAAGCATGTGTGAAACGCGTTACTTAGGGAAGAGGGATCCCAGCCTTATATACTAGCCCAAGACTCCCCCCTAAGCGATGTGGGACGAGACATGTGACCCTCCTCCCTTGCGCACGTCCGAGGACCGAGGCGCGGACGCACCGCCATCCCTCCTCCTCGCGCACCGTCGCTTGGGCTCCCTTACGCACATCCGAGGACCGAGACGCGGACGCACCGCCATCCCTCCTCCTCGCGCACCGTCGCTCGGGCTGTCACATGTTTGACCTGTGTTGTAACTCAAAAGTGCGGCCTCTGATCAGTGCCTAGTTGCATGTCCCATGGAAATCCCCGAAAACGATCCTTACTTTTATTCTAACCCCGGTTGTCCATTATTGAGTTGGAGAACCCTAGGCAGATGATCAATAGGACATTTGGACCATCTCAAATCATTTATTCAGTCATTGGGTTAGTCTAATATATCGTCAATGGTAGAATAATCATCTTAATAATCTCAAGTCTTCGTTTCCCGTATTGGGGTTAGCTAGGGTTGTATGGTGACATGCCAAAGATAATATCAGGAGCTTTGTTTTCAAGTTCACGTGCTCATATTGACATGACCAATTGCATCTCTTGTACATGGAATTATGAGGGAGTGATTGGAGAGGTTAAGTAAGTGTCAAAGGAGTTGAAAATAGGTGACAAAGAGAGAAGTCGTCATATGGAAAGTTGCATAAGAAGACAAAGGGATGCGTTCTCCTTTTTCAGCAATCAACCTCGATGTTGCTTCTTTATTGACATGGGATATGTCTTTTCTTTTTCTTTATTATATCTCTAGCTCTTGAGTGCTCGAGGTCGAATTAATACTTCCAAAGGAAATCTTGGTTTCTTTTGATTTATGTATAATGTGTCTACTTCACTTTATTTTCTTTGATCCCCTTTCTTGTCGTTCCTCCTTTTTCCTTCTTTTCTCGAGTCATTTTTAAATAAATCTTCATGTCCACATTCACTTTTGTTCTCCTAACAAAGTGTTTATAAACTTATTTAAACGAAGCCCGTGATCTTGCTTGACTTCATTTAATGAATACAGCTTTTAAACAACCTTTTGAATCATATTGAGTGATTCCCTTATTATGGCTGCCTGCTAAACGTTTGGAAAAAAATGATTACCTAATATAACAACGTAATTTTGAAGTTCCAATGGTTGATTCCTCTCAACCACTCCTTTTCCTACGGTCAATATTTGCTCCTCCATGTCGTCACAGTCATACATTATCAACATTGCAAGTGAACTTGCACGTTGTATGGGATTTGGGCTACCTGGTAGACTCACAACCATGCGCTGGCATATACCGTGATGTCCTAATTCGAGGATTTGATAGTATTATAACACAATAATCATAGTAATTCTAAGGGATAATGAAAATAATCCTTTAATTTTGGCTTAATATAATGTGATCCCCGAGCTTTTAATCAGTTCAATATGGTTCTTGGACTTTTACTACATATTCAATGTATTCAATAAATTATATGAAAATGTTAAATATTACCATTCTATTAACTTAAGATCAATGACAATAGGATTAAATTGAACATGTATCAAAAGTTTAGGGATTGCATTAAATAAATTAGAAGTTTAGGGACAACATTGTTTATTAGCCGCATCGAATAAATTAAAAATTTAGGAATCACATTACAAATTATGCTAAAGTTCATATTGTTGAAAAAACTCCTAATTTTGATGCTAACAAAACTTTCCATAGTTTTAAACAAGTGATGCTTCTAGTACAAATTGTGGAAGAAGACTCATGTGTTTATATATTCAGCAAAAAGTCTATCCATTACAAAAGGAGGCATAAACAAATGCGGGATCTCATTCAATCGTCAAGGGACCCGGAACGAACCTCAAGGACCGAACGAGGACAAGATCCCCAACGGCTACAAATTTCACTTATCTTACTCATATTGGTTTTGCTAATCAATCGATTGGCAAAATCAATTAATGAGACAATTTCCAAAGAAGGATGAAACATTTATGGAAACCTAGATTACGCTTTGTATGGGCGACCATAATCAAATGGAGTTCAATTTGTCTCCAACGGTTAGGAAATCTTTCTTTATGAAGTTTGTCCAAGAAAGGAAATGGAAGATAATCCTTCATGGTGATGGCCAACGGCTAGCTTTGGCTCGAAGGGTATATAAGGAGGATATACGGCTAGTAGAAGATAAGGAGTGAACACGAAATTCCAAAGTCGATTCTGTCTTTCATCAAATTGTCTCGAAAGTGCAAAAACAGAATGATCTAGAGTGAATTGCAAAGAATAGTGACTTAGGGTGCGTTTGTTTCGCGGAAATCATACCATTTTGGAAAATATTTTCCAGAAATCATTTTCTATGAAAATGATTAGTTTTCTTGTGTTTGATAATATGTGATTGAAAATGTTTTTAGGCGTTTGGATCGCATTTGAAAAATGATTGAATAACATTTGAACTAATAAAAGGGAAGACCTAAAAACCTCATAAAAAGGGAAAGTGTTTTCCCCTTCCCATGTACATGAATTCATTTTTCTAAAACAATACATGATATTTATGTTGACGGAAAGTATTTTCATCGACCAAATTGTTTTTGGAAAAACAACAAATAAAAATCCGGAAAACACTTTCCAGAAAACTATTTTCATTGAAACAAACGTACCCTAAGAGAGATCATATCGCTGAGTACTTGTACTCAAGAACGTGTAATCATTTTTGATTACATAGTGAAATTCAGCCTATTGGCTGACAGTGTCGGAAAGTGGACGTAGGCTTGACAAAAACCGAACTACTATAATACTATTTGCAATCTTCTCTTCCCTTACTCCTTTTATTTTGAATTGCTTATGACAAAAGTCTATTGCTTCTAGACTATCCTTATTCTTAAATTCTGCATCTATTACATCCAGATTTTGTGATTATTGATTTAGTGTAAAAATTTCATTTACACCTATTAACCCCTCTCTAGGGTGTTGGTACTAGCAATATCACATAGGAGTTCGATTACAAGGTGCTAAGGCATGTGATTAGTCACATGATCAAGTTTCAAAGCCAACCGGGACAAATGACTGTAAAAAAAAAACCCTAAATCATCATTTTGAGTAGGATGGCAAGTCCACCTTCCATCTCTGTTCATTGGCTACTTTGAATCTTCACCGCGAGGCCACAACAGGGTCATGTACGAGCCCCCGACAAGCAGGCGACACGATTCAAAGTCCACAAGGACAAGCTAGATCCAACTTTGGCCATCCATAAGGACAATGATAATGTTACTGTCTCTGGTATTGTGTCATTTACTTTTTGATGGTATGAAACTGATCAAAGCAGAAATAAGATGAAGAAGTCGACACTGATAGCCATGACTGCGGCTGGTGTTGGTTTTTAGTACATGGATTAACCATATACTTGTCCTTTATATGAAACATTAGACCCCACCCCCCTTCAAATTCATCTTCTGCCGGCGACTCTAATTTGGTCTGTGATATCAAAATTCCTTTCTTAGCATTTGCCAGCTGAGAATGATGAAGTATTATGAAATAGAATCAGTCTAAACCATGAGACAAAAACTGGGGGAACAGTCACATCATATGTCCAATCGAAAGACTAAAAACAGAGAGTAATTGAGACAATTCAATGTCTCCGGACCATGGAGTCTCTCTAATTTGTCCAGCTCTTGAGCTGAATCAATCGCACAATGACAACCTTTATTAGTTTAGTTAGAATTACGGATTTTCTTGAATCACTGCATTCTAACTGACATTAACATTATGACAGCATGTTTTTGTGCCTTGGATATGGCGGAAAAGGGTTAGCACTTCCTAAATTATAAGGTGAAAATTGTGTCGACCCGATCAAATAAAGTCGGAAAACAATAGAAATTGCACTCCCATTCTCCCCTGTGATAGATTGTTCACATTGCCGGAATCAATCCATACTTCGAGAGCTTGGCGGATCATCCTAATTATATTGTTCTTATTGGTAATGAACATACAATTTGATACAACTAATCGCAAATGAGTCATTATAACGCTCAAAAGCGCATCTGACGTGGACGTAGAATTCATATATTACTTCGTCATCATAAACCGTCGATTTGTAGTCATCAGACGGCTGAGGTCGATGGTAACGAATTAAACCGTTCCTTCCCGCAACAAAGAGGAGATCTAGAATGAATACGCTGTCTGACAGAAGCGGAAAGAGCCTCAACACTCAAGAGTAAAAGATGGAGACTCGTCCAGCTTCTGACAAGCCCCGTCGATGCCACATACTTGGATGATGAATCTGAGACTCATGACACTCGGCGGCACAACATGGTCGGACACAGAGAAGGATCTCACTTGTGCTGCTCCGAGGTATTTCCGTGCATTCTCTGACACAACTTGGTCCGGGCCTGTACCTTTCATTTTGGTTATTTCCTCTGCATACACATTATAACTGAAGTATGGAGAATTACCATCTCTCCATTTCCACGTAATCTTGAGGCTGACGGTCTTCGAACCCTGAGACTCAGAGGCCCACTTGATATCTTGACCATCGACTAGCCATGCGCTTGAAGGCGGAAGCAACAAGCTCTGTTCCTGAGCCTTGATAGTAATGTGACCAAGATCTGCATAAAACTCAGCCGATCGGTCATCAGATCCAGATGTGACACTCAATGGCCTGTAGCATAATGCACTGATTCCTTTCAAGGTGTATCCATCCATCGATATGCTACTCTCTAGTATGACCCATCCCGGGGAGCTCTCCAGCTTCGTAACCCCATGTGGCATAATCACTTTACTGAATCTACTGACGAACTGGCTCATTGTATCTAAAGCGTTTCCATGGGATGCGAGAAGTATAGTGTTCTTCTCATTCTTTTCTGAGGAAAATTCCAGGGAAAGGCCCACAAGGGAACTGCCCTCCGATTTTACCTGTGAAAGCAGAAACGATTGTAACATGAAGAGAACCTTGCTCATCATCATAGCTGCTTCAGGCGCTAATAGATCCGAGTGGTTTTTGCCTTTCAGTCACAATCACTACCAATATCACAATGTTATCTGGACCTCCTTTTAAGGATGAAAGCTACAAAACTTCTTTGAGCACTAGAATTTCGATCAGAGGGATGGCTTACCGAGTAGGTGAAGTAGATTGGTGAATTTCCTAAAGGAAGCTCTGCCTCAAAAAGCCTGGTCGTGAAATGAGCATTGCCTTCGAGAGTTCCTTTAAACGTGATATTCCCTCCGCCGCTGAAGGATGCTTCCTTAAAACTTAACATTTGCACAATTTGTTCAATTAAATGTCCCTCGTAATACATAATATATTGAAAACCTAGCTATAGTAACACACCAGACCTGACATTGACAGATGAGCAAGGAAGGGAAACAGAAGAAAGATCTTTGATTATTCTTTTAATGATCAGCTCTCTTCGTATTCACCCAATCACTTCATTCAAGGTCATGATCCTCTTATATTATTCTACTGGATGTTTGCTTTAAGCAATATAATGCTTAATGACTCAGGATGATAAAGTAATGATTAATGTGTGAAACAGATGTGACTAAGTTTAGAAAAAGGAAAATAATGAGAAAGAAGAAAGATACGTTGAATGTCCAAAGCTAGCATCTATGCAGATTTTCAAGTTATTCTCACATATCCAGACCTCATCCTTGATTTCAGCCTGAACATCATAACAATCCAATACCCAGACCCTCTTGCCCAATATTCACCAATTTTCATCAATAAATGAAGCCTTAACTGCCATTGCAAACTAGTGATTTCCAATACTAAGAGCAACTTGCTAAGTTAACAACCACCTAACTGTAAGTGCACATCTGTCATTTGCCCTACCCTTGCATTCAAAGCGATTAACCATGCAGAAATTATTGGCAAATTTTTGTTAAGACCATTAGAACTTACTTCACACTGAAGTCAATGGGATTGGCAGTACCATCTCCACGGAACTCAAGAAAAGGCTGCCAAATATCAATCACAAAAATGAACATGAGAAGAAAGAAAGCACAAGTTTAATTCAGTATATACAGTGGCCTAAGGACTCAACTCAATAAGCACATTTTTACAATGCCTACAGTGGAAAGAGTAGAATCAATATCAAGTGCAGACTCAGATCATAGCAATAGACGAATTCCGAATTTTCCAGTTGTCACCGAGTTCTTTGGGTCGAGCTTATGTTGATGTGTAGAAAACATCATATCTCGCAACTTGAATTAAACAACTTCACAGCTATTTTCTAATTCATCTCCCGACTCCAAGACAATAATACAAGATTGCTCTGGCGTGCATTAGTCAAGCCATTAAGACAGATGCATGAGTCAATGTTGAGAGCTTGTATCAAGCATCAGCATACTGGTGGACATGCCAATTCTAAAGGAGTCAACTGGAACTTGCACTTTTTCAGCCAGACAGTGAGACTGAGACGTCAGTGGTGATTCCCATGTCCTAAAATTTTCATCAGGCCATCAAGCTTTGACCAAACTTCTGTGGACCTCTGATGCAACTGCGTAATGGAGGTTTTCTTGCTGCTTTTCATGTGATGTAACTGGTTTAGGCATTTTAGCCTAGTGGCCACAGCACCATGTTATACTGATTCCACTATGCCATAAAAAGGACAATTGAACTAAACCGACCTTTTAAACATGGTCCTATGATTAACAAGGGTAGTTGAATTCAGAAAGAATTTCAGGATCTAGATATGTCAGCTTTTTGAATATTGTCATCCTTGTGACGTTACGGTCTCGACTGTATTGCTTATTGCTGCCTTAATCCAATCTTGACATCACTTATAGTCCCAATTAATAGCTGATTAGCATACCAATTAAAGCACTTAGAAGTTAAAGTAATCTAAGATCTCACTGTTCTCCATCAGATAAGAACAGAGCTATTTTTAGTTTCACATGAAAGAAAATTCATATACTTTAAAACTTCTCCTGAAATCATAGGAGTACCTGAAAACTTTGGCAAGATATGTTACACCAAGATGCCTCAGATACCTGATTGCCATCAACAGAATAATGATAGCCACGGCCCTGCATCATTTAAAAGTAGAGGAAACTTTTTCACAAAAATAAATCAGCTATAAAGCCCAGGATCCTGCTGCATGCTAGTATTTTGTATCATCGGGTATGCCTTAACTTTGATTATACTAGAAGGAAAGCAAAATCACACAGCATCTTTTCTAGAACCCATTATAATCAAATGACTTATAATGGTCCGAAGTTGAAGAAAGAGCAGGAAAAAAAGTGCCTTTTTGTACAAATCAATTGTTAACATGGGAAAATTATTACTAGATTCCACATAGAGTTCTAGTTGACATTGCAGAACGAGATTTGTGTAGTAGCAACAAGCATATGTATAGACTAGAAATGAGTCAAATGTAGTCAGAACCTGGTCAAAATTGGAGTGAAATGGTAGTGATTTTGGATATCTTTGCAGTACTCCCCATAAGTTCTCAACAAGACTCCACCAACTGCCAATTGCAAAGTGTGACAAGGAAAAGGAAAGAAAAGACAATGAAACTTGTTGTATAATTTGTAGATCTTGTGCGTTGCTATTCATATCATGAAAAGTTCAACCTATGAGTAGAAGCTTCCAGTCTATGATGTAGCAACATTTACCCATATGAACTGGGAGAGAACTTAGCATCTAAAGCTGTAATTGACAAACTGATGCACTTTGAGCTCGATACAAATTTATATGGGCTTAGAAGGAAATTATGAAGAAGAAAGCATACTGATTTTGAGCAGTCTCAAAGTTAGGTGGCTGCTTAGTCTCATAGACCCATCCTGGAGCAAATATAGCAGCTGAAACCTTGTCCTTCTTCAGCACATCTAGTGCAACATTTGCCTATATAAGCAAACAAGTCCTAAGTAGTAGAATGCTTCCACAGCCGACGGTTACAACACATGCAAAGAGATCATATCCAAAAAACTTAAATTTAATACCTCAAATTATACTCTATAAATAAGAATACAATCTAACCTTTTTTGAATGACAAGCTAATACCATTGCTACACTATTTAGAATGCATCTGGTATTTCGAAGGATCTAGAGGTAGCGCTCATAAAAGACAAGAAAATGCCCATGAGGTAACTGAAGAATCAAAGACTAGAAGAATCAACACGGATTCAACAAGACTAAGGTCCCTGGCATTCCACAACTATGAGTTCAACTTTTCTAAGCTGAACACCATAAACATTTTTAATTTGCCGTATGCATGAGTTAGCAGTGAGAATGCAGTAGGGGTCTAAATAGGAAGCGGGAGATGCTATAGAAGGCTTCATCAGCATCATGAATTCCATTTGAATACCATGACAATGCTTGTCGATTTCTGCTGTTCAAAGATTACGTACTTAATATGGTCCAGAGTTTTTCTCTAATAGCTACTCAATCTCCTTTGGCCCTTTTGAACTGCTTGATATGTTAATTCATCCTTTTAGAAAAAACAAGTGGCCAGGAGGCCTTAAAAATTTATAGCTCGTTTCTGCTACACAGACTAGCTCGTTCTCCATGATCAGATGAAAAATCAGATTAAAGGGAAACTTATGATTTTCAGAGGAGATCAACTATGTTTAAAGCTTAAAACCCTAAAAGTGGTAATAGAATCTGACAGAAAATGTTCTGCCTTATAAAGTAGAAAACAGTAAGCATCGAAAAAGCAATGGCACAGGGAGGAAAAAGCAATGTATATGGAGAGATTAATATCTTACATACCTTCCACTGTCCACCGCCGTAAGTGTTCCTTCCAAATACATCAATGCCCATGTAAACATCATACTTCCTATCACCCGCAACAGCAGCTGAAAGCCTTGGATAGTTTTCCTGCATAATGCATATGAGAATTTCTATACAACTAAAGTCAAGACAAAACCAATGCATAGTTCATAGTTAAAAGAAAGGAATGAGGTGTACCTGCCATGTGTAATTTACAAAAATGCCATCGCAAAGATCAAAGAAAGGTTTATTGTAGTTGTTCAGTTGATCTTGCCAACTAAGATGGCCATTGATGGTTACACTGTCATACCTGCATAAAAAAATAAATATTCTTGTTTATATTTAGAAAAAGGAGTATAAGGGAAGGCAAAAAGGGATTTCAAAGACCGACCAAATAATTAAAGATCCAGGCACTTTGGAGTGCATTGTCTGGGTCAAATGGCCAACAAATTCTAGCATATTGGGATTTGTTCTAATTTCAAGTTGACCTCCATGTTGATCTGTAAACAAAGGATTACTGAGTCAGCTTCGTAAAGGAAAGGCCATTATTGGTCCTCTACCATAAGTTAGAAGGTATAATGACACTCAATTATCCCTCGCTTTCTTGTTGACATGATATGATATCTCTTAAAAGGCATAGTTCCCTGAAAAAAATCTACAGAAAAGTCCTGTCTGCATAGCAGAATCCCTGGCAGAATATCTACTAATGTTAGTAAATCTGCTCTGATCTCCTCAAACATGAAACTCCACACACACTCAGTGCAGATTAAAGCCGAGATTTTGTGCTCCCAAAGTGAGATTTCATGATTCTATCAAAATTACATGCATTAACCATATAGATTTGCTGAATGCCATAGCACTATCATCCAACCTTTCCTATATGAGACTAATGTACAAAAACTGGCAAAGAAAGATGTATTTGGTCTGAGACATATTTATTTTATGGGCAACATACCAGCCATCCATCAAACCCCAATGCAACCGCAAGTTCTGCCAAACGCTCAGCATACATCCAAGCAGATTCCTTTGTTGAAAGCAGCTTGTTGCAAGTGAGTTGTCCCTCTTTCCATTCTGTAATGAATGTTCCCAAGACCTAATGCCATTGATAGAATTTGTAAAGTATAAGTGAAATTACCATCACCTTACTCAACACAGACTGTAAGAAAGTATATACACTTATCAAAGCACCATGAGCAGGTTTCCCACTTACGTACTTCTTTACCCCCAACCAGCTATGTCAAGGCAAGAAAAGGAAAATCTACATCACATAAGTATAAGTTTTGAATAGATTTTTGTGAGTGTGGCAATAGTTAATATAGCACAATCATCATTTGCCAAAACCTCCTCATGCCAAGTGCCACGGGATTCATCAATGGAAGAGCCTAGATATAAAAGCAGAAGACTGAGGAGGGGCAGAGTCTTTCCAATTCTCACTGGACACAGAATGAAAAACTGAACAGTAGAAGTTAGCTAGATTGGGTTTTTCACTCATACAACAAGGCAACTCTTTGCAAATCGCAATCATTCATTTACCCAAACTTACCAGACACTGAAACAGGCAGCTCTTTTCAACCTCATCACAATCCCATCCCGCAAAAGCAACGCAAAGCATAAACTTTTCGGGACCCCCGGCAGAAAGAAAGGCTAATCCATCAAAAGGGAAAATCGAAACCATGTTCTCAACATCAGCAATTAAACGAAGTATTATTACCCGAACGCCATGTCTGTGGGCAGCATTAGTCCAACAAGGAGGAGGCAGCGTGACAAGATTATGAGAGAAGTAGACGAAGACATCCATGAGGTACCAATGCCATATTGCATAAGCGTCCGGGTTGTCCCCGCCTTGTACCCACTTATCATCCACATACCCACCTTGCATATCATGGCAAACCAGGATCCTTGGCCTGTCGGGCAAACCCCCATGCTCTGTCTGGAGAGAAACAGAGGCGATATTAAAAGGGTAGTGAAAAGATTCGAAGTAGGAGCGAGATTCGAGCTCTTCAAGGGTCTTGATCGGGTAGGATATGGGGGTCGCTGGCAAGACCGGGTTGAACGGATCAGGGTCCTGTGCCGTGGACTGCGGCTCTTCTTGTGCTTCGCGGTTCTTGAGGCTTTCCGACATGATGAGAGAGAAAGCGAAGAACTTGATTCTTCGGACGACGGTGCCGATGAAGTGGAGCAAGAATCGAAGAGGGAACATGGGAGGGCGGTGTCCTTGTCCGTCTTTAAATGCTCTTGCCGTCCGTTGCTGTCACGGCAGTCTCTTGACTTGGTTAAGGATTGACTTAAAAAGGCGTTTGCGTGGGGGGGGGGGGACCCGACTTGACTTCGCTTCACGATTCGCACGCCGCGCGAGGTACTGTGGCTCTGTCCCTTTCCGTTCGAATTAAAACGCACGGTGCCAATCCGTCTCTGCTTCTCCCCCCATATTTTGCGTTCACATCTCCAATTTTCTTGTTTTCCATCAGTCACGGCCTCAACTTCTTCGGAATCTTTCGATCGGAGGAGGACAGTTTCCGCGAAAGTTCGCAAAGCTTGCTTCGTCGTTTCATTTTCTGCCGGTACCCACATGCCAAATATTTCAGTGCCAGACGACTGCTTCGGCTCAATGCAAAAATGAGCTTATATGCACCTATAATTCAGCCTTGGTCACATCATGGGTCGTGACATTTAATATCTTCAAGATGATCTCACAAGATGAAGTTAATAAACAAAAGCTATAGCAGTGTCCAGGCATGTTTAAGGCTTTGTTTGGGAAGTCTAGGTGAGCAAAAATGAGAGTAGAAAATACTCAAAAAAAAAAAAAAAAAAAAAAATCCTTCATCCCCCCTCTCACAAAAATCTAAGAATGTTCGTAAAAGGCTGCCATTGAAACTGGTGCGATATAAAATCATACGGTGTTATGGGCCACCTTCCATGGCAATAGAGGGATCTTTCAATTCTGCGATTCAATCAAACCCCTGCTATACTTCAGGAGCTGAAACGTATATGATAATATGATGACATGGTGAGTAAGTAATTTAACCATGAAATTCTTTTCTGGGAATTCTTTGCAGCAATCGTTATGGCGAGAGGAAAGAGTTGGGACACGATTCTTTCCTTTAGTCAGGACTTGGCGCTTTCCTTCCGTAACATGAAGCAACACCAACAAAACAACTTCAGCTGACTAGAGAAGGGACAACCAGGGTCATGCTATATATGCTGCTCTCTTCCCAGTTCTACTTGTGTTGCGCATTCTGACATTATTGTCATCGCTTTCTTTTTTCAAAGGATTACAGCCTTCCATGTTGACCACAACCACATGAACTGAGACCACCAAAACACTACATAGCCCTGTCAACCGGCAACCTTGTCCACTGTCTCATTAGGCGAAGCATCCAAAAAAGATCAAAATTCCATAACAATGACAATATTCAAAACATAGGGACTGAAACTAAACTAGGGGACAGATGTATTGATCAAAACAAGAAAGAACTTTCGAAGAGAAATGCAGTATGTCCTAGATATATGGCTGGTGCGCTAGTTGGCTGGACAGCATGATTACTTCACTTAATTTTCATTTGTTCAGACTGGAAGTTGTTATGGAAAATAATGTCAGCAAAAGGATTTATACACAAGAAAAACCAGAGAGGTTAGCATATTGTAGAAAGAAACTATAATTTCATAACTTAAACCTACCATAGATAAGAAAAAACAAAAGATTTAAAAACTAAAAGTTCTCTATCATGGGAAGTTTACTCAACTGGAAGCTTGGAAACTGCTTAAGCCTCAAAGGAGTAAGGTCCAGGGCCCAGACTCATCGGGCTTCCATCAAACGTGCCTAAGCATGCTTTTATTGTTGGGCTGGTTATTCATGATAGGCAGCAAACTAGAGATAGAATGAGGAAGTGGTGCTCTGTTGATGAGAAATGTCTGTTGTGCAAGCCAGAAGCTGAAGCAAGAGAACATGAGTTCTTCTAATGCTCATTTTCGAAATCGATCTGGGAAAGGATTCTGGTTTTATGAAATTTGAACAGGTCAGCTGGAGACTGGATTCAGGAGCTTGTTTGGGCTCTTCAACATTTAAAAGGGAAAATTATGAACGCTGTGTGGATCAAACTAGCTTGGAATTCCACAAATTATCACATCTCATGTGCTTCACGAACAATGTGCCCCTCAAACAAACAGAGTGGTTGCTGCTGTTATGGTTCCAGTAAGAGTTTCCTTTGAGAATTTGATTACTGTATGGAAGAAATTGCTTTCAGACGATGTCAAGTACGTATGCAGAAGACGGGAAATTCGTTGCTGACACAATGTTCTTTTCAGGTGTGGATGTTCTTCGTTATATTCCAATCTTACTTCTCAATAAACTACGGAAAATTTAGGGACTAGCTTTCACTAGTTCCACTTGTCTAGGATTCTAAGAGTCAGCGGAGGTACATTTTCTTGGTTAATGACCTCTGAACATTTATACCTATACCTTGTACAAAAATTCTCCTGTCTTCTTGTTGTCTGTTGAAGAGGGATTGAAAGACAAAGTTGAAGTGTCATTGGGTGGTGTTGCTTGAGTGTAGCATATTGGACTAGTAGACGAGGCATTGGTGACTGACGATTCTGTCCATCTGTTTCTGTCTCGCGCACACGCACACGCAAACGCCTACTTATGCATGACATTGAGTGCTCCAAAGTGGCATCTGCTGCAAATGAGTATGAATGAGCGTTTGTTTTTCACATGGCAGGCAGGTCACTGCATATTCATGATGCTGGATACTCATTCCTAGAGTTAGATTGCTTGAACTCTTTATATTCTGTCCATCTGTTAATAGGAATCAAAATTGGCTGAAAAAGGATAAATTGTGAAACTTTGCTCTATAAAAATCATCAATAACTTCTCTTTCAAAGAAGATATGCAACTATACTTGATAGTTGGCTCAATGGATTAAGCTTTTGATTTTTGGGTCAAATCTAGCATCCCAACTAAGATATATATATTTTCGCAGCTGCGCTATGATTTGACTTGTTTCCACTACTGCTTGCCTCCACCGGTCATGCTCATCCGTTAAGCTGCATATTTCTGTAGTTATTCATAGTTAAATTGCCTTCTCCATCCTCTTGGTCGGTTGAAAACAGAAAGAACAAAAACAGTTGTCTCAGTAAAGCCCCTGAGAGATGACAAATGCTGCTGTCATATTAACTTCTGGCCAACATCTACCAAAGGATCATCTTCAAGGGGACATTATCAATCAAATTTTCTCCAACATGATGGATCGATGGTGGTCTTCTTCCAGATGTTATAATATATAACTTCCAACATGGACACAAACGAGATGAAGTACCATATTGTATCCTTGAAACCATAAACCTCGGCGTCTTTGTTTAATAACGTCTAAAAATAAGCAATTTTATTTTTGTGTGACTTTCCTGCCAAAAGTATTCAAATTTAAAAAAATCACGAAATATATATATGTGAGTATACTCTGCAATATTTGAAAATTTCAGAAATTACGATTTCTTAAGAAGTCAAAGTGCGTTAATTATTTGCCAAAAAAAAAGTGCGTTAGTTAAAGAAAAAAATAAGAATCGATCAAAAGAGGCGTTTGTTTCATATAACTACATTTGAGAAGATGGGCAAAACCACATACTACATTGTAGAAGGTTGAGAACCTGATTGATCATGGTCACTATCGGAAAAGCATGCGTATGGTTACTTGTTTTTCTTTTATTTTTGATAGGTTGATAACTTTTTAGTATTCTCGTTACTAAAGCATCCAATATATAAAAAGGGGTTAAGTACGATTTTAGTCCTCCAAATTTCAGCATTTGTGCATTTTGGTCACTCTAGTTCTGAACTTCTTAATTCGTGCGATTTGGTCCTCTAGATTATATTTGGTGCAATCAAATCCTAACTCTCTCCATGTGTGCAATCAAATTCTTTGACCAATCGCTCTTACTAAGCTGTCGAATTAATTAACGCGTGACATTATAAATGTGGGAAAAGAAAGCTCTCAATTGCACAAATCAAGAACATTGGAGGACTCAAATGAACAAATAAAATCCAGAGGGATGGAACCCATATCGATAGAGGATTTGATGGCATTAAATAAAAGTTAAAATGTCCAAGTCGTGAACATACGCACGTACCGAAGCTACTACTTTAATCCAATAAAAAAGGAAAAACACAGGGCACGCCATGATAGTTTAAGAGACAAGATTCAAAAGCCATAACCATCGCAAATCGATTTAATAATAATAATAGCAGTAGGGAGGACAGGAATAAGTTAGAATAAAATTATGGTCTCTAATTACAAGCTGTCCTTTCTATTGGCAGCCCCGTGGGATTGTTCAATAAAATGGCCACGCTACTAATCTTATAATTCCAACATGTCTTAACACATGTGGACAGCCCTCCCCGACGAATATGATAATCAGGAGCTGATTATGAACGTTCAACCCCTCATTACGGGACACACCAGACGCCGTAACCAACAAAAATAAATGAAGTCCTCCTAATTTTGCAAACTAATTATTTATACATCATCGCAACTATATCATTAAGGGTTTGGTGGATATCTAATTATTGATGCTACCGTTAAAGTGTAATGTTCTATGCTTAGTTTTCTTGTGATGTGCGGATGTATTAAAATTCTATATCTCGTTGGCAAAGCAGTATAGCTGGCAACTTGGCAATCTACTGTTGGATGGGAACTAATACACGAGTCCAATTGTCACTTCCAAAAGCACTTGGTAATGATATCCTACAAGATACTAGATTTGAGAATGTTAAAATCATTATTTTGTTAGCAAGCTACTAATGGTTGACGGGGAAAACAAAAGCCAGTCAATTTTAATCACTATAGATTTTGAAGATTTACTAACGCTACTTGAAATTTACCATCGCAAATCTATATTTGAGTTTTAGCAACCTGGACAAGAGACTCGTGTGAGACTATATATTTACCTCTTAATTGCCAGGAAAATTGTTTGAAGTCCTAAATATATTATATATTGGTCAATTCAATCTTAAATATTTCAATTATATCAATTTAGTCATACACTTTTGACGGTTTGCTAATATAATCATCCCGTTTTCTGTCGGAAATCATTGGGTGAATGCACAGCCATCTTATGTGGCATGTTAACCTAGGTGATTTTTGCATTTTTCTTTAAATTTCTGAATTTTTTCCTTTTTTTTTTTTTAATTTCCCTCTGCCGATCGCTAGGCCTTGCTAGCCATAAGTGAGGATTGCCCTCGTTTAAGTTTGGTGAGCCTCGTTGGTCACCATGAAAAAAAAAAAAAACAGAAAAGAAAAGAAAAATATAATATATAAAATATTTTAAAAAATTGGAAAACATCATTTATGTTGGCAATTTATTTGGACCGGAAGGACCATATTGGCAAATGATCAAAATTGTTAAGACTAAATCTATCAAATTAATAAATTTATGACTAAAATGATATCTGCATAATAAATTTCGGATGTTTTTAGTAATTTTTCCCCTAATTGCCTTATAATTTATAAGCTTAAAGAGTAAATTTCCCTCAGGTCGACAACTCTCACATCGATTCTATATATTACTCTCTTGGAGTAGGAACAGAAAATGAAACCAACCACCCATAATACAAAATTCCTTATTTTATTAATTTTATTTCCTCCACCTCATTCGCCAGTATATACTATTGCCTAGTTTATCCAAACACTCACGTCTCATGTTATTACAACTCACCCCCTTACCTCTGTCAGTCGGAGAGAGAGGGAGAGACTGAGAGACTGAGAGACTGAGAGAGAGAACACGAGAATGAAATCACTGATCACAGCATCATCTTCATCTTCACCTTCTTCTTCTCTGAGAAAAGCTCCTCTTTCCCCATATCTCTTCATCTCGCTAGCCTTCATTCTGTTCGTCGTGGTTCTCTACGGCGAGAACTTGTGCATGTTTGGCCAACAACTCCAACTGGCCCAACCCCTATCAAGAACTGGTGAGTTTTCATACGCTTCTGTTGACCTAACTCAACCTCTCCATCGTCTTTTCAATCTGGCATACCTTCTGTTATCGTAGCCAGCGAAAAAAAGGAAGATAGCAGTCTTTTATAGATCAGAATACTTGTTCAGTGTCATCTCAATGATGGCCGCATGTTTTTGTCGCTCGAGGCATAAGGTTTTCCATCATTAAACCGTCCCGACTAAGCATGAGAGAGTTTAAATCATCTTTACTTGGTGATTACTCGGTGGTTTAACATGTATGTAGAGTCGAATTTGTTGTTTTTTTTTTCCCAATGAGTCCACTAATGCAGCATGTTTTCGCTCATCTTACTTGTTTCTCTCATATTGCTCTTGTTTATGGGATTTACTCCTACTTCACGTCAATACATGTCCCCCACGTAGTTTACGCTTTCGCGAGAAAGCTTTTTAACAAAGTACTTACGACTTCTTTTCTTCTTATGCTCCCGACGGGATGAATTAAACAGAGAAGGAGCATAATGAGGCGTTGCCATTTGCGATCGGGGAGGTGGCAGAAGGATGCGACATATTCAGAGGGAGATGGGTGAGGGACAAGTCGACTCGGCCACATTACGAGGAATCGCAGTGTCCGTATATTCAGCCCCAGTTGACTTGCCAAGCTCATGGAAGGCCTGATAAGGAGTATCAGTTCTGGAGATGGCAACCTCACGGCTGCTCTCTTCCCAGGTAACTCATCAATCGCCCCTTTTCTTAGGTCTTTTCTTAAATAATTGCCTCACACTAATTCATTATACATTGCATAAGGCTGTAGTAGTTTTGGAGACATACATATTTATCTACTTTATAAAGTACTATCCATGATTGAGTTTTGTCGTATGCGCATTTGAGCTGGTTATTATACCGTAATCATTTTGACTACCTTGTTCTCATGCGAATTTAATAATTTGGCTTCCATTATTTGCCCATCGGATATTATTTTGTCGTTAAATTGTTGTCTGACCTTAGAAGGGACGACTATGCATAACGAGCTGGCCACATTGCACGTCTAGGCATGATTTTGTTATTTGTTCTTGTTGAAAAGTTTGTGATTGGGCGTCATGAATCTGTCTACGAGGGTCAAAGTCCTTTATAACGCTAACTTGGCCTCAACATGCAGTAGATCTTATTCAGACCACATCGTCAAATTCAATTTTTTTTTCGTTTAAAAGATTCAGAAGGATCATTTCCATGCATGTACATTTGACCTAACTACATCCATGATACTTAAAACCGAAATCATAATTCTTGCATGTGCAAGCTTCACCATTGGACATAAGGAATCTAACGTTCATCCAAGTATCATCCCAAAAAGATTAGAGCTTCATGCGAATTATCCACGTTAATTATCACCTTTTCAACAGAATGTCAGCATATGACCTTATGGCTGTAGATCTTATGATAGAATGAAATTTCGTGGTGCAGCTTTAATGCCACATTGATGCTCGAGACGCTGAGAGGGAAGAGGATGATGTTTGTTGGAGATTCCTTAAACAGGGGACAGTTCGTTTCAATGGTCTGTCTTCTCCAGAGAGTCATTCCCGAAGGTGCTAAATCAATGGAAACTTTTGGTTCCCTCCAAGTTTTCACTGCCAAGGTGAGAAGGGACATCCTCCCTCTCCTGCCACACTATTAGTGATAGAAATTAGAGGAGTTTAACGCTGAGAAGTTACTTAAGATGGAGTTGATAAGCTACAGCAATGAAGTACTGTAATCCGAAGGCTGTCGATCGTGATATGGAGTACTCAACAAGAAAATGATTTTCGGATGCTTCACTCCTGAATATGTGATGATGATTTTATCCTAAAGATAGATAGTCACTTCGGCCATAAGATCTTCTGATCCATTCAGGTCTAGTGATATTCATGCATCAAGCTGTTGCTCAATTACCCTTTTCATTTCGCTTATGTACAGGACTATAATGCAACAGTTGAGTTCTATTGGGCGCCATTTCTTCTGGAGTCAAATTCAGATAACGCAATAGTGCACCGAGTACCGGAGAGGATGGTGCGAAAAGGTTCTATCAACAAGCATGGGAAACACTGGAAAGGAGTCGACGTAATAGTGTTCAATACCTATCTATGGTGGATGACCGGCATGAAGATGAAAGTCCTGTAATCTCTCTTTTGCATCAGGGTTTTTCCTAGTTCTTCCTGATTTTGACATATATATAAGTGATCTAATTGGCCTTTTTTATCCTCTTTTTGCAGAAAAGGTTCATTTGATGATGAGGTGAAGGACTTTGTGGAGCTGTCGACTGAGGATGCCTACAGAATAGCGTTGAAAAGCATGGTGAGATGGGCTCAAAAGAACATGGACCCCAAGAAAACAAGGGTCTTCTTTGTTACCATGTCACCTTTACATACAAAGTGAGTTCCAATTCCCTATATATTTCCACTAATTCTTGGAAAAAAACCAGAAAAATATGCCACACGTTTCACCGGATGACTACTCACATACCTCCACTTTTGAAAATATCAAATACATAATTGAATTTACCTTTGGAGACAACTCTACACCTTCTTAGCTATTATCCTTATGCCCTATTTACTCAAATGCACTTTCTTAAACATACCTATCCTCAAATCATAAACACCCATCCGAGAACACTCAAAACCAACTAAAAACCAAACTGCCCAAATTGTAATCAAGATGCTAAAATGAGTTTGTAAGGAGAGACAATTTGGTTATTTCAATATGGGGTTATGTTTAGAGGTATGTCAATTGTACTTTAAAAAATAGATATGTTAGTGATCATTAGGTTAAAAGTGAGGCAGGTTTCTATACTTTCCCTCAATTCTTTCAATTTTTGAGATAATTATATTAAGAGTCTTAAAACTTGTCATTGTCACTATGACGCGCTTGAATCCTCAGATTTTTGTTTCATGCATTTAATTCTTAAAATAACTTGTAATCATAGGAGCATCGAATGGGGCGGCGCACCAGGTGGCAACTGCTACAACGAGACAGTGATGATCGAGGATCCGAGCTACTGGGGCCCGGATTGCTCGAAAAGCATAATGCGGGTGATTGGAGAAGTGTTCAGCAAGGCCGAAGTCCCCATCACCCTCCTCAACATCACTCAGCTCTCGAGCTACCGCAAGGACGCGCACACCTCCATCCACAAGAAGCAGTGGAATCCACTCACTCCGGAGCAGCTGGCCAACCCGGTGAGCTATGCCGATTGCGTCCACTGGTGCTTGCCTGGCCTTCAAGACACTTGGAACGAGCTTCTCTTCACAAGGCTATTTTACCCTTGATGATGCCATGGAGTTGGAAACGAGGGGTGAAAAGGGTTTTATGTATAGTTCGTCTTTTGGGGAGATTTATATGGAAGGAGTACATGTGGAATTTGATGTAAAGTATATAAGTTCCATTTTTTTTTTTTTTGGTTGGGTTGGGGGTGGTCCCATGTTAGTTTTGGAGAATATTGGATTTATTTTTGGTATGATGAGAGGGAGAAAAATTTTCCTTTACAAAAGATTTATACAGATTGTCCGTTTCGTTAATTCATATTAGTACATACAATCGAATAATAGAAGCTTGAGGTTTTGGTTGTTTAGGTTTGGATCTCATTTTGTGGGGAACTCCTTCTCTAGATTCGGGTTTATCGAGTTAAGTGGATCACAATTATTAATTTTGTGAGTCTCACATGATCGATTAGATCCGGGAAATTCACGTTCATGCAAGTAATTTCCCATTTTCTTTCAATTCATTTAAGGGAGCATTGCGGCCTTTCCATGGACCCAAATCTGGAGGCTCCGGTCACAGCAAGTATGTCCAAGTTTTTTTTTTTAAAATTTGGATTGAGTCCATGCATAATTAAACACCATCGCTCATCACGAGTCCCGACCGATATGGAATCACTTATGTAAGACCATCATAACAACACATTTTGATTGAGTCGGTCTTGGTTCATCATCAACCATCAACGCTTCTTACACATGCTTTTTCATCCGATTGGAGGATGATAGATAAGGATAAGGATATTTATATTTCTCTTGTAATTTAATGGATCTGAGTGTTGTACTTTTCTTTTATCTTGGTAAGTGTTGGAAATATTTATTATTATTCAGTTCCCCCCTCCCCGGCAACACACACGCATTACCCCAGACGTTAGAGAACACTACGATAACACCAAGGAAGAGAAATGAGAAATTTTAATCTAGATTAGGATGCTATTAATTACAAAATCCGTTGGTTATTACATGACATTCTAATTAATGGTAACTTTTTTTTTCCCTTTCATTTTGGCTAGCGAAGGTTGCCAACCTCTAGGCGAGAATGATGGAGCCTCACATGCCATCAATGAGGTTCGCGATGGCCCTAGATGAGGCACCATCTTGGCCTCATCGGCAGTGGGTGAGGCAGCCTTTGTGAGGCCGTGATGGCCTTGGCGAGGCCATTGTGAGCAAGGTGGCCCTCTCTAAGATCTGGGAGAGGCCTTCGCGGCCAGCGAGAACTAAGGCTCTTGCCAACGCCGGTGAGGGCTTGCCAAAATGAAAGGAAAACAAAAGGAAAGAAAAAAAAAATGTAAAGATCATCCCCTTTAGGCTGATCGTGCCATGAATGCATAGGACGAGCAATATCCATGTTAATAATTTTCATCCAAAATTGGCTGAAATTGATTTAATTGACAAATTGTGAAAATATTTCAAATTATATTAATATATTTAAAAAATTAAAAATTATATTGGTATAAGTGCAATATGTTTATGAGTTTTTTATATACATCCCCCATTTGTAGTTGAGCACAATGAAAACCCAACAACCAAAAAGATTATGCAAATGAAAGAGAAACAAAATCAGCCTAAATCTCACCAGTCGATTGTGTGAGACGGAGGCCCATCATCAGAATTTGTCGATCATGAATGTGCAACCACTCATTAGCAAAACAAACCAGGCACCATTGAAAAGATTAAAGAGCTTCTAATGATACCATGAATCAATTGAAGATTCAAGGTGCATTATTAATAATTTATTAATGTCAACATCATGACTTCTAGACTATAATTTTGGTTGATATCTCGCTATTAAGCCTACTTAAATATACGTGTCTTGAGAGCTGAACATTGACTATCGCAAATGACTATTGGAGCGAGGAAGCAAGTTAAAGAGTGGCCAACCATATTAATGCTGAAACATCACCAAAAAGTTTCGGATTTTCTTCACCTAAAACCTCTAAAAAAATTGTATAAATTAAAAAACCCTAGCTTGTCCCAAAGCCTTTCATCTTTATTTAAACATCACACGTTTGTATTTACATAAGTTGCATCTAGAGTAATGATAATGATGGGCAATCTTTCCGGGTGACCTTGCCTTAGCAGTCAAGCGACATCATGGCTTTCCTTTTAGCTCGATGGTCAGTACTATTCTTCTTCATCACGCCCTCCTCTTTTTGATGTTAACTTTTTATTCCACTTCACCTGTCATCTACTCGATTAAAGCATATATTATTTCAGCTATAAATATAAACTATGGTAATAAGAGTAGGCTAATCATTTTATGAGAGCATGGTTCAGTGGAAAGATTTCTTTTGTAGCGAGAAACTGTGAACTCGATGTTGAGATTTACTTAACCTCTCCATTATAACCCTTGATGACTAGAAAAAACCTCTGACCCTAGTTCAATTCCCAGATAATCAACCTTAGAGATTTAACTCTACCCACGTCGAGTCAACATTACCCTTTGACTTTTCTCATGAATTTCCAGGGCAGACATTGCTTGTGTCATGCCAATACTCATTCAAAATCCCGAGCAATAAGCATGTGATCCACTCATCAGCCGCAGCTCTATTTGAATAGAAGCTTTCCTGACACAGCCCGAGAGAGACACGACCGAGATGATGAAGCCACCCTTCTCTATATCTCCGTCTCCGTCTCCTTCTGTTCCGAGAAAAGCACGTCTCTCTCCGTACCTCTTCACGTTAATAGCCTTCATCCTCTTCGTCGCGGTCCTTTATGGCGAGGACTTCATGTGCATATTCAACCAAGAGCTCCAGCTCGGCCCTGTCTCGACCTGGCTTCTGTCCACAACTGGTGAGTTCACACGCTTGCTGACTGAATTCGACCACTCCATCATCTTCATCGATATATTAATTCCCCTAGTTGCAAGTATCAAAAGGTTCTTTAGAATTTGAGTATAGGTGGAATACAAAAACTGGGCTTGCCATCAGCCCCGATCGTTTCAATCACCATGGATTCGGTGGTCAGATCATTCTGACTATAAGCGTGGCATTTTTTGAATCTCTTTTTGCATCATTTGAGGTATCAGGGTCGGATCACAACTTTTAGATGCCGTGGTTTAACGTATATTTCGCATAAGAGTTATTCTACGTTCAAAAAGTTCTTCAACGAATTGTATTGGCAATCTTTTTTCCCCCCTAAATAGAGACGAAGAGTGGTGAGGCGGGTCCGTTGCCGTTCGCCATCGGGAAGACGGAGGAAGGTTGCGACATATTCAGAGGGAGATGGGTGAGGGACGAGGTGACTCGACCGCACTACCAAGAATCGGAGTGTCCGTACATTCAGCCTCAGTTGACTTGCCAACAACATGGCAGGCCTGACAAGGAGTATCAGTTCTGGAGATGGCAACCTGATGGCTGCAATCTTCCCAGGTAAATTCCATTACTCGAAAGATACATGCCTAAAAAGTCCATATGAACTTAAACAATAATTAATCGAGAGGGTGCAATCTCACCTTGTTTGATTTGTTCATAGTCCACAAATCATATTCTGGTTAGCAGTTCCTAGCTAATTAATTTGTTAGGCGACTTTGCTTGGTTCCACTCCGCCTACCTATATTACTCTAAAGTAAAAGGAAAGATGTGAGGAGTGGTCTCCCATGAAATTGACCATTTCCCTTCGCTTAACATCTCCAGATTCCTGTTTCTTCCTAACTTTCACATACTTCCTACTTTCTTAATTGTTTGAACTTTTTTTTAATAATTATCTGCATATCACGAGAATATTTTACATGAATTCCCCTTACAATTTGGTGAGAATCATGGAACGTGCTTGAGTAGCGCACTGAAGTTCTCGTTTTAATTAATTGGCGCATTGGACCCAAAGAGAATAGTGAAGATCTGCAGGCTGAGCACATTGCACGTCAAGGAATCTCCTGTTTTATTTTTTTTCATATAATATTTCCATCTTTTTGCTAAATTGTTTCGATCGCTTTGAGAGGATCAAATTCCTCGCTTGTAAGGAAAGAAAGTCTTGACTTTCTTGAGGCCTTGACTTTTGCTTTCTGGGAATCTTTAGCCCTGGAGTTTTCCCGCATAAACTCGATGAATTGTCGTCCAGGCCAAGGTCTTAGGCATTGATTGCAACTTGTCTAATGTGGTACTACATCATGCGAGGGTTGAGATCACTTGATTCTTGAACAGAAGTGTCCACTATAATTTTATGATTCCCAGGATCGAATTTCATGACTCTGTCACGAAAATAATGATTGCAGCTTTAATGCCACGCTAATGCTCGAGACGCTGAGAGGGAAGAGGATGATGTTCGTCGGAGATTCGCTAAATAGGGGACAGTTTGTGTCCATCGTTTGTCTTCTCCATAGACTCATCCCTGAAGGTGCCAAATCAATGGAAACGTTCGGTTCCCTCACTGTTTTCACTGCCAAGGCGAGAAACCAGTTCTGCGAATTTCCAACGTAAAATCACTAATGTTCTCACATCAAGGCGCGTTCTTATTCGTGACATATTTGCTGCTTTGGGTTATAGGATTACAATGCGACGATCGAGTTCTACTGGGCGCCGTTTCTTCTGGAGTCGAATTCGGACGACGCGATAGTTCACAGGATATCTGATCGGATCGTGAGAAAAGGGTCGATCAACAAGCACGGGAAGCATTGGAAAGGAAACGACATAATGGTCTTCAATAGCTACCTATGGTGGATGACCGGCTTGGAGATGAAAGTCTTGTAATTTCTCTACGTCTCTCGTCTGATGTGTCTCAACTTTGCTTCTTATTCTTTTAACTTTCCTTGGAAACCAATCAGATTGAAATGGGAGATCTAATTGTGGCTTTACTTCTACTTTTCTGTAGGAAAGGTTCATTTGAGGATGAGGAGAAGAAGGTGGTGGAGCTGTCAACAGAGGATGCTTACAGAATGGGACTGAAGAGCATGTTGAGATGGACTAAAAGGAATATGGACCCGAAGAAGACAAGGGTCTTCTTTGTTAGCATGTCACCTTCACATCAAAAGTGAGTTCTAATTCCTTATCTTCTTCCATTGCATTTGGCTAATTGATTTCGATTCAACATAAATACAAACTCAATACGAACTAAATGGAATCTGTATTGATTCTGCACCAAACACATGACTGACGCATTTTTCTGTAGTATGTAACGATGAATCTGTTAAACGTGGTGGCATGCAGGAGCATCGACTGGGGCGCCGAACCGGGCGGCAACTGCTACAACCAGACGACGATGATCGAAGACCCCAACTACTGGGGCTCAGACTGCCGGAAGAGCGTGATGCGGGTGATCGGAGAGGTGTTCAGCAAGACCAAGGTCCCCATCACGCTCCTCAACATCACCCAGCTCTCCAGCTACCGCAGAGACGCGCACACCTCCATCTACAAGAAGCAGTGGAATCCGCTCACGGCCGAGCAGCTGGCCAACCCGGCGAGCTATGCCGACTGCGTGCACTGGTGCTTGCCGGGCCTTCAAGACACTTGGAACGAGCTTCTCTTCACGAAGCTCTTTTACCCATGATGATCATAAGAAGTGCCTACAAAATGGGGTTCTGTCATCAAATGAATGTGATCTCCTTCCTTCCTTCTTTATCTGGGAATCACTGTATACAAAGGAAGGGAAGGGCTAGCAATTGGCTTTCATGTATAAAGTTTGAACTTTTTAAAAAGTACTGAATTTATTTTTTACGATATGGTAGGAGGTCACGACTCACGAGTTCCAAAATAAGTCTTAATTTTTAATTTTTTAATTTTTACGGTTTACTATTATTTTTATTTTTTTGGGGAATGGGCCTTGCTCGGCCTAATAGACCAAAACATGAAGTCCAATCTCTTGTGCTTTGTTGAATGTACCTTTTGGACCATGCCACGGTTCAATTGGGGGATCGAAGTGGACTTCGCTAAGAGGTTGCAAATCGATCACTTCTTCCTTATACCGCCGATTGGAATATTAGGGATTGCTAAGAGATGGATGTTTCTCTGGCTTTCGTTTATACTAGCATGGAAATCACGAGTCCAAATTTTTATCTAAATCATCGCGATGATTTTGAAGAATATTTCCAATACATGCGTATTGATGGAGATTAAGTATATCATGGTATCTTTGGAAATATGGTCGCGTAGGATGCTAAAATTTTCCCAAAAGTCTTAACTTATTGTATAAATACTAATTCAATTCTAAACTTTTCAATTATGTTAATTTAATCTTATTTTTTTGACGATTTGCTAATTTAGTCCTAAACTTTCAATTGTGCCAATTTAGTTCTCAACCTTTTATTAATTGATTAATTTAGTTTTTAACTTTTTAACGATTTGCTAATGTATTGGCCAAATATCTAAGTAATAGGTTAGGATTAAATTATCATAATTGAAAGGTCTAAGATTAAATTGGTTATTGTACAATAGATTTAAGACTTTTTGACAATTATTCCATATAAGATCTTGCCATTAGATCTACCTAAGTTAGCCCCTCAAAGCATGTAGATATGTTCTAAGTATCTATTTAATAATCGAATTTGTACATCTATGTATAAATCACTAAGCACTCATTATGTCTTAGACAAAATAAACGGATTATCCTTTTGATACATGGACGGTGCAAATCCTAACATTTAAAGCGACGGGATCTCAAGTAATTGATTCGAGAACATCAATGATGGGTTCCTGGCTGGAAAGTAAGTTTCTGAAAATATCCAAATTTTTGGAAGTAAGAAATGTGAATAAAAATTATAAATAAAAGCATGCGAAAAAAAAAAAGAGGGATAGAGAAAAAGAGAAAAAAAAGAGAAGGAATGAAATCCGTCCTGAGATTAGATGTTTCAGGCTGCTCTCCACCAAATGCTCCCAAAGTGCTTCCTTGTACTATGCTTCAATAGTCTTAATAATTATATAAAGCAAAAAGAATCTCTGATTTTTAATGGATTACAGTCGCTTTTTTCTTCAACTTAATTTTCCTTAATTATTTATTTTATAAACATTATGTTCGCGAACAAATGCGTAAATACATGATTTTATATTATCCTCACGTGCAGCAATGGGAAGATGGGAAGATTTTCTATCCTGCGACAACATTCCTACAAAGATTTTAAATTATGAAACCTTTTCCTCTTTCTATGTGTATCCATCAAATTTCTTTGTATTATGTTTTTTCATCACTAATTTCATTCAACTATTCAATGATTGAAATATTTCTTGACCGGTGATTTTCCTGAATATTTTAAATGTCAATTTCTCACATGCACAATGCAGGTACACATTTTGCTAGTATTATATATATACTAACTCAATCTTTTTGACATACAAAATATTCCTAACATGGCAAAACATATGAACTTATCTTTCAGCTTCTTCTTTTTTTGGGTTCTCTCCGAGGGAAAAGGTTAACTAGCTCAAGTGGCACTTGGAGATTGGTGTTTGAGTTTGTTCTATCGATACCATGTAATGGATTGATTATTAATTTTCGAGATTCTTCTTTTATAATATAGGGGCATGAAAATTGAGACCCAGTTGCTTGAAAATCCATAAATATCTTATAAATTTCATGAATTAGTGAGAAAATTATTCAAAAAGTTCTAAACATATTATATTGTAACCAATTCAATCCCCAAAATTTCAATTTGGTTAAGTTTAGTCTAGAACCTCTTAATAATTAGCTGATTTAGTTTCCGCTCAATTTTGGCAGAAAATAACTAATGTGGCAATCTAGTCAGCGTTAGTCATGTAGGCAATCGACCTTGATGTAAATGATTTATGTATATATATTTTTTGAATTTTTATTATTTTTCCATTTCTTTTCTTTTTTTATTGTTTCTCCTAAAAACACAGGGGATATACGTGGCTAGTAGTTGACCGATCATTGCCGACCACAAGCAAAGGCCATGACCCTCGACGAGGCCCCTATGACTCCTATCAACTCTTTCAGGAAGATGAATATTGAAAAGGAAAATAAATAAATAAAGTTAAAAATGTAGGAATTTATAAAAATTCAATTTTTGAAAAAAATTTGCAAAAAATTGTTCATATCAGTATTGGTTTTGTCACGTAAAAAGGCCGACATCTATATCATTGATTTCCAATTAAAATTGTCCGGGAGGACTATATTGACAAAGTACCAAAAAAATTAGGATCAAATCGGTTCAAATTGAAAAATTTAGGAAATGTGCACCGTATAATAGATTTATGACTTTTTGGATACTCGATTAGTCATACAAACTATTGGCCTTGATATGTAGCGGTTTACATGTAGTTGGCGAGATTCAAACAAGTGAACCCCACATTTTGAGTCGGAAATCTCTCACGCCCCCAATCAACTGCGCCAACTTTGACTTTTTTTATATTCAATTGTATGCTTGTACGAATAGTAATTTTAAAGAGGAATAACAATTTTCTTTTCTACTAAAGCACACAACAAAAGAAGTAAGCTTAGGAAAACTGTCTGATATGGGGGACGGACATGCATCTCCCCATCTAATCGATTTTTCTCCTGTTATCGACCACGCAACATGCTCTGATACACGTTGACACTACTGCCAAGTAATCACCAACTAATGACAAGATTTCATTAGATTCCGATCATCACTCTTGTTAGAACTTCGTGAGTTTTCTTTTCTTTTCCCTCTCTGGACAAGAAAGCGAGTTGAATTGTCAACACATTTAAGAAGCGCCCAAAAAAAAAAGAGGTGGGTTGGAATCGGTCCTATTCTTGCTCGAGAAAAACGAGGAACCACTCGATTGATGGGAACCTCCTCGCCCCCCCACTTGCATAAACCCAACAGTAGAGAATATTGAATACGGAAAGGAGGCAAAGCGAAATCAACAAGTTGTTCTTGTTTCGTACATCAACTTGGGTTATCATAAACAGGTCAAGTTGCATGCAAGATGTTGATTCCTTTCCTTCCCATTCGACAGTTTTTAAAAGGCTGGCGTTCTTTCTTGCGCCATTAATGAAACAACAACATGGCCTCGCATGCGCTTGCACAGAAAGTTCCCTAGGGTTTTTCCTTTCGGCCCTCTCTCTGCAGCTGCTGCTGCTGCTTTTAGCTCTTTCTCTCTCCTTCCACAGCTGTTGATGACTGTGTTTCCCTGGGTCTGCCCACAGAAATATCATTGCCGACTTCATACAAATATCGTGCCATCATGGCTTTACACTTTCGTTTTATGCTCCAAGAACTTAAAAGGACGTACGGCTTTTCAAATGCGTGGATTTTTGTTTCTGATGTCGGCTCTAAACTTTTAATTTTAATGAATAGTCTAGAATGCTTGAGTCCCGTGCATTTAACTTTTTGAAAGTCGGTGAATTTATATTATATATATTATCACTGTAAACTGACAGTTCGTACAGAATGATATCCGAACAGAAACATCAACCTTCTTCTCGATTTTAGAAAAAAATCCATTCACATGTCTCTCGAATAGCTAGCAACCATGGCATGCACATTTTAAACTCTCCAAATGCTATCCATGAAATAAGAGTTTTTATTACATAATGAAGTATATTGATGGGTTAATGTGATAATCTTTATTGTAGGACCTGGGATCACAGCTTCCTTTCTTGCTATGTACGTCATTGAATGTATTGGCATACGCATTGATTTTGCAACTGCAGATCTACATAATTTCTTAACCCTTTTTTGCTTATTGGTACTTCACCAAGAGAATCTCATTACTTTACTTAGCAGAATGCACTGAGAATGTAATCAATTGGCACTATCTTTAAGCAAAAGATCTCCGCTCGTTCCATGTAAATGCAATAGTTGCAAGTGCTCGTGCAAGAACTAGGGATTTATTGACTTTCCCGAGTTTGTATAACGTATGTAGAGAGAAGGGAGCAAAGTACAAACTTAGGGACAGCAAGAAAATTCACATTGTCCAGTTAAAATCCATAAACAACTACAAAAGTAAGACTACCTAGTAATTACCCAAAAGTCAAAAGTAAAAGCAAGAAGACGATATTGATGTCCACAAAAAAATATAAAAGGATGAATTCTTGACTTTTCTTCTATGGGTAACCTATATTGAAGAAACACTCTACAAAGAGAAAGAGAAAGAGAGAGAAAGAGAAACAAACAAATTGACCCAGAACCGAAAAAAAGAAAAGAAACAAGCGATGATATTCTATCTTCTTCTACCATGTGCAGCCTGAGATAGCTTAAAAAGCTAACTGAATTCCCAATGCCGGGTACCCGAGATCTGTGTATCCGATCGGCATCGGAAACAAAAACAAAGCGACCACCAATTAAAACTTTAAATGACGATCAAGATCATGCCTATTTTAGCAGGCTTCTGTTGGCCGAGCTCTCAAAGATCTGCGCCAAAGACTGCAAGTTGCACCTAACAATCGTATCCACAAAAACGCAGGTGTCTTCCTTAGTGTTACCATGAGGTACATCCACCACATAGGACTCGATCACCACCGTACCTGACCCATCCGACGTGGAGTGGAGTGTGGTCACCGACCGGTAGTTCGCAAGCCGATGGTCGCCCCCGACAATGCTAAAACTCATCACATGCTGCTCGTCATCAAGGATCTCCAGCCTCTCCATGCTCGAAACTGCTGGGAGGCCCGACACCACGTGCACCTCCCTCAGGGTCCCCACATCACCGTCGCCGTCGATCACCTGGCAGCTCTTGAGGAAGTGCTTGTAGGCCTGCGGGTTGTCGAAGCGGCGGACCACGGACCACACGGCGGAGACAGGCGCGTCGACTGTCTGGACCACGGAGCAGCAGCACTGGTTCGGGGCGACCGCGTGGGTGTGGTACTGGGCCACAAATTCCGGCACCGGCTCGAAGCAAGGTAGCTCATCAGCTCGGCTCACGGCATCGACTATTTTAATTTGCTTGTGGAAGTTCACGGCGACGCTGGCAATCACGGTGGTGGGGTGGGACGGGTTGATTCGATGTAGCTGTAGTGAAGAAGGCATCTCCGGATCTCTTCGATCTTTCCGGGCTTCCTCTCTCGATGTGACCGGAGAAGAAGACTAGGGTTTACAGCAGAATGATGAATACATGAGATTTTCAGAGATAAATATAATGCATGAAGGTGTATTTATGGGAGCCAAGTAAAGAGGAAAGGGAAAGAAAGAGGGGTTTCATTTTTTTCTTTCTTGTCCACTTGCACTAGTTTTGCTCCTCAACCGTGAATATAAAAAGGGATAAAAATAAATCCAGAGCAAGAAGACGAAATTAAAGCTTTTGCGCTTTGGAGGATTAAGCGCCAATGAGGGCTGCGGGGGTGGTGCGTTGTCTGATCGTTGTCGATCGGCTTACGACGGACCGAGAGCAAGTTGATCGTCAACTTGCATCTTTGCTTTTGGACCTAAGCTCCTTTGAATCGTCCCCGTCTCCGTTCGAAACTACCATATTGCCACCCCTGTTCATTATTCAAAACCCATATGTTCTTATTCAACTACTGCTCTTATTTTTCCCTTTAATTTATTATTGGGATATGGTGGATGAAACCTAAGTAGAGGTTAGAGGTTGCGTATGCTTCGGGTGCATTTGCAATTAGTAACCGGGCTCTTCGGCCGGCGATTGCTCTCCCTCATTTCCGGGATGGACCAAAATATAGCGCAAGCATTTTCACGTAAGCATCGTTTGACCTCTACATATATACACAAGCAAATACTAAAAACGACGTAAAACCCTAGTACAATATTACAAGTCCACAAGAAATACAACAAACGTTATTGCATTGATCCATCTACTTCTACGGGTCATATAGGAATTTCTTGATGTGAAGTGATATCAGGGAGAGAGAGAGAGAGAGAGAGAGAGATCATCTCTTACATAAGCAATATGTAAATCGTGAGATTATATATTCTAAGCTTTGAATAGGGTACTTTAAGTCGCTTATTAAGGTTTGGGGTTTGACCGTGTCGCATGAGAAAATTTTGTCTTATGGTCCTGTGCTTTTCCAGATAATGTTCCGGTCCGATGTTATTGTATTCACGTTCGTTTAGGCAACTTACGCCGGCAACATAGCCATCCTCGTCTATGTCCAGGTCAAACAAAATCAAAAATTTTCTCGGTCAAGCCATCCACCATAGCGTCTAGTACCCCAGCGAGCGGCCCTTTTCTCCTAAAATTTGGCAAAAGCCAAAACATGTGTACGTAATATTCTTAATAATTAAATGTAATTGCAATGCTGATTTTTTTTATAAGGTTTTATTTGGAGAAAATCGGGACAGGGTTGAAGAGTATAACTCGTGAAAAATCTTCCCTGCTTGCGTAGTCTTGCGGACATGAGTTCTTTTTCGCTTGTTGTTTACTAATGATAACAAATTGACTGAAGTTCAACCACGCAACTTGCGGTCACGACTTTTCGTTGCCATGGTAAAAAATGCCGTAACTTTTCTAATCCTCGAAACCGGACACATTTATATACACTCAAACAGAAAATGAATAACTACATGTAAATATAAACAAAGACATTTTTCAGATTTCGGAGAGTTATAAAAAAAAAAATTACCGCATAAATATACGTGTCGACATTTGCTTATTATGAAATTTCGGGAGTCTAGGTAAAAGTCAAAATACACAAGTTTCAAGATTTGGAATAAAGAAAAAGGAAAAGGAAAAACTAAAGTCAATCCGGCATTTTTGAAGTCTAGAATTTGAATAATATATGTACACTTGGGCTTAGTGCAGCCTAAAATAGGGTTCAAAAAAAGCACATCCCACTGCAACTGGTTAGAAACTGGGAACGGTGGATAGGTACCAAATTGCCAATAAGGCCATATTTATTTATATTTATATTCATATTTTCAGTCACAGTCACTTTAATTGGGTGTTCAATTTTATTGACTGATTATACCACTGGCTCAAAGGCCAATTTGATATAGTTAATACCTTAAATTTTTTTAATAAAAAAAGAGATGCTGATTTGATTTCTGTGTGTCTCACTGATCCATCAAAAGTTAGCACAAACTGAAAAAAAAAAAAGGCAAGTGGATTATCTTTGAGCGTACGTGGAACCCTAAGCTAGGATAAGCCCATTGTTTCCTGCTGAAATAACGTAACAAGTTGAGACATAGGTTGTTCCTAGTCTCCAACTGATGACAAAATGAGCTATGTCCCCCACCCCCCTCGCAATTTGTAATTTTCTGCTCAGCAATGTCAAAAAGCTGCGACGCATAAAGTTATGTTTTCAATTGAATTATCAGGATTATGATAACTTAACTGTAGTCGCAAAGCAAACATAAACACGTATTTTCATAAGGATCGTAGTATCCATGCATGCATCTCATGTGATCGATAATGTGCATCCGATACATGAAATTTAACGCTGAGATTTGCCCTAGTTTTTTTTTTTTTTTTTTTTTTAAAGCTTTCCCGATGTCTTTTATGTTAGCCTCAGTTTGCATGTCCCCAGTTGGGTCACTTGACCTACTCACAGTACCATTCATCCCCCTCCATCTCTCTCTTTCTCTCTCAAGTAGTAGTTGGCTTAGCGTTTAATCAACTTCTGCACGGCTTTTTAACATATGATTCCATTTCGAACGAACCCTTCTCATTTGTCCTTTCCCTTCGAATTTCTAACCCCACCAACTTTGATCAACTTGATCGGGTTCTTTTGCCCCTCTTGCTCTCTGTCTCTCTCTTTTTCCTGTTTGGTGAGACAACTTGATGAGTTCTGTACTGATTGGAACCTACTTCTTCACATGATCCCCTCCCTTTCCCTCATCACGAGTCATGACCATGTCCATGTCCTTCACCAAGCTCATCTTCCGCAGGCCACTTTCAGACACAGTGCCATTGAAACCCTTTTCTTATCTTCTCAACCCACATCGCGTACTTTTTATCTTCTCTTGAGTAACTTACTAGCCATTGGCTTGTGGCAACAACTGAGCGTGACACTAATCGATTTTGGTATATCCAGTGTATTGTTAAACGGATTTACAAGAGATAGAAAAAGAGAGGGGCGTCTCTATTATTGAATTAATTAAATGGTACGATAATTTAACATTTTTTTCTTCTTCAAATGTGTAAATTTGAGTTTCGTTTTATGTACGAGGCGAAACATTTTAGGAGAGGTGGTAGTTTGGGCCCCTGCAAATAATAGAATCTACTAGCATAGACAAATTCATAATTCAGCCGTATGGGCAGCAGGCACCCATTTCATGTTGATTTTGACCCGACATTAAGACACCCAACGTCCTTTGGCGTCTATCTTTGCTAGTTGCAAAGAGCCCTCCTATGGTCCGTGAATAATTCATACGGAATAAAAATTTGTAGTTTTGTTTGGTCCTCACATATATGCCTAGAAATCCTTAGGTTTCCTAGGGCAAATTTTCATTTGAATAATTCTAGCAAAAAGTGCCGGCACAAACATATTTTCCCTAAATCGGCCCTATCCGCTTTTGATTTGATGGTTAATTAGACAATGAATAGTTAAATCCTTGAATCGATAGTAGTTTAGACTGCCCGCGTAAAGTTTTATTTACTTTGGCTGTATGTATTTAGAGTTTCCTTTCCATTTTTGCGATATCAATGATGTCAAATCCATTACCGCCTTCTATGATGTTCACTTATAAACCACATCTGATTTGTGACATTTTGGAAAAGTTAGGTTTTAGGTTGAGATAAAAGACGAATACAGTAATCTACGAAAGCTATGTTCTCGCATCCATTTATTTATTTATATTTTTTTGGGTCGATGCATCCATCTAGTTAATTAATCAGTCTTTCAAACCTGAAAATTCTCTAAGGTGTATGATATTGGACTATTAATTGATTCCTTCATAATTACTCCATCAAATGAGTTATTGGCTATAGATCTTTATCAACTCTTGCCTGGTAATAAAACTTATTGAAATTGGTTAATGCCATGAAAAACCCCAAATTAGTATACATTTGATAAATTTACAAAAACTATTTTTTTTACTTCCAAAAACTTTAAAATAGTACACCTTGGATAATTACCTTAAATTGTTACACTTTTGATAAATTTACCTCAATTAGTTTTCGTTAAATTTTATTGTTAAATTACTAGGTTAGATGACACGTAACGGTTGATTGATGTATTAGTTTAGGATTTTACTTCTTGTTTATTACAATTGTACCGGTTTTGTATTTTTTATGGTATTAATTCAATTTAACAGATGATATATTTGTCATAAATATACCAGTTTGGGGTTTCTATAATATTAATCCTATTAGAAAAGAACACGATATATATATTATTATAATGTAATATCTTTAAAGAATATTGGTGTAAAAGAGTACACTCCTAGAAAAAGTAATAGAGTATTAGCGTGATTTTAGGCCTAACCGTGATAGAAAAAAACAAAAAAACAAAGCTCACGTACTTCAACATGGATGAAGAAAATGGATATTGGTGACTCAAATTATTGTCGAAATTCATATACATTGAAGGTGGACATAGGCAATCCATCACTTCCTGCGGGATCTAAGAGGCGGCCAAAAAAAAAGGGAAAATAATAAGACAGAAAATCTAGAGAAAAGCAAAAAAAATTATTAAATTGTCATTCGTAGATTCTGTAATTATAATATCATCGTCCTGTGGTTAAAATATGTCATAAAAAATTAGGGCATGTTGACCCTTTTACCTAATCTTCCCAAAATAAAAACACCAACTACAGTCAAGGAAATGAATGTGGTTGTCACTTATGAGCCAAAGAAATAAGAGAATCCATGTATAGATCCATGGTGGAAAAGATCAATTCTAACTTGTCAACTTGGGATTAGGGGGGGTATTCATCTTTTTAATAATATCATACAACAAATTTGAATGGATTTAATTAGACCAACGCTATTCTATATTGCTATATGTGGTTTGTAGTTGATTGGAATGGGTCAGCTCTGCTGGTCCAATCTTTCAGATGATCTCGATGCTGACATTTCATTCCCATTCCCACCCGCCCGCAGTCTCCACAGTTGTTGAAGCCCCCACCTAAACCTAACGTGACGGAGTGGAGAAAGATCCTCCAGAATTACAGCTGAAGAGCAATTTTGTGGGGCCAGATGGAGGGACATCCTCCAATTGCTCATTGCAGGCCTTCTTCATCCTTTTCTCTTTTTTGGGCCTGACGTTGCTTCGTCCCAATAAGTTCTCAATATGATACTCTGGTCTGCGGTTTGACGGGCATGTCGGCTGATGGAAGGGGAAATCTCCGGCCATGTCAAAGGAAACGAAAGCTTTGATGAACTGTAGTGAAAATATGAAACGGCTGGATTTATACAGACACCAGCTCTATGTTTGGGAGGCTAGAGAAAGGGATGGGAAAAGACCGTACCAAATTCCTAACCCAGATGGGAAAGAGAAGCATAGGAAGACAATAACTTAGCATGTTGATGAGGGTTTGACAGAGTAGGACACGCGAATGCAATCTGTATCACTAAATGTCGAGGAGAATAGATGATGCAACGCCGATGCAACCCTCTCTGTTTGTCTGTTTCAGTCGATTTTACCGTGAACCCACAAGAGTTCGACTATCCAATACGCAGAATGAAGATGACGTCATGTCCTACGCTAACATGAATTTGCACAAATTAAAAGCACGACGCTGACACAAATCGCTAATCCTAATGTCAGATAGAGGACAAGTCTACCTAGTGAACTTTACCTGGAAGAGCGGCTGCACGAGCAAACATTTCCTTTTCAACTTGTTTATCCATTTAACGACTGAGGTTCAAGACCTCTTTCGTCATCATAGAATACCCTAGACAGGCTGAATTACTCACGGATAATTACAAAAGCTACCATAGTCAATTGATCAACAGTATTCAACGCCGAACTGAGGCCTAGAAGGGCTCCTCTGCACTTTTTGCCAAAGTCTTTTTACGTTACTCGTACGCTGTGCAACATTGTCATTATCCCACTCAATAACAAGGTTAAAAAGCACAGCGATGATGCAGCCAAAGGCTTAGCTCTCATCAGAGAGCTTGCCCGAACACCTTTTAGCAACCCCTCGATTGTCTTCTCTTGTTTTCCCTCCGCCTCTTCTTCTTGTTCTGGATTTATCCATACATGATTGATGCGGGTTATTATAATTTAGTAGCAGCAACAGCATCTATTTGTAATTATTCCCACCTGTTCACTGCAGCAATAAGAATGTGTGAGGAGACCAAAGCAGTAGCTAATGACAGATGGCAGGAAATGGTAATGACACCAACCACCCTAAGTGGAAAATCATAATAAAATTCGTTATGCTACCAAAAGGAAAATGTGAATGGCTGATGACTTAAATATAGACATACGGACAGTGAAATTAAAGCAGAGAAATAAAAAAGGCACCTGATTTTGTTATTGTAGAACTACAACAGGAGTTCACTTCATAAAAGCTATAGTTCCCTTTTCTCTTGGTTGCCATGATGAAAGCAAAGGAAAGGTGGAAACTCAAAGATTGGAGAAATGAAGATAATGCCAAACCAAAGAGTTTAGTTTCTGATTCGCTAACTAATTTGGGTGTTTTAAATGGAAATAGATCAACTTCAACGTCATGAACACATTTACTTCTCCAAGCCATTCACAAGGAAGCACTTTTCCTCCAAGGAAAGAAATAAAAAGATGCATAGGCAAGTTTGATTTACATAGCTACAAGAAAATGTGCATTGAGCAGCCAAAGAGCACCTCACCTTTCATTAGTTTGTTGAAGCCTTCTCATTCTTCATAATCATATGAATGGATTTCGATTTGTCTTCCTCCACCATTTCTCTCAATATCTCGTCCTCAAGCTTGTTTCTTTGCCAACAAGAGGGGTCCTCCACAAATGCCTCACTAAAAATCATGCTTGACACCCATTCTTTCCATGTGGTCCTCCGATACTTATCTTCCTCCAGCGTGTTTGCTGCCAGAAGTTGGTACACATAAACCATCTTCTGCTGACCGGGCCGAAAGGCCCGTGCAATGGCCTGCTTGGTTTTTGACGGGTTCCACTCAGAATCCAGTAAGATCACCCGGGAAGCTGCAGTGAGACTGATACCTTCAGCACAGGCTGTTATAGAGGCAAGAAGTATTCTCGAGGGATGACTGGGCTCCTCAAACTGATCCATCACTCTCCCTCGCTCAAAAAGCTCTAGGTCTCCTGTGAGGACCATAACTTCTTTTCCCTTGCGCCACCCAAAAATGTTCTCGAAAAGTTCAAGAAATAAATTTATGGGGGCAATGTTGTGGCAAAAGATCAAAACCTTCTCCTTCTGAAAAACGCGATACACGAGGCTAAGGACAAACTTCACTTTCGACCCTTTCTTAATATCAAACTTGTGCTTTTCGAGCTGCATCAGTTCCTCCCTGTTAAAAAATTTGCTGGCACAGCAAGCCGTTTTGACCAGCCAAGGATGTATGGAGCCGAGGGTAATCAAAAGTTCTAGCTCAAGAGGATATCCGTGATACTTGGACATAATCCTGTGAAGCTTCAACAGCACATGTTGCTGTATGTCTGTTGGGTTCATCAATAGAGTATAGCTTTGTAAACCGGGAAGAGTATCTGAATTTCCGGCTTCATAATTATCAATGAATTCACTTGTCATATTCCTCAGCATGTTTAGGCCCTGTATCCTTTCTTCATTGTTGCTGGAATTGATTTTGTTTCCAATATTATCAATGAAGAACTTCCTCGCTCGAGATTCCAACAAGTTCCGCGCTTTCTTCTTCTTTTTCTTTCTGTACTTTGGATCCAGTACCCTCAACACTTCATGGATAAACTTTGGTCTTGCCAAGCAAAGAGTATTGAAGTACTCACAGAAATTATTCTGAAAGAGCGTCCCAGAAAGCAATATTCTCAAGTCTGTCTCAACTTTCATCAGAACTTTTCGCAGCCTGGATTTGGTACTTCGGGGGTTGTGACCCTCATCTAGAATGAGGATACCAGGGCTTTCTCTCAATACCTTAGCCATGTGTTTTCTGTGAGCGAATTTCGAGTCTTCTCGCATTAGAGTTAAAAAGGAGGTATATCCCATGACAAGCACGCTGGGATGAGCATGCCACTTCTGTATCTTCTCTAAGCAATCCAAAACATGCATAACATCTTGACCAGGTTTTGGCATTCCTGCAAATGAAATACTTTTTTGCCTGAATACTCTGTAGCTTCGACGACCATGGATAAGATAGACAGGTATTGGGATTTCCCACTTGACAAATTCTTTATGCCAGGTATACAGTGTCGTCTTTGGGGCAAGAACCAACGGTCGTTTGCCTGGAAACAATTTCAAGTAGCTGACAAGAAATGCAATTATAAGAAAAGTCTTTCCAGCTCCAGGGGTATGAGATATGACACAACCACCTGTCTTCTTGCCTGACGTGTCCATTTTAGCAGGTAGCAGTGATCCTGCCATATTTTGCCACAGAAACTCGAAAGCCTTTTTCTGATGGATGTGCAATTTTTTCCTAAGTTCAGGAATTAGGGTCCATACATTCTCGTTTTCTTCTGCTACTTTTGGGTCTGAAGCATCATTCTTGCAGAAGACATCTAGACCTTCATCTTCAGCTTGATTGTGTTCGGGGTTCTGTTCGTTGTTTGTCTTGTGGTCTGTTGTCCAGGTTGCCGATGGCAGCTAGAGGTACATATAGTTGACAAAAATAATCAGAGACGTATCACATGTAATGACAGATTGAGGTGCAAGAATTCACTAAAACGCTCCATATAGAAGGCAATAGCCACCAGATACATTTAGAAAATTTTTGGACAGGGCACTGCCAGATGTGGAGCGGCAAATAAAGAAACCGTACATGAAATTAAGTGTCAATGACTTACAAATGCTGGTGAAATATCCCTTATTTCAGAGATTACAGTACCACACAATCTGCATAAAATCCCAATTTCCTCGTCCAGAATATTCTCGTGGTGGCAGCGATTAATTGTTCTTTCCACATACTCATTGCACAATTCAGCTTTCGATCCCTGAAAAGATACATACTAAATAAGGCTCAAATGTATTGATGGTGTATCTAACATTGTATGCTAAAGAAACTGTGAGGTTTGTAGTTCTCAAGTGATAAAGCATCTTTTATTCCTACTATTCCCTCATTAAATGGCAGAGATGCCAGACAACTGAAAGATATGTACCTCGTTCTCCTCAAAAAGGTATGATGATGTCATGGACAGCTCCATCTCTCTCCACAACATCTCTAATTCGGGGTCTTCAACTTCCTCTACGGGTGAGGGCATTTCCACCTCAAATCGGCGGTCCAAATGGTTTCTGCTGGCTAACCTGTTCCACTGATCTACCAAAAGTGGCTCTTCATTGTTTATTACTGTGGAATCAATGCTCTTCATGTAAGACTTTATGAGATCCTTGTACATGCCAGCACTTAGGGTTCTCTGGCCGTAGATTCTCTCCTCAGTCAGACACTCTCTTTTGGTCTGTACTTGGTGGTACTTTTTCCGTTGAATTTTCTTGCCTGGAGGACTTCCGACCCATCTTGTGTCGAACTCCATATCTTCTAGATCAGGAAAATTCCTACCCTGCTCGACCGATGAACTTTGCATAGAATAATACAACGGATCTTCATCTTTCACCCGTGAACGATTTTTTGGGATCTTGGCTCGTGGATGATATTGGCTTAGGGCAATAGGATCACTTTCAGTACCCAGAGGAACAATAGCAAGTCGATTTTGGTAATCCTTTCGACTACTGGTGCTTGATTCAGCATGATAGTCCTTCCGCTTACCAATGACCTGTTTTTCCTCCCTTGATTCAAATGACTTCTCATGCACAACAAGATCTCTCGTGATTTTCCTTTTGCGAGACCACTTCCTTTTCTTAAACTCTGCATGCTCAACTGAACCTTTTGGACGCAAACCGAATAGCTCAGAGAGCGGTAGAGACATTTCTTCATCTTCTTCATTACTGTTCCATTTATCAACCTTGTATAGCCCCGTAGTATGAAAGGAAATGTTTAACTGGGATACATCACACCCGAGGAAACGCTCTGGCTGAACGTTTCTACGTTTGGAGCGCCTCAAGTCCATAACATCTGAGAAGGGCACGAGTGCAGATTCATGTTCTTCAAAAGCAACAACTGCCTCACTTGTTTTTGTTGGAACGTGCTGGACTATGATAGGAAGCATAACTTCATTTTCAACTTTGAAGTTCAAGGTTCTCAAGTTGTCGTCAGTGTTGAAAGAGACTCTTCCATCACGACCAAATATTTCATAGACAATCTTATTGTGCAGTGACCTTACATTAAAAATGATCTGTTTCAAGGCTGATGTGACAAGTAACCAAGAAATGTCAGCCAAGAATCTTCCTAGTAGCAATTTACTTCTCTGCAATAAAGAGCAGTCCTCGGCATACGTCCACCGATATAGCTGGCTTTCAAAATGTTTAGAATCAAGTCTTTGGAAGATAGAGATGTCATCTATTCCTACTAAAGTAATCTCTTTACTAAGTACTCCTTTTTCTGAGCCAAGAGGACATTTGGAAGTGTACAATTTCACATAGAACTGACAGCAGCATCTAGATTCATGAGGCCTCCTCTCAATCGAACTTATTCGTGCATCAACCCACACCTAAAAAAGAAAGTACAATGCTTAAGATTTAAAGAAGGAATCGTTTCACTAGATATTCTGAATTTCCAAGTTAAGCAAGATCAAAATTTTTATGTCAATGACCATAATTAGGGGATATACTTGATTGTATCATGGATCAGACAATGTTGTGCTGTAAGACTCAGTCTGAGACAAGAACCTTTTATGAAAGCAGCAAAACCAGTCAGGAAAACATTATTTCCAATGTTCTTGATGAAACATAACAACAGCAACAACAAAATTAAGCCTTTATGTGGTGTCAACTATATGAATCCTCTCAAATAGGATGCTTTGTTGTGTCGAGCCTTTTGTATATGAGTATTCAAATGGCAGAAATAGCACAAAAGAAGCAGCTCACCCATGAGGAAAAAGGTGACAAAAATGAGTAGTTTTTAACTTCAGATTGAACAAGTCACCACATGTAATTAGGAAATAACAATTTCCCCTCCAACATCAAGCGGATGTGTCATTGACTAATGTAGAAACACCAGCAGTACAATTAGTCTACCCTGCATCTGGACGAATGTCATCATGTCTGATGAATCAATTTATGTTTCAGGGAAAGTACCAAATAGTAGTAACATTGAAATGAAACCTTTTTAGTTGCTTGAGTGAAGAGACAGCACTAATGCACAAACAATCCATTGAGCTCACTATGCAAACGCAGCGAGAACAAGCTTCAAGCGATAATGCTCAGAGAGAGAACACTACCAAACAAGCAGGCAAACTTACAGGCTCTTGAAGTTCTCCGAAGCAATCTGATTTTTCACTAGGAGAAAGCACGCATATGTCCACCCCAGGCCTCAAAAAGCAGGTACAGTCAGATAAAGTTGCTTGACGTGACTTTATCCGTATGTTAGTGAAAGGTCCACTTTCCTCGATTGTGTACCGGTCATCAACAGTGCATATGGTCATTCTTCCATGGCTAATTTTTATCGATTCCACAGGTTGCCATGATCCCGCACACAAAGCCTCAAAAGCTGACATCAGGAAAAGCATGGGATACTGGAAATTAAACGCTTGCAATTTATTGCCTATATGATTCTAAAAGAAAGTCTAGGACTATAAGGAAACCCATCATATCAGCCTTGTCAGGTTGACTTAACCAACTGATTTAACCAATCATATCAACATCTGCTTCAATTCTAGCAGTACCAGAAGTTGGCTAAATCAGTTGACTCGATTGCGGCACTTCAATGAGAACTATTATCATGCATGGATGAAGCCAAATATCTGCTTTTAATCTTGAATCAGGAGATTTGTCAAAACGAAAGAAGCAAATGAGATTGAGAGCCAATGCTTACGGTATGCATTAAATGGATGCTTGGACTGATATAAATCCCTCCTCCTTCCCATAACTCTGCAGCAGTGAAATGCTTTCTTTAGCTTTCAACGAAACGCTGGTCAAGAATTATGTACCTGAGAAGTATAGCCAAAAGATTCCCCATCAGGTCCAGCACATCAAAACACTTGAGAGAGTAGAACTTATGTGCATTAATTATTGGGTCATCATCATCCCTAGGCCAATCACTGCCATTATAACGGTAGATCCACTGTGTGGTATAACTCTACCTTTCTTTTCCTTTAAATGCAGAACATGCTATGACTAAGATTATTGTTTGTGAAGATAATCATATGTCCCACAAGATTAATCTCCCAGGAAAGAGAGAAAATCAGGAGAGAAAATGTTGAACTATTGATTGGGGCCATGTTAGATAACCATTTGAAGGAAAAACTGGAACTCTCATGAAACGTATCCATAGCATGTCAGGAGTCTATGTTGACACTGTCTTTATCAATTTTTGTTTCAACCTCAAGACACTAAACTTGATCGATCAGATCATACTGACAAATGAACTTTCATTATCAAGATGAGGCTAGATCAGAACAATACATAATAATTTAAAAAAATGAAAAAAAGAATTACAGTAAAACTCAAATTAGGCACTGGCTTGCACAGCTTCTTCCTAATTACTGAAGCAGGCTACTCTTGATTATTCTGTATACCAACTCATGGATTTCTCACCTTTCAAGAGCATCCAGCAAAGTGTATTCTTTGAAGACAATAACGAAAGTTAAAAACAAAAGGAAAATGCAGCTTGAAACTCTGTTTTACAACTAAAGAAAAACTTCACGCCCTCGCTCACTTACCATTTTCATTTTCCTCTTATAAGGAACATGATGCTCTGTACCTTTAAAGCGGAGCATTAACTTTCTAACCTAGCAAAAATGGTATGACATTCCATTTCCTTCTATCCATGGCCATGCGATCCATATCGTAGCCTAAAAGAAAGACAAAGAAAAACTTACTCGGAAAAAGCAAATTAAAGCAAAAATCATGTCATGCAGAAGACCTGAAAATATGGAAAAACAGGTATCCACTCTCACACAAAAAGAAAAAAGAAAAAAGTCTGGCTTCAACCCACAAAAGTAAGGAGACAGCTTGATCACGAAAGTGCAGATAACATCACCGCGATCGTAAAAATAAAATAAAATAAAGTACCTTTCAGAAGCTTAAGCATGATATCACACGACACCCCCAAGAAAATGCAATGCAGAAGTCGCAACCTTTAATTAAGGAAAAATAGATAATGAAAGAACAGCTCACGGGTAAGTAATAGAGCTGTAATTACTTTAACCGGCGACTGTCACAGATTTTCCGGCGATCGTTTGACCCCCTCAAAAATAAAAATAGAGAGAGAGAGAAAGAGAGAAGAAGAGTCTTGAAATGGCCGTTGGTAGGTTCAGTCTTCAGAGCAGCTGCAGAGAGAGTAAAGAAAAATTGCAGAGACCAAGAGAGAGAGTGGCAAGTGAGAGAGAGGGGGACAGGGACAGCGAAACGGAGAAATCTATGCACACAGAGAGTATTGGATTCCGTGCAGGAGGCAAGACTTTATTTTCCTTTCTCCGACTGCTAAAAAACAAAGCTTTAAAGGTTCTTGCTTTTTTTCCTTGTTTTCGGTAGAAAAAGTGAACGCTCTCGCTCGCTGTCTCTGTTTACTGGGCAATCAATAAAAACGATGAAGGAAGAGAGAGAAGTAGGGTGGGGGGTTGGTGTTGCTTCTTTTGGCAGATGATGATTCTTGTGTAAAAATTCATGGTGGTCTGTAAATATGTGATGTAATGGCAACACTGTTTTGAGCTTGTGAGAGAGAGAGAGAGAGAGAGAGAGAGAGAGAGAGAGAGAGAGAGAGGTGGGACCAAAGTGGAATCGCCGACGAGTAGTTGGGTGAAGAAGGAGAGGCTCGTTGGAGTGATGAAATGAGATGATTTTCATGAGATGTAATGAGATGGGGGAGACTGACTTTTATGCAGACCGAGTCAGAGGCTGTTTTGGTTTCTTTTGTTGAATTTCTTTTTTTCTCTGTCAAACCTTTTTCTTTCCTTTCTTTCCGGAAAAGGTGGAAGAATATATCAATGGAATTCTCATCCTCACATGAAATTATCTTTTCAGGCAAAGATATCGTGGATCTTAACTATGGACATAACAGCAAACGAGCATATTAATGTAAATTTAACGGCAAGGTCAAACGAAAGTCAGAAGAAAAGTACGGCAGCCGGTGGACTCGCAAATTTAGATTTAGGAGTGAGCCGGAAAATTTTTTTCCATACAGGAAGGTAAAAGACAAGACCTTTTTAAAATTATAATAAATATTTGCAAAAGAAAAATCGCACGGCAACGGTAGCATCACCCACCAGAGAGGGGAAATTTAATTTCGTCATCTCCAACTATAATTTCCATGTTAAGTCCTCTTACTTTATAAATTTCCCAAATAAGAAAATGGTCGGATCCATTAATCCCCGATTGACAACTCTTGGAAATTATCTTTAACCATCTTCTATATGTGTCTAGGCACACATAGAAGGGGCACTAAACTGGCCTCCAATGTGATATTAGGCTAAAATGGGATGATCTCTTAAATTTGACCGCATCAATTTTGCCTGTATTGGGTGAAGAAGAAAGCCTTCGAAATAAAGCCTAATAGTTTTTGTTTATTAGGTCTGTCTTTCTTTCTTTTTCTGCTGAAGAATATAATGGTCTTAATATGCTCATTGGATTCTAACTGCTGCTACCTCAGTTGACCAGACATCCTCAGGAGACCCGGGCTGTTGCTCCCTGCATGCCAACAAAGCTCAGGATTTTTGTGCTTGAATCCATTTTTCAGGTGCAGACAACCTTGTCTTTATCTTACATGTGTGTGTGTGTGTGTGAGAGAGAGAGAGAGAGAGAGTCATGCACCTTCAAAGTAGTACTTCCTGGTTCTCAGATACCAAAAGGGTTCAGATAAACTATGCATAACTTGGGCTGTATATATGCAGGATAAAAAAGAATCGGATTTTTATCCATTCACAGATGCCAAATCGTAAGCCGCGCCTTAATAAACATGATCTCTGATCATGATCTGAATAAATGCCTTCTCCACCACGCCTACTTACACACGATTTTGATATAAAAAATTAGGAAGATAAGTATGATCTTGATCCATAATGCAGAGTTGCAGTACACAGTATGCATTAATCTAGGCGGCGAAGGAGGTACTCAACTTCCACTAGCTTGGTCAAAGGCATCACCCATTCTTCGTAGAGGCGAGAGACAACGGCAGGATCAATCTTTAGCTTCTTCTCATCGTAATTGTCATCAAGGCTCACCTTCTGCCCAAACAACATTGTCTTCTTGGCAACCCTCTTCTTCACACTCTCCTCTACGCTCTCAAAGGTCAGCAACTTCATCAGAGCATCTCTGTCCTGGAAAGAGCAAGACCACACTCATTGAGATATTGGCTTACAGAATGTAAGTTCAGGAGGCAGACTGACTTGCAGTTTAGAGTAAAATCCAAAAGCTATTGACTCTGTAGTTCCATGGCTGTTCACTGTTTGTTTAAACCTGAAAACCAAACTATACTAAAACTGGCAAATTGCATATTGTTTGGTTCCCTTCAAACATTACCAAACTTGACAGGAACTAGGTATTCGGTCACAATATTGGCATTTAATATTTTTCTTTCTCTGTGGTGTATTTCGTCACAGAAAATACAGTAGAATTTTGCTCAACAATTAAACATAAAAGATCGACATACCTGGGAATGAATTGGAGACTCATACTCTTGGGGAGCATCCTTAAATTTAACCTCAGCCACGAATTTTCCATAATGGATCCTTCTAGAGAGGGCCTGCAAGGCAGTTGTTAACATCAGTCCAAATAGTCCCAGCAGTACTGAAGTCCAAATATCATTAGGGTGGATCAACTTTGTCTGTGATCATGTTCTTTGGCACAAGTAGTAGCATCTTGTTTTCATGCAGTTGGATCAATCAAAGATCAACCTTTTTACATTCCAGTCATTTAGTCATTACTACAAACTACAAAGTAAGTACACATCAGATAATTATGCCTTTCAAGATGTTGCATCATTACTTCACCAATTAATTGAAACACCTTGGTTTACAAAAAATATTATAGTCAATATCATGTAATTTAGTCTCATGTTGGTCAATACTTGAACCACTTCCAATTGGGTGTATTCAAATATTGTAGATTGAAATACTTGTGGAGGGATGGAGCCCATAAATGCCCTGCATAATCCTTTTAATTACTCTAATAAGAACTCTGGACCTCCTAAAGAGATCTTAAAATCTCCAGCCTTTCAAGAACTTACATTTCTCGTCAAAAACAGAAAAGTCCCCTTTATTAAGACTGCATATAATATGTTTAGTACTCCAATCACTAGTGATAATTTCATCAGCACTCTTACCTGCAAACATGCAAGATCACTGACAGCCGTAGAGGCATAGTTGCCATAATCCCCAGGGACAGTAATCAGTGGAAGTAGTTGAGTGAAGTATACCTCCCATATAGTACTGTTTACATTAATCGAAGCAGCTACAGGATGCAAAATCTGTAATTGGGATCAGTCCAACAAATCTAAAGACAACATATATCCAGAGCTGTCTGATGGAAAGAGTAAACCAAAGAGCTTGCCTTTGGATAGTTGAAAGCCGGCACAACTGAGGTTGGCAAGCCATCAGGGAAGAAAGGATGTTCTTCTGGGTTTTCATACCGACCGCACTGTTCCATACCAGGCCATGTTCAGTAAAAGAAGCAGCTAGATTCTAGACAAGAATATGCATAACTAGCTAGTCGAGCAATTTTACAATCAGAAAACTGGAAAAGGGAGACAAAATTGTGGATATTTTATTTGTAATTAAGCAATAATCATATATACAGAACTCATATGACAGTAGGCTGTAGAGGCATCACATGCGACAGACAGTCGCATTTCTTCGGCTTTCCCATCCATTTCACAAGTACTTCTCTATGCCTTCTTTGCAGGCAGAATATGATCCTTCAAATGGACATGGCAATGAATTAAGGTCCTTAAACAGGCTTCCAGGAGACTTGGGACTTTAATTTCTCTATAAATGGACATGGTGCTAATGAAGGATATACACAGTTGCTGATAACATCAATTTTCTCACATGAGAAGGGGGAGGTGGGAGGTTTGCATCCCCATTATCTCAGGGGGGTTGGGGTGGGGACGATTTAGTTTTAGGAGTGAGTTTCGACTTTCACACGCTTTGTAAGGAGGTAGGGCAAAAGTCTGAGTATTAGAGTAGGAGTAAAGTAGAACCAACAAAAAATATATATATATATTTGATAGTCTACTGACAGCAAATCCCTATGCAGAAAGGACTGCTCTGCCCCTAACAGAGAAAACTTTCCATATGAAAATAAACAAGAAATGCAACAAATCCTGTTCCATGATTTCAAAATAGATGCCAAAGGAATATCTCTTTTATGGCATATTGTACTAACAATCAAAGCAAATGCTATGTCCAAGAAAAATCCATTAAAGGAAAGTTATTTGGGAATGAAATCACAACCAGCCAAAGATACAACTTTTATTGATCTGAAAAAAGAACAAATAAACGATTTTTTCGTTTTACAGGAGAGAAAGAGGAATGACAAAGTTGCCTTACCATGAGCACGATATAAATAACTCATAAGTCATACCATTGGTGGGACAACAAAAAAAAGAACGCATCTTACCTTAGCATGAGTGGCTTCTGTTTCCTTAACGATGAACTCAACTAAAGAATCAGAGCATTCAGGAATTGCAGTTTTGGTTTTATCGTAAGCACCGACATTTATGGGGTATTTAGCTCTCTCAATGAGAGAGAATATGATTGTATCTTCTTGTCTTATCAAGGAGTCTCTCACTGTTTCAAGTGTCATTTCACTGGAGTCCGCTACTTTTATGATGTCTGCCATGGGACTGTAAGACACGAACCAAATTAAAGAATAGCACTCAGCTAATTAACACAAAACAGCAGCTGGTATGCTGGATAATACTATAGCTATTTGTTAGCTACATGATGGATTTATGATGGAAAAGACCAAAGGATGATAAAGAATGCTTAAAATAGCAAGTCTAAACTGTCAGCAAAAAGTCATGACTGGCTCTAGAAGTCGGAAATGGTAAGAAAAATCTCATTGTGACAGTAAAGCTCGAAAAGAAAGCTTGTCCATGCTCAAGATGCAATCTCATAGCTAAATTTCACACTGTTAATAGGGGAAAGTGGTGTTGCATAACTATATTTTCTTCTGAGTCACCATGCATCTTCTGCAGAGTCATGATATCATTTAGTAGCTCTTCTCAAGTTTAAAATTGCAACAGAACCACTTTCTGGTGAAGTTTCGGATAAAATTATTAAGAAGATCAGCAACTTAGTTTCATAATGATCAATCTCAATGGCACAGGCAATAATTGTTTACTGAAAACACCAAAGGAAAATGAAGGAAAAACTCCTTGCATACCTCGTATCAAAACAAACTAGCAGTTCAACAAAAAAAAAAAATACAAACTTCAGAAAATGCTGACTGCCAGAGGACACAATTATGGCCGTTCTACCGAAAATGTGATGCTTCAACGCTTAAATCTAACTAACATGCACCAAAATCAAACACAAACACAATCAAAGTGCAGGGAATTTGATCCCAATGGCATGAGACAGCTGAAAGACGGGGTGGAAGTGAGAATAAGAAATTCGCCTCAGCAATGAATCATCTTCCACAGCCAGACAACATCCGGCATGTGCATGTTGCATAATCAAAAGCTCTCGAAAGAATTCGGAGAAGAAAAAAAAAGATCGACAAAAATGAATGATGCAAAATGAAGCAGCTGCTGCTCTTCCAGCATTCTCGGACCCAGAAAAAATAGCAGCAAACAGAGATGAGGCGAAGCACATCCCGTACCAAACTAAGTTAAAACAGCTGCCAACACGCGCTTCAATTCAACGGCAATGTTTTTGAAAGAACAACAAAAAAACGAACCTTGACAATTTCTCGATGAACCTGAGCAAAACCAGAAGAACAAGCAACGATCTGGGTGTTGACCAGACAGCGCTCCCGATAAAAATGAGCGTACACGGCAAACAAGATTAGATAGGGAGATCAAACGCGTGACAAAAGTTGCAAACTTGGTAGCGAAGGAACCCAAGAGGACTCACGGCTACGGAACAAGATTTAAACTTTCGTGGCAACCAACTCCCAATCAGAACGTGCCATGGCTTCGCTGTTACTTTTCTCGGCACTTTCTTCTCTGGGCATTCTCGCACGATGCACATGGGAATTTTCTTGGCGCGGCCTGGATAAGAAACGGAAAAAAGAACGACCACTCGTCTTCGTGGGGTCGGACAGACATTCGCGCACCGGCAATCTCGGACAGGACAAAGGCGCGTAGCGTACCACTCGGGGCTCGAGGGACGCACGTCGCGGCGTTAATTGTTCGAGTAGATGCCGCCGTTTGGTGGGGATTAAAAAGACTTTGTTTAAAACAAGATTCGAAATGCTTGTCCAAGTAGATGCAAAGCGCATATATCTCCAAGTGGGTTTTGTCGGGAAATGCCTTTGGAATGAACGTCAAACCTCAAGAGGAATCACTAGATATATAATAACAAGTTGCTTTTCGAGAAATAACCCAACAATTCTCTCAACTTCCACAACATTTTGTCGTTTTAAGCCTTAACATTGTAATTTCTGGTTATTCCAAACATCGGTAGATCTAACAATAGAATTTGATTGGCGCATATATTGTAAGAAAAACGTTTTCTATCAAACATGAAGCTCCCAATCAGTTATTCATGCAAATTTAATCCGATTTTAGTTGCTACATCTCCCAATTTGAGAGTCTCTAAGGGAAAGCAAAAATCCCATTGCATTCAAAACAAAAGCATATTAATATGAAATATCATTGAATTTGAGAGAAGTTAGGACAGAACCTCTTCCTATTCGAGAAACTTCATACCGACATCAGTGGATCCAATTATCCATGGCGAAACTTGATTCTTATAGAATAAAGTGGGTATGATGGAACTTCCCAGGTGATACGGGGGATTTGTTGGTTGGGTCCGCCTATGTGTGGTCCAACTAAAACATAAATAAGAGAAAAGAAAAGGAAAAGCCAAAAAGCAAAAATGAAGAAAAGGTGGGGCTGGTCGTGCGAGTGTGGACAGCAAGAGAAGAGAGTGGAGAGAGAGCAAGCAAAGGAGAAATCGTCTGTCTATGGGAAAAAAAATATTTATTCCCTAACCTCAGGAAAATTAGTAATAGCCAAAAAAGGGGTGGAACTACATGTCAATCCTGTTACAGCTCGTAATGAACAAGCTTAACAACCTGGACGTTTTGTTCCTCTGGAAATTTTGTTCTTCAACATGGAGGTAGGTCCTCTGGAGGAGACTCTAAAGACTGCAATTCTCCATCTCCATTCTCCACCAGGAATGCCATTGCAAAACCCCATGTGATGTGCACATCCAAGTGACAATGCATTATCCACACTCCTGTTTTTCGCCATCCAAAAATGCATTTCGATCCGAGTTAGTCTTGTCGCTATAGAAAATACTTGCTAAAAGGAGCTACATTCGTTACCATAAATCTGTAAAGAGTCGCTTTATGTTTTACCGGGATTATCGGCGAGGAATCTGATGACTGCCCACCCATTCACGGGTACTCCTATTGTGTTCCTCATGGGAGGGTCGACCAGGTTGAACTTCGCAGTATCGGTCGCGGGATCGAAGTTCCCAAACCCTTCGGCAATGATGTAAAAGTTATAGCCATGAAGGTGGATCGGGTGATTTTCGCCCGACACTATACTAGTATCTTGTAACACGACCTGCACGTTTGACCCGTACTTCAACTTGTACACTTTGGTTCCTCGAACGGGTTGCCAGAGCGACTGGCTAACGTTACCTGTGTAATCGAACTGCACGGGCGGGACTGCAGGGAAATCCGTCGTGAACACCCCGGGGATTCCCTGATGGTAAGCCTGTAGGATGGAGTAGCTGGAAGGAAGAACGAACGACACATTGTTCATGCTAGATGCGAAGCGGGTTCCGTTCGGACCTTGACATTGGTCGGAGCTAAAATTCGGTGGGCAATTGAAGAGCCCTAGACCGATGGTGAAGAAGAGGCTCTCATCAATATCGGTCGGTACCGAAACATTGCTGGGGCTCCTCAAGTTTTGAGTGAAGGCTGTGACCGTGGCCGTGTCATTGAAAGCTGGGAGAGTGGGCATTACAGGCGTGCCCAGGATGCCCCTAGACGGGCAAGGGGCAGATATGTACTCGAGAATGGCTGTGGTCGTGGTATTGTCGAACGGTGCACCTAGGATGGTTTGGTAGGGCTGTGCCGCCATGTAGTACCGGGCCGGGGTTTGGTCTCCGGTGATCAGGACATCAGTGGTCTGGCCCGGTCCGAGCATGATCACAGATGTGGTGAAGGGCTTCAAGTAGCCCGCGTCGACGCCGACCACGGTGAGCTGGTGGTTGGCCACGGCAAAGAAGAGCTCTTGATTGAGCGCAGCATTGATGACCCGGAGGAGGTTGGTCTCACCGGTATCTATTGGGACTATAATGGTTTCTGCATAGCAATTTGGCCCAACATGCATGATCATATACGAAGCTAAAGGCAACTATGGAGAGTGCATATACACGTAGTCTAAAACTTGACACATCTTTGATTGAATCCAAATTTTCGCTCAAAGTAAATGGGGGGGGAAAAGGCAAGTGCACAAGCATTGACAAATAAAATCTTTCAAAGATTTCGTGTTGAAATCAATGAGGAAGAGATTTACTCATGAGAACAAACCTGAACTAGAGCAGCTATAAAGATCTCCAGGCTGACCGTTAATAGTATACGCATCCGATATATTTGGAGCTCCTCCTGTTCGAGTTGCCTCGTCCACTACATCGATGGGATTCGCATTCCACCATTCACCTTTTTCCATGATAAACAGATATTAGCTTATCAAGTTAATCATCATCATCAAGATGATCGCTCTGAAAACAGAAAGAGAGACCATTTTTTTTATATATGATGTCCTTGTGCTTACATGTATTCTTGAATTCGTGAGAATAAGCTTTCATCACAGTTAGAGCTAATAAATTATTCCAGAATCACGGGAAATTAGAAATCTATGCATGAACTCAATCCAAAAAATCGCAGGCACGTAACATGGTTTTCTTTTCTGAATAATAGTGATTCTCAATGATCACATCTCATAGTACTATCGATGAGTCTGTTCGGGGTTGCTTGTTCGTGGTAATGCTTTTGGAAAAGAAAGAGGTTCAAGCTCTCACCGAGCACAATAGGGGTCTCGCGCTTTGGCTCTGGGAAAGGATAAGTAGATCCTTGTCTTGGATAGATGATCAAAGCACCATAGACGGTAGCTCTAAGCCAAGAACTGTGCGCGTGCCACCAAAGCGTACCCTCCTGTCCTTCAATGGTGAACCTGTAGGTGTAACTTCCTCCTGGTCGAATGGGACACTGCGTTATGAATTCTGGTCCGTCGGCCCATGCTGTTCTGATCTGCATTATCCCATGCCTAGAATAGGATCAAGGAAGATAGTGTTCAAACATCGACTAGCTACTATGATAACCAACAATAGCAAGCGCTGAAAATAATATACTCATCGTGCGTATTATAAGCAGGCAAAACTGCAATTACCAGTGGATGGTGACATTGTAACGAGCCCTATTAACAACACTGATCACAAGAGTATCTCCATTGTTAACTTCTAAGGTCGGCCCCGGGTATTGCCCATTCACCGTTATAGCACGCTGCGTCTTGCATAGCCTCTTCATGGGTGTTGCTTGAACCTAAAATGAGTAGTAACTAGGCGAAGTTACGTAGGAGAAAACCAATATTTAGTTCCTAAGAAGCATGCTTATGCGCATTCCGCATAACCAGTGAAAAAAATTCATAAGAGAAGGCATATCTTTCGAAGCCATACTACAAAATCATGGTACTGGATTTTGGCGACCGCAGTCGACACCATTATCAAAGCGAAGAGAATGACAAGATAGATTAGGCCCTTCTTGAGAACTTTCATGTTTCAGCTGGGTATGTACAAACTGATGAATGTGTTGGGAGTTCTGTAATGAAAGCAGGCTCTTCTTTATACCTTTTTCCTTTTCTTGGATTCTTTAAGCTAAGCTAACTTGTTCTTCAGCTGCAGTTTTGATAATGCAGAGAGAAAGAGGGAGTTGTTTGGGGGGTTGGCAGATTAGGTTTTGATTTATAATACTTGGTGGTGTAAAGGGGTTACCATATACTTCAAACCTACAGTCCAGTCTGTTGCACCCAATCAGCCTATCAGAAAGCGAGCTGAGTTTCTTGCACCAATAGGCAAAGCCAGTGACCCTGAGGAGGGGTTACGCGGCAAGGGAAAGATATCTTCCAATTTGTCACTTTCCCATTGAAATTTCTCATGAGGTTTGACAAGCAATACAAGAGTCTTACCAGCAGAAAAAGAAGCCAGCAAGTATAATGCTTTGATACGTCCTTTGACTCAACAAGTTTAGGGAAGAGCTTTAATTATCATTCTGACGGTTAACCTGTCCTAATTCACTGAGAATGCACCATAAAAATGAAAGAACTAACTTCAGAATTAGGACAGTGGCTTAATAGTCCTCAAGCGCGGCAGATACAAATATTTACACGCCCAGTGCATCATGGTATGTTCTCTATGAAGCAACAGTAATCGCCCACATAATGTTTTTTCACAAGGGATTCTTGCCGTTGGTGGATAGAATAAGGCTTCATCTGTTTTCAAATATTCCTTGCAAGTCTACCATTTCGCTTCTTCCGTGCAGCTTCCAGATATAGAATAACATCGAGACAAGGTATTTCCTAACAATTTTTGCTTAGTTTGATTTGAGAATCATAGCAAGCAGACAGGACAGAGTCAGAAGAAATACGGTATCGCAATGCGGTGAGAAAAAGTTTCAGTCTTGTGATAAAAGACAATTGACAGAGATTAGATTGATGAAGAAGAAAGAATGGAAAGAGCCACTAAAGAAGCACGCAAAGTCTGCCATGGACTTGTGAGAATCTTGAGATGACAGTAGCCTCCATAACCAGTAGTGCTCGTCACAAGAAATGCTAGAACAGAAAGACAACGACTTGAGAAAAAGTTTCGCATGTTGTGGCGTCTGCTCGTCTCTATTTTACTACTATAAGTTAAACATAATCTATTTCCCTATCACATGTTGGTTATGGCGGGTGAGAAGTTCATACAGGAACGAGATATTGAGAATCCAGGATAAGGAGGACACAATCGTTGTTTGAATTTGACTTCAGGACATCGTTTTCGTGAAATGCTGAGGTTGGAAATTCTTGGTAGGGTAACGAATTAAGCAAGTTCCATTTTCCCCTTGTTGGCCAGAACGGAAGGAATACAAACAGGGAAGTTGCTGACGCCCATAAGACTTAAGAGTCTGAGTGCAACTTTCGGCAATACAATCCAAAGGCTAGCTACTGCTGGTAACACAAGAGCAAGCTCTTGCACAAAATTCAGACCGAATTCCTAACCTTCTGCTTGATTAGCTTGGCAATCCAATTTTTGTGCAGCTATTACCTTAATCCCCAATTCCTGCCTCAGGTTCACCTCCCATTCAAGAATTAGGAAATCAATTGGAAGTCCATCCAAGTGAATCTTTTTATAAGTTCAATTTCCTGGATAGGTGCAGGGCCATGGGAAAGCCATTGTCAGAAGCAAGTGTGGCAAACGTTCTTCTTTAATGTAGTTGATATAGATTATGATGTTACAGTAGGAGCAAATGTTTTCCTAGCAGACAACATGCCACAGTCGACAAAGTATGTAGTTGTTACTTGAGCAGAATAACCAAAACATCAGATTACGTCAAATTAAGAACTCAGCCCCAATTTGCTAGTCTTTCGTAAAGAAATTGCAAAAACAATCATCATGCCCCTAGTGCCATCAGTGAGGCAACAAGTTTTGGAGTCTCTACAATATATTCAGTAAATTAGCGTGCATGAACCACAAAATGCTCACAACACAAGAGAGGAGACATGATTTGCAACGAAGGACTTAATTCTACAAGAAATACAACCTCATCAAAACAAATACATCTAAGACCTTGTAAATCTCCAGTACTTCAGCATTGTGATTCGAAAATGTGAAGAAGTTAAGCAGGATCTTCCATTCTGTTGGGAAGCACATTGAGAGCCTCTTGAAAATTGTGGTGCGGTAGTAATTCTGTTTCCGGACAGGTCCTTGTCTACTAAAACAAATGAACCACAGAGAGAGAGAGAGAGAGAGAGAGATCCTCTATTGACTGGCAAAGACAATTATACCAGTGATAAAAACACAGAGATGGTGGCTTACTCACTAGAAGTGGAAACTCACTGAACCAGCACCAAATGATGACTCCTTGTTGGCTTAACAATAACTACAACTGATTAGGCAGAATCCACATCCGAGTGTACATTGGAGCATGCATCCTTTAGGGAGGCAGCCAACAGGATATCGTCACATTACTCATATGATGCATTTCTATTCTTTTGTTGAGACACATTTTTGCTGGAACATGACTCTACCCACTTCCTATATTCATTCTGTCAAAATCACTGGAGAATTCTTCAACTCAACTGGCATAGACAATTATACCAGTTATAAAGACACAGAGATGGCAGCTTACTAACTAGAAGCAGAAATCACTGAACCAGCACTGAATGATGACACCTTGTTGGCTCAACAACAATTACAACTAATTATGGCAGAATCCACATCCGAATGCACATTAGAGCATACATGCTTTATGGAGGCAGCCAACAGGATATAGTCACATTTCATAAATGATGCATTTCTAGTCCTTTGTTGAGACAAATTTTTGCTAAAACATGACTCCACCCACTTCCTATATTCATTCTGTCAAATTTCTGAGAATTTATCAACTGGCATAGACAGTTGGTAGCTTACTAACTAGACGCAGAAACTCACTGAATCAACACCAAATGATAACTCCTTGTTGGCTCAACAATAACTACAACTGATTATGGCAGAATCCACATCCGAATGCACATTAGAGCATACATCCTTAATGGAGGCAGCCAACAGAAGATTGTCACATCACTCATATAATATATATATGATGCATTTCTAGTCTTTTGCTGATATGCATTTTTGCAGAAACATGACTCTACCCACTTACTATATTCATTCTGTCAAAATTACTGGAGATTTCTTTGAAGTGAATACTTTGTGATAAATCTAGCTCATCACTAACCATTCTTACTGAATTGAGCATGAATGACTAAATCCCCCCAAAAAAAAAAAAAAAAACAAAACAACCTCCAAAAGCTCACTCAACCTTAAAATCTCAATGCCACCCTAATTATAGTGCTATAAATGTCAATAACCTGGGATTGTCATAATTTACCTTGAAACAGTTCTAAAGGCCAAATGATTTGATGCTGGAACTGCATTAACACTAAGTCGGCAGGACTGACACGTTAAGGACTGGCAATTCCTGAACCATCTCAATTCTTAATCTTCACCGATGTTCCTTCCTATTTTAATTAATCACCGAGAAAGTACATGTATATGCATGGGCACTCCAATACCCAATATTTGCTGTCGTCTAATGGAGAGAAGACCAAGAAAGATCCCTATCACTATTGTTAGCACCCTGCAAACATTTTGGGCCAACAAGACATAAGCAAGTATATGCTAAAAAGAGCTAACTAGGCCTTCACTAAAGCAAGCTGCAGTTCACAAAACATCTTCCAACCTAATCAGGTATATCTTGCAGTGTTGGCAGCTCCCTTCATCCACGTAATTCTTGGAAAGGACAATATGATTCAAACCTTCCATTGTAACCACAAATACAGAAAATCTATCAAAACTCAAACCGCAAAAAGAACCACATGTGCGGTCCCGGATAAGAAGAGTCCAGTTAGGCAGCTCTTCATAACTTATTGGTCACCAATATCCAATTTATATTAATCTCTGATTAGAGGAATTCTGAACACATCAAACTATATAGAAAGCTACAGAGCACTTTGAAAGTATTTTGCTCCAACAGTTCTCTTCACTCATCAACCTAAAATAATCAGGCATCTAGATTGAATTTCAACATCCAATCCAATTCCCAACTGTTGCACAATTAGTGAGTCCAAAGCAAAATGCACCGTAAACAAATCGGATTCCAAATATTGGAAGACAGCATAACAGATCAAGAAACTCAAGATATCAGGACCAAATTCATATTCGAAAAGAAAACAAGATCTCATTTAGAAGAATTCATAGATCTAACTTCATCAAAGTAAGTCACAAGATCTTACGCCACATTCTGACGCAAGAATCAACACGCCACCCCCATTAACAACCAACCTAAACCAAAACAATTCCAAAACCCTAACAACAAATGAATCATCACTTTATCATACTAAAAGGATAGGGAGATCAAATTAACCTGACCAACCCCATAGATCGAATTATACCACTCAGCTCTACACACGTGCAGCAACTGTCGGCGCAGCCGCTGCCGCAGCGGACGAGGCAGCACCACTGAGGAACGACAGCAATCCGGCATTTGCAGGCTGCTCATCGTCCAAGAACAGATCCTCAGGAACCCTGAACGCACCGTGCGCGCACACTATAGCAACTCCAACCATCAAGGCGGAGATCAACAGCGAACCAACGCTGGTCAAGAACACCACGACGATGGTCAGGAGAACGAGGATCCCCAGCACCTCGCGGTCGGAGAACGTGCGGCCGTAGACGACCAGCGGCTGATCCGACGAGCGGAACAGGTAGAGGAAGATCCAGGCACCGAGGAGGGAGAGCAGCACGAGGAGGGAGAACGGGTGAGTGACGAGCGAGAGGGCGAGCACGACGGCGAGGAGGGTGATGTAGTTGACCTTGAAGTAGGAGGCATTCTTGCGGATCCGGGAGGCGGCGTCGGTGAGGTTGTCGGGCCGGGCCACGGCGGACCGGTCGAGGAGCTCGGACCAGGGGCGGCGCTGGGAGAGGCCCTGGCGGACGGAGGAGGAGAGGCGGGAGAGGAACGCGCGGAGGGCGTGCGTGGCGATGGGCGGCTGGGGCTGAGACTGGGCCCCCCCGGCGGTGGATGGGGAGGAGATCGGGAGGGTCGGGGGCGAGGCCATTGCGGCGCGTGGGGTGGGGGAGGGGCGTCGACGGCAACGGCCGCGCGCGGTGGAGGAGGGCTTGCGACGGCGATCGAAGGAGATCTTCAGCAAAGCGCGCAAGCAGAGAGAGATCTCTGATGATAGCGAGAATCTAAAAGGCCTGTGCTGCGATGTCGTTTCGGCTACTCAATGTAAAGCGAATGCCACCGACGCGGCGCCGCCGACGGGTTCCCAATAAATTTATGGTAATATTTTGCAATTATTTTCGCGTCTCGAAAGATATTTTAAATCGGACCTGAGCAGGTATTGGAAGGCTCAATGAGGCCACAATTGACAGATCTGCTGAGAGATCCACCATGAGGTAAGAGGCTCTGCTTGCTTTCGTATCCTCTCTCAATCGAAAAAAGAAGATTGATTGGGAATTAAAAACCCTTCGGTTACCAATAATTTTTTATATTGATGTTTTTCTACTATTTTCCTATCTTAGAGGTTATTTTAAATCAGACTTGAGCATATGCTTAGGAGACTTAAAAATAAGGATATGCAACCATATCGGATTTACCCATAATACTGACCGGATCACCCGAAAAATAGGGTCAGGAATCGGTTCCCGGTTAAACCAATCCAAGAATCGGTTCTAATTTTTTGGAACCAGTTGAAACCAATCCAGGAACCAGGTCTAAGCAAAGACCCATCTAGAATCAGATCAGTTTTAGAACCAGTTTTTACCTTGTTAAAAAAAAATCGTTTTTCTATATAGTGTCTTTGAGTCTTTTGTCTTTGAAGAATTGTTTTAAAAAAAAAAAAAAAAAATCTTTCTAAATCAAATTAAGGAATAACTGTTTTCAAAGAATTATTAAAAAGAACTGTTCTCATGCATTGTTTTTCTTTTTTAATGGTCACACCTTCAATTATTACTATAATCGCAGGACAAGTGTCATTAATTATTGTAGCACTAATTAAAACATTCTCAATCCAACTCAAGAAAGATATTCTCATTATAATAGCTCCGTCGTATACACATAAATAGGCACATTAAATCATATCAGAAGTATTTGTGAAAATGAGAATAATATTAAATCCATATTTGTTGTTAATGTTTATGCATTATTAGGATTTTTGCTTTGTTTTATTATGTTAGGAGGATTATGTTGTTATTCGCTAATTAATGTAAAATTCAAAACCGTATAAGATATCAAACGGTTGTGAAACAGGTTCTAATGAAAATAGGGTTAACCCTGTTCCCGGACTGAAAATATGGGGTCGGGTCTAAAACAAGATCCAATAAAAATAGGGTAAGATATATGGTCCAAAAAAAGGGAACTGATTATAACAAAGTCGAGTACAAAGTCCAAGTCTGGACCCTACCCACCTTAGACATTATCACCCCTACTCAAAAAGGCAAAGGTGAGAGATTCATCTTGAGGTAAGAAATCTTGCTTGCCTTCTATATTCCCTTTAAGTTAGGAAAAAAAAAAGATTGACCGGAAATTAAGAGCTCTTCGGATTTTTAATAATTTTATAGTGATGTTTGTAATTATTTTCTCCTCTTAAAAGATATTTTAATTGGATAAAGAAAAATCACTTGAAATGTTGAACTGCAGTGTCACTGGTTCTGCATTCGAGAATCACTTTCTTGAAAGGCCTTAGGCCTCCAAAGGATTTCGGGCATGAGTCAAGTCATTCGTCAAATCTTTTCTAGACAACTTTGAAAAAATATGCATTGAATTTTCAAAATCCAACTAAAATCCCTCAACCCTATCCAGCCTTTTGACTTTAGCATTTTGGGAATATTATTATATTTTCTTTCTTCCAAATCTTACATTTAGCTAAAATTTCGGCATTTTCCACCTCGCACGACATCATCAACTAAACAAATCAAATACTAGTGAGGGCGGCTTGAAGTTGCGCAACTATCATTGGTAATTGCCTAAAGTCACACGATCTCAACGAGGGTCGCTCGAGGCCGTGTGACCTCATCTAGTCCTTGTCAAGATCGCCTGAGATCATGTGACCTCAATATGAAACTCTATCAGTGCCAAATTTGACTTATTGGCATCCGACAATCGCAAGTTAATTTTTAAATTTTTTAGTTTAATTTTTCAAATAGCATTTAACTAGAATGAATTTCCTAAGCACTTTTGCCAACATACTATTCATATTCTGAAAAAGAAATTTTTTTTGTATTTTCCCAAAATTTTCCCAAGAGCCCAACCAAACAGCCTCACAACCTAGTCCTCATATTTCTGTTATTAAGGCAAAGGAATTTGACAAGCAATTAATTCTTCGAGAGAGATCAATAATAGAAATATAGAAGAAGCTTTAAGGGCCGCAGACATGAACCATTCTATTTACGTTTTAATAGAAATCCGTTTGGTAAAAAAATTTCATTTCTATTTCGAACAAATTTTTATTCCGTAAATAGGTTTGGAAATGTAAATCGAAACAAAAACTTTTTACTTTTCTATTTCGGAACATAAATCGAAATTGTTTCTTTTTTATTTCTCATTGGAAGAAATTTTTTTTTTCCGTCGCTCACCACCACCACCACCACCACTCCACCCATCGCTACGGAGGCGACGGGATCGGCAGGCGATCGGCGATGAGCGGCGACGGCGGACGGCGACGGCGACCGACGACCGACGACCAGCGGGAGGCCGATCGGCGACGGCGACCGGTGTTGGCGGCCGCCGGTTGTTTGCCGCCGCCGCCGGCCCGCCGCCGCCGCTCCCGCTGCCGCTGCCCGCCCGCCGCGCCGCTGCCGCTCCCGCCGCCCGCCTGCCGCCGCCGCTCCCTGGGCGGGCCGGCCACCGGCCACCGCCACGCCTGCCCGCCGGCCGCCGCCGCTGGCCATTGCCGATTGCCCAGCCACCGCCCGCCGCTGATCCCGCTGGCCGGGATCGCCGATCGCCGGCCGTCGCCGGCCGATGGCGATGGATGGCCGGCGGCGGCAGCCGGCGGCGGGGGTGGAGGGTGGTGGTGATGGTGGTGAGCGACGACGAAAATTTTTTTTCCTGAGAAATAAAAAGAGAGAAACAATTTCGATTTCCGGAAAAGTGAAAAATTTTGTTTATGATTTCTGTTCCAAACCTATTTTTGGAATAAAAATTTGTTCCGTAAATAAACGAAAAAATTTTTTTACCAAACGGATTTCTATTCCGTAAATGTAAATAGAATGATCGCCGGCCGCCGGCCCGCGCCGCCGCCGCCCGCCGCCGCCCGCCCGCGCCGTCGCCGTCCGCCGCCGATCGCGCCGCTCGCCGTCGCGCCGACGCCGCCCGCCGGTGGCCGGTGGCCGCCGCGCCGCCCGCCGCCGGTCGCCGATCGCCGTCCGCCGGTCGCCGTCCGCCGTCCCTCGCCGGTCGCCACTCCTCCCATTATCGCCGCTACTTAGAAAAGTAACATTTTTTTGATTATCAAACGAATTTTTATTTCAAGAGTAAAAATTTTTTGTCGTTATCAAACGCTTTTTTTTGCTCAAAAACTCATCCAGAAATGATTTCTGGAACAGAAATGTTATCATTCGCACCCTAAACCATCACGTTCTCTTCATAGTCCATTTGCTGATGAAGCAGGGAATCAATCATCCCCCCTCATCCTTATCCAATCGATTTCCTTCTTAGATGGATTGTCCACAACTTTTGTTAATTGGTCACATACGCTAAAAGATAAAGAATATATTGCACCTATGGGGGGTTTTTTACACGAGACGAACCCAAAGTTAGGCAGAAAAAAAGAGAGAGGGAATACGATGCTCTTTCAGAGGAATATTAAAAGTTAACACGAAAGAAATCCAAAGAACTCATTCAATAGAGTACGCATTTGGTTGTATAATCCATTGTTTCATGCTAATCATAATCTATAAAACCGCGTAACTTTTCCCAAATAAATGCGCATTCCTCTCGAATTTCATAAGGTTACCGATTAAAATTCAGCATTTTTCTTTTTTTGCATTCCCTCCTCGTGTTTTTTTCCTTCTTAATAAGGAGAGCAATTGTAGCGTATACCACGAGCGCACAAACATCTTTTGCACGACCATTCTTGCACGATAATCCTTGTAAAGTTGCAAGTTATACCTCAAGAAGATTCGTGCGCCAAACCAATGTATCTCTTTTTCTTGTTGACTTTCTTTTCGCCACGGGCGAATTCGGACATTTTTCCAACTCCGGAAACAACAACACGACGACCCTGTCCATGTCTATATATGTCCATGTCATCGTCGACCAGACAGACTCAGCTCGCACAAAACACGAGCTGTTCCAGTCATCGATGGCTTCTTGCCACTTCCCTGAAATCTACGCTTGGATCCATGGCCTCCCTCCACTATCCGAGTGGAGGAAGAAATCGCTGCCCTTGTTCCTGTGCTCTTCTTCCTCTTCCTCTCAAACCCAGCCGTCACTCAAGCTCTCCGTTTCCCAGAACCCCGACTCGCCCGCCGCCGTCTCCTTCTCCATCTCTTTCGAGTCCGGCCTCCACATATCCCTGTGGACCTCGAGGCTGTTCAGAACCAAGCCGAGCTCTCGTAGACTGCTCGACGAGGAGGCCATGTTCGGCCTCCTCGCCAACTTCGTCGAAGACGTTCTCCAGTACGGCTCGTACAGGAACGGCTCTTCGACCTCGTTCAAGATCCCGAAACCCAGTTCCTTCTCCAACTTCGGCGACGTCTTTGATCTGGCCTTCCTGACTCTCGCGTTCTTGATCTGCGTTTATGAGGCGCCGGCCGATCTCCGCTCCTCGTGTCTCCACAGTCTCAAGGCTCACTTGATCAACTGCATATCGAGGAACGCGTCGAAGCTGCTCATGAACATGATCGGACCGAACCTGGAGGAGCAGTGGATGCGGTCCGTCAACCTGGCGATCACGAACTGGATTCTGGAGCATCAGTCTGGCAACCACGCGATCAGGACACCATCCCCGCTTTTCTCCTACGCGCTTTCGGCCTTCGGGATATGGAAAGTTCATCTCTACTGTCCGGTCATCGCGATGGATGTGGTGAGCACGAGCAATCCCTCGACCGACGAACGGCTTGCCTTCTCTCTGAACTATAACCAACTCGAAGGAGTGATGCAGTTCAATTACAAAGTGACGATTCATGAGAATTGGGTTGATGTGTTCGTGGACACCGATAACATAAGGTAATCTTTCCACAACACTGTTCGATGATCATGTAGTGACTTTCTACACGCAGTTTCGATTCCATAGAAGAGTTGGAATTCAGGCTCATGTGCTTTCTTCAGGTTCGACATCGTTCGACTCGTGTCCGAAACTCTCATGAATGAACAAGGGTCAGGAGCATGCGAAAAGCACTTCCCTTCAAGAATATCACTGCGGCTAACACCAGCTCTTCAGAACAACATCCTGAGCGTCTCAGTGGGCAAATCTTCAGAGAACCCGACGAGGGAGATCGCCTTGGAGAAAGCCATAGAAGCCGGATTCGATCCTCCGAACTCTTACGTGGGTCTCAAGATTTCGGCCGGAGAGACCATGACCGCGAGCTTAAGGCCATGGAAGTTCGAGGAATCTGTCCTGGGCTACAGTGCAGACTTCAATTGGTTTCTCCACGACCCAACCGATGGAAGAGAGGTCTCCTCTTCCAAGCCCTCGAGGCTTGCCTTGCTCAATCCCAAGGCGTGGTTCAAAGACCGATACTCGAGTGCGTACCGGCCGTTCACTCGACAGGGAGGCGTCGTTTTCGCCGGTGACGAGTACGGTGACGGTGTGAAGTGGATGCTATGCAAAAGCGCCAGGGGGAAGACCATGGAGTGGGAACTAAGAGGGTGGATTTGGCTAAGTTATTTGCCGAAATAAGCATAGGACATCCTATTATGAGACTAGGAGGTTGGAATTTAGGGAGACCCTTCACCTAACAATTGCTTAGACAATTTGTAACAGCACCGGAATAATATATATGATAGAATTTTTCGGCTTTTTTCGTTTCACAATAAAAACAAATGTTCAATGTACGTTTTCTTTTTCTCTCTTCAGTTGAAACTGCAATAGAAAGAAATTTATATCAAACAATAAATTTTACTATTTGTCATCTTTGAGTGCTTTGTATTTAACAATATTTTCGAATCGCTGGAGCATATAAGATCGGCAAAGATTAAACTTAAGGAATATGATCTTTTGAAAAGAACATCAAAGGTTGAAAAAATTCAAACGGAATCCTTGGACTTTTGAGTGAGAGAGAGTGCCGTTGGCAAGTAATGGTGTGGGCCGTGGAAAAACGTAGAAGCCGGATCCCTTAAGCCCAAACCCACTCATTTTCCATAAACGTGGAGGATTGAACTAGGGATGTACATATTGGACCATCCAAATCGAAATTGGACTGGATTAGATTGAATATGCTGATTTGATCCCGATCTGCTTTCCAATTCCATAAAAATGGAATCGGTGATTGTTAGTTTGTTTTTCGGTTTTTAGGGAGAATCGAATCAACGGATCAAATCGACTTTTTTCTTTAAATGCATATTTTTTAATTTCTTAAAAATAGCAATAAATCATTAAATAGATTATTTATTTCTTAAAAACGCACACATATATATAAACTTAAATATAAGTAGAGTTTGATTTTTTAGCACGTGAGAACATATGCAATTGGTTTTATTAGAATTGCACAAAAATTGAATTGGATCGATCGGTTTGGAGCACGGCCACTCTTTAGTTTTAAAAAAAAAAAGAGGTGAGCGGTTTTGTTGGATTGGATTAGAATGGATAGGTCCTAGTTTGGTTCTTGATTCTATGACCAAATGGTCCGATCCTTAGTTCCCAAAATTGATATACGGGCTGGACGGGGAATTGATCACACTTAGATTGAACTTGGAGTTCTTAAATTTTTACTTCATGTTTAATATAATCTATAAACTTTGAATTTATTTAACATGGTCCTTAAATTTTAATTTAATATGTAATATCATCCTCAAAATTTTTATTTGTTCAATATGATCATTGAAATTTTGATATTATATTTTAATTTAATTCCATAAACTGTAAAAAATGTCAAACGTCGTCCTTCCATTAATTCAAGTTTAGGGACGACATTTGACATTTTCGTATAATTTAAGATTAAATACATACCGAAAGTTTAGTGATTATATTGAATAAATTAAAAGCTTATAGATGACATTGCAAATTGAGTTAAAGTTCAGATATCATATTAAACAAATAAAAATTTTATGGGTTACATTGTATATTTGATCAAAATTTAGGGACTACTTGTGTAACAATCCGTATGGACTTAGGGAAAAGAAAAGAAAGTGGCGCGGCACCTACGGCGCACGTTAGCGATGGCCGATCCAAAAACTGGGAACAGATGGAGAGAGGGCGGACATTTCGAAGCTGATAATAATAACAGCTCCGTAGTCTCCAACTGTGCAAACCAACCCACCGCCCACCACTTTCCCAAAAAAAAAAGAAAAAAAGAAAAAGGGAAGAAATCGAAGCTGATAAATACCTCACCTCACCGCACCGCACCTCCGCCATTTCCGCTGCTGGATTTGATCTCGCGTTCGGGTTCGGGTTCGGGTTCGGGTTCGGGTTCGGTGCATCCAGTCGTCTGCTCCCATGGAGTCCGCCTCTGCTCTGCGATCCTCCTACCACAGTACGTATCTTTTTAAACCGCGCGACGAGTTTCGAATGCAGTTCGGGCGGGTGATTTTGAAGCTCTGGAGTGTTCGTTCTTGTGTCCGGTTTCGTCGGTCTGGTAGTTTGAAATGGAGCTCGTAGCTCGTGGGTCGTCGTGGCTCGGATCGCTTAGAGCTCGCCAGAGGACAAGAGCTCGTCTAGTCGCCATTGGTGTCCTCTGGCGAGCTCGAAGCGCCGCCGCCTGTAGGGATTTCGTGTGCTCGTCCGGTGCGAGATCGGCGCAGACGTGATTTGTAGTAGTGTGTTTGTTTAGGGTGAGGGAATTTCCGCGGCGTTGGCGATTCCGATTTCGTGATCCATCTGTGAATATAAGCTCGCATTTCTCCATTTAATAGTTGTGTGGTTAGGCTTTTTATTTTTGGTGAAATTAAGTTAGAATAGGGATCGCACGTTGCGAAAAGTTGATAAATCGAGTAGCGATTTTATTTATTATTTGGAATTACAGATTTTGCGGGGGCTCTATCTCGCGTGGAGTCGCTACCTCATAAGCCTGGAGTGGTTCCCGTGCGGTCAAACAAATTGTGCATCCAAGGTTTTGCCACGCGCGGGATTACCCCTCGAGGACAAGAAATGCAGCTATTGTATCCTGTGTGAAGACTTCGGAAGCTACCAGCGTGGCCAAGTCCAGTGGTTAGATTTGTCTGTTTTAAGTTGACTTGCCTTTTATGGTTATTTGATTGGGAAATTGACCAGTGTCGTCTGAATCTGTTCCCTCGATATGAATTGTCCTTTTTGTGTTCTTGGCAAGATAAAATTGGCTGTGTTTTAACTACAATGTATATTGTGACTCATATGGTTGGGATATTTGCGCCCTCTGGATCATACATGTGGGTCTCCGCTCTTCCTGCCATCTGCAGGGGTATCTCCACTCACTGTTTCCTCTAAGATCCTCCCTTACTAATATTAAGCTCATGGGTTTCTACTTTGGTTAAGAAACTTTACTTACCATGTGATCACAAGATCTACTATTGCTAGTAGAAAATTTTGTTCCTCTTGCAAATATGCATTCCAAATGAAGTATGTCTACTGTGCCAGAGCACCAAATAAGTTGACCAAGTGTAGCAAGGGCTTGTCATGTGGCTGAACTTGTATTGAGTTTTCTTTTTTCTGCTTATATCGAACATGCTGTCATGTCTCTGAACTGTGAATCGACCCATTTGAACTGGGAAACTCCACCTGAAAGGCATTCTGATTTTCCAATACTCTTGACTGTCTGTTGTGTATTTCACGCAAAACAACTCCCTCCATAAACATCCAAGCATTTGATTACCTTTCCATCCAAAGTGATATTGATGCTTGATGCTTTTTCACCCTCAGAAGGCAACACTCAAGACTCAAAGGACACGACTACTTTGCCAAGGGCAACTTTTCCTAGTGCTTTTGAGGTGGGTCTAATTGAAGCATACATTTCCATTTTATATTTTTTGATGTCGTTTTTAACTGCTTTGTCCTCTCATATGGTCCCTTTAATGCCTTTCTAAGAATTGCTTTGCTTTGAGGATAAAAAGAGTGTCTTGCAATTCAGATTTGGACTTAGCCCAATAACAACCTGCAAGTGAAGTGCATTTGTTAAACTAAACATCATTGAAAACTCTTTTTGTTGGGGGGGGGCGGGGGCGGGGGGGAGGTTTAAAAAAAAAAAAAAAATTCGCAAAGTGGAAACAAATATTTATCTTATTTTAACTTTATGTCATGCTTATCAATTTGATTTCAGGAATTGCTGCTGGAAGTTTGTGATGAGACACAGATTGCTGAACTAAAACTGAAGGTAACACTTCATTGTTGCTTGGCTAGATGGTAGCCTGATACTTGCCTTAATGCTGGGAAAGATTTTGTTTCTGACAGTGAGATCAAATACCATCATGAAGGTTCTCTTGATGACACACAATGTTCTTTGCAGTACTATGTATGTAGAAACAGCGATAAATGTAATATTACTTTGTTGCTCTAATCACATATATGATGTGTTGCCTATAGTTATAATGACCTCGAATGCTGACATTGTTCGGTAGGATGCCAGTGAATGTTCCTTCAATAACGAAACTGGGATGGTGGGTTGTGTTCTGGGAGATCTGTGGATGTAGCAATATAATTCATTTTGGCATAGATATTTTGTTAGTTACTCCCATAGAAGTTCTATGTTAGGTCCACATGCCTATATTGATAGCAGCCAATATTTGCTTTTTTGCTTTCGTAGTGTGTGTTTTGGATTGTTATTGGGCCTGGCATGTATAATCACCTATGTCGAAAATTGGGCTGGTGGGCAAAAGATAAAATGATGTTGAATAGAAGCAGAGATTGTTCAGTTTGCCTATTTGAGGGCAGATATCTCAAATGATTAAAAAAAAAAAAAAATCATCAGATAGATCAAACAAAACATGCATATTAGTATTTACTTTTGGCAGGGGTGTTGGTTAGCATAGTAAAAGAAAGCATTCTTGCTTTCAGATATCATCTTTACTGTAATCCAGAATAAAATCCTTGCATTACTCAAAATTATGATGACAGTAATTACAGAAGAGTAGTCCTGTGAATCTTAATAATATCAGTTAATTCAGAGGACAGCCTTTCACATGTGGTCAATAAATCTGTGACTTGACTCTGTACTCCATCTTAGATTGGAGACATTGAAATGCAAGTGAAGCGGAATTTAGGGGCAACAAAAGCTTTTGCTTCCATTCCATCGCCCACAACAGCACCGCCTATCCCAACTGAACCAATGGAGAAATTAGGTGCAGTTGTTCCACCACCCAAACCTTCTCCAGAGAAGACAAGTCCATTTACAAATGTTTCATTTGGAAAATCTGCAAAGTTGGCAGCTTTGGAAGCATCAGGATCAAGTGGATATGTTCTAGTATCTTCTCCAACGGTGGGTGGTTTATCGTCGTGTAGATATTCTATGATAACATGGGACTTGCCATGTGTCTCATGCCACTAGTTGCAGGTTGGTTCATTCCGACGGGGGAGAACATTGAAAGGGAAAAAGCAGCCTCCTAGTTGTAAAGAGGTACCATTTGCAATAAAGTAGTGTAGCTTTATTTTCTTTGGGTTATGAAGTTAAACAATGACTGGACAAACTCACCATTTCTTGATGGACTGTCTTATTGTTGGTTTGACCAAGACTATATGACTGATTAGCAACTAAATTCTGATCCTGTACTTCTTGCTTTTAGCTTTTGTTCGGGGCTGAAAAATCTGTTGTAATTTTCTCATTACTTGGAAAACCCTTCAAAAAAAAAAAAAAATTAATGAATGACCAAGATGCAAGTGCAGCATGTGATGAGATCCATGTCACCGATCTTGGCATTTTGTTACTGACATGCAATAGAAAAGAGTTAGTATCCTCTGGACATCTTGCCTTGGGAAAGGAAACTGGTAGCCTTTTAGGGATCCAATCTCTACACTTTGAGCTAGTTCTAGCTATAAATCCCTTTTTCAGACGATATTGTGAAGATTTACTCTCACGGTGAAATGTCAAAAATCATCAAATAATGACAGCCTGGCATATCCGAGATTTTTTGGTCACTTGTTGCCCATATCTTCGGTCACTTTTACCTTGAATGTTAAAAGTTAACTAGTGTCTTATCACAGGGTGATTTAATTAAGGAAGGACAGGTGATAGGATGGTTGGATCAATTTGGAACTGAACTTCCGGTTAAGGTAACTCCTGGCGAAACACATATATTTAGATGATGCTGTCGGTATCCACAATACTTTCTCCTTTTAACTCTTTGTGTTGTACTTTGAGCAGTCAGATGTGTCTGGAGAAGTTGTCAAGCTCCTAGTTAATGATGGAGGTATGAATTTCTGTGATCTTGGTTCAACAAGTTACTTTCTCTACTCGACTAACATGCCATAATTGTACTTCTGTTAGGCTGTTTAATCTGCAAGTAGTGAGCAATTCTAGGATTGGCAGCACACATTCTGATACTGATTACTTCATTATTTATATTGTAATTTTAGTAGGTTAGGATCCCCTCACATAAGCATTATGTGAAATGTACGTATGGTGAATTCTTCTTATTTCCCAATAGTTGTTGCCTTGTTTTGGGGCCAGAAGAGGTAAATTTTGCTACTTTCTGAGGTCAAAGTACATGTGGCCCATATTACATCCTCTGAATATACTTCTGTGTCATGTAGATGCTTTTGAAAAGCAGAGATAATGTGGTACAACTTAGAATACAGACTTGAGATAGTGATACATCCAAAAGAAATATATACAGTGAATACTCCACCTGCTTTAGCATAATAAGCCATTTCTAGAAGAAAGAATTTGTGCTAGAAATTGACTTGGTCAAGGACGTCAAGAACATGAAGTTTCTTGCATGTGTTTGGATGGGTGAGTTGGATGAGAACAATGGGAGCTTAACTTGGTAAAAAATGAACCGTGCTAGTGATTATGAGGGTTGGTAGTATCCCGGGGACTAATTTCAGGAGTTCATGGTGATGCATGCTTTTGGGTGTTCTTTTGCCTAAGTACCTGATGTCATTCCCCGTGGTGGATTTGTGATTTTACAGAACCTGTTGGTTACGGAGATCCTCTCATTGCTGTCCTGCCAGCATTTCATAGTATCAAGTGAGCCCGGGGCGCAATCCACTGTTGACACCCTTTTTTGAAGAGGTTTAAGGATTGCAGTTTCTTTCCTCTCCGGTCCCATTATTCTTTGCATCATTTCAAAGTAATGATGTAGCTGGCGACATGTAATTTTTTTTTCCTCCATATGCTTTAAATCAGTCTTAATTGCTAAAGATCCAGAAATAATCACTAGGACTGAAGAATTTGAGATGGTAAATGTCCTTGTGGTACATTAGACTAGCTATCGATGTTTCTGGCAATCGTGGCTGCTGTTTTAGCCGGATTCCAAATGAAGTAGGACAATCCGAGTTAACTTTGGGGGGCTGTTGTAGCCCTTGCCAAAGCAATGCCTTGAAACTGTCTGCAGTATTTGTTCGCTAATGAAATTGTGTTTCAGCCGTGGGCCAATTCAAAAGCCTCCGTGATAAGCGCTTCCAACGAATGGTCACCACAGGGACCTAGGCTGCAAACCTTCGCTCTCAGCAGTCAGCACCCATTATGACGCGTAGAAACGAACATTCCAGTCCTACTGGAGAATTTGGCTTTTCCACTTTTGTCTGAAAATGCACCATCGTTCCCGTAATCAACACCACACGTTACAACCTCAATCCGAGGACTCCACCCGCGAAAAACACCCTATTTGAGGGCCAAATATGTGCATGAAGTCTTGTGTTCCGCATGCAAACAAGTAGCCCCAAGTGGCATCTCAAGGAGATGACGCCCCCACGTCACGCCGTGTCAGATTTTCAAAAAAGAAAGAAAATCAAAAGGAATCAGAGATGTGTCCACACGAAAGTAGGAAAGCAACAAATTTCTCCATTGGTCAGCTAATATTCAGAATTTCTCAAGCCTCATAACCCAACCAACGTCCTCCATCCGTCTCACCAGCCATGTAGTTCGTACTACGAAGTACCTACCGCCGCCAGTCCCTCGCCGCCAAAAGATGAAGCCCCACCTCCACCACATTCACCGAGCCCTCGGCCCCCATCCACCCGTCCCTCACGTTCCCCCCACTGGCCGCCCACGGTACTCTCCACCCCATGCCGCACCTCCCCGCCGCCTCACCTCCGCCGTCTCATGCCGCCGGAGCGCCCCCGAGCTCGCCGCCGGCGATCGGAGACGCGGCTCCGGCCACCACGAGGCGCGCCGCGTTGATCGCGCCGCTTCTGGCCACCGGAGCCTCGTTTCTCCAGTCGGCCGTCACCAGGGCGGAGGAGAGGCTTCCGGTCAACGAACCTCCGGCGGACCCTTCCTCCATAGCGACCCCACCTGCGCCCGCGGGGAGTTCGCCCGCGCAGGCTCCGGTGGCGGAGAAGAAGGGGGAGGTGGTAAATTCGAGAATATACGATGCCACAGCGATCGGAGAGCCGATGGCCGTGGGGAAGGATAAGAGCAGGGTGTGGGAGAAGCTGATGAATGCCCGGATTGTGTACTTAGGCGAGGCCGAGCAGGTGCCGACTCGTGATGACAAGGTGTTGGAGCTTGAGGTTGTGAAGAATTTGAGGAGGCGGTGTTTGGAGAGTGAAAAGTCGATTTCACTGGCAATGGAGGCGTTCCCCAGCAATTTGCAAGAGGAGGTCAATCAGTTTATTGATAAGAGGTTTGTGCTAATCAAAGTTATGCGAATGGTATTATCATTATTATCTATTTGGCAGAACTGAAGCTGACAGTTCTAGTAATTTTCTGGTCTAATCTTTGAAAAGGTCGACACTTGTTTAAAATTTGATAATTCAACGAACATGTACTTCAAGACTCTTTGGTTATATTCTTTTCCATGAAAACTTAGCAAGAGGTGATCTTTTGTTGACTGATCATGAAGACGGTAAATGATAGGATTGATGGGGAAGAGTTAAAGTCTTTGATGAAGCATTGGCCGCCCCTACGATGGCCTGAGTATGAGCCTCTATTGAGTTATTGCCGGGACAATGGAATTCACATTGTTGCTTGTGGTACTCCACTAAAGGTATACCATATCTTGCTAGCCACATTGGCCATGGCATATGTATCAATTTTCTGTGTGCGCTTAGTTCCAAGATTAAATCTTATGCCGGGATTGATTCTTGAACATATTTGCTTGCATTTTCCACACAGTGCGATGCTGGAGGTGATGCTCTGTGTTATGTTTCCATTTTGCCAACATAGACAATCACTAATCTGATCTTGATATTCTTTTGTATGCAAATCCGAAGCAGCTTAGCATAAATGTGTTCTCTGGAAGTCTCCACTCACAGCAACTTGATGTTTTCACTGGATTTAGCTTTATAGCTTGATAAAATGATTGGGAGAGAACTATTTCTTTAATTTCTCATCCACCTCTGTCATCTATAGAGCATACTAGGTGCCGCCATCTTTCAAATGAGAGTTTTATCACGTGCTGGCCTACTTTGATGTTTATGGATACTCATAGAAGGCTTCTTTATTGATTTTTCCTTGAATAGATCTTGAGGACTGTTCAAGCTAAAGGCATTCGTGGTCTTTCTAAGGCTGAGCGTAAAATATATGCTCCTCCTGCTGGGTCAGGTTTCATTACAGGTTTCACTTCTATCTCACGTAGATCATCGATCGACATGAATTTTCCAAATCAAGGAGTCCCATTTGGTCCAAGCTCGTATCTATCTGCACAAGCACGAGTGGTTGAAGAATATAGCATGTCCCAAATAATTTTACAAGCTATAGGAGATGTGGGATCCAATGGAGTTCTGGTTGTAATGACTGGGGCAAGTCACGTTACGTATGGATCAAGAGGGACTGGACTGCCGGCAAGAATTTCAAGGAAGATGCAAAAGAAAAACCAAGTTGTTATATTACTGGACCCGAAAGACAGTACATACGAAGAGAAGGAGAAGTCCCTGTTGCAGACTTTCTGTGGTATTCAGCTGCTAGACCCTGCAGCAGAAATTGTTTTGACCGTGCTGAAATTGCCCGAGTAATGAATGCAGCAGGCAGGAAGCGAGATGCCTTACCCCAGGTTTGCTTTTTTCTATGAGCATTTGAATTTGTTTGAGCAGCGTATCTGTATTGTTTTTGGGTCTTCTAGATGCATGCTGCTTTCAGGTTAAGTACAATCTTCAGGCAAAGCACTGGAATCATTTTCAAGCACAAGTTTTTGGTGTCCTATTTTGGAGCACATCATTTAAATCTTCATGGGTTTTTTCTCCTTACCTGCAAGAGAAAGGGGGAAAAGGGATTCTTTGTCCTCTTGGGACTATTTGAATAAGGATATATGATTTCACGCTTGTAAAATGGATAGGCAAATTGGGATGAGAATGTTATTGATGATGATGACATTCTAATAGAATTCTTACTTAAATTGAAATGGCTTAATGCTGTTGTGCTGAAGGGTTGCAAATTCTAATTAATACTGTAAAAGTAGAATGCCCAGGTAATGGTTCCGTCATGGAAGATGTTGAGCCAATTTGCCACCATCGATGGTCCCTGTGTTCTTTTCTGCCTTGGATTTTTTATTGACTGTGCTGAATAGTTACTGGTTAACTTATTCTTAACTTTCGCTTAGTCCTAGATTTAGAACCTTTTTCTTGAGCTGATTTAGACTTAAATATACCTGATATTTTCAAGATTGTACTGGTACTTAGTAATTGGCTTTAACTAGATATTTGTTGGCGATTTCAAATTCTTAAGTGTTTGCGCATGAGTGTCCCAGCATTATGAAAGGCCTTGCTTTCTGATGGTGATGATATAATATTGCCATCAGGATCTTCAAAAAGGACTGGATCTTGGTCTAGTATCACCAGAGGTCTTGCAGAACTTTTTCGATTTAGAGCAATATCCTCTCATTGCAGAGCTCACTCACCGCTTTCAGGTAGGTTGTTCTCTTAAATTGTTTCTCCAGTGTCACGACATAAAATTATGTCATAATTTCATGCTATAGTACATAAATTTACATTATGGTATGATTGTCTTGTTGTTCATTTGTACAGTGTCACTATAATAAATAGTTACGATTGTCCTTATTCATTGCCACAATGAGTTAATAATGGTAGTGACTTTGATGCAGGGGTTTAGGGAGAGACTATTGGCGGACCCCAAATTCTTGCATAGATTAGCAATAGAGGAAGCTATATCAATTACCACCACACTCATAGCGCAGTATGAGAGACGTAAAGAGAATTTCTTTGAAGAGCTAGACTATGTTATCACTGACACCTTGAGAGGATCAGTTGTTGATTTCTTCACCGTGTGGCTTCCTGCCCCAACTATTTCCTTTCTTTCATATGCCAATGAAATGAATATGCCAGATAGTATGGATCCTTTGCGAGGTATCTTGGGGTCTATTCCAGATAATGCATTTCAAAAGAACCTAGCTGGGAAGGACTGGAATGTGAGCCATCGGATTGCATCAGTACTTTTTGGTGGTTTGAAACTTGGCATGGTGGGATTTATTTCGAGTATTGGGACTGTGACAACCTCAAATATTTTGTATGCGCTCCGGAGATTCCTTAATCCTGCTCTAGCTGCAGGACAACGAAACAAGAGATCGCCAATTTTGAAAACAGCAATTGTCTATGGATGCTTTCTTGGAACCTCAGCAAATCTCCGGTATCAGGTCAGTGGTAGCTAACTCTAGGTTTAAACCACCCCGCTAAGAGACCCATCTAATTTCTTTCTGGGACTTTGCTTAGAGGGAAAATCGGCTTTTGGAGCATTAATTGGTTATCAACCTTCACAAGGTTCACACCTTTAGTTTGCTCAGGCTTCCATAATTTGTTCTTAGTTGGTCTGTAAATTGTTGACGTGTGGGGTGATGATCTCTCTTCTACTTAGCATTCAACCGTAACTGAAAAGTGCAACTGCTATGAATTGAACTTCAAAGTCTGGCTTTGCCAGATAGAAATTTCCACTTCATTTGACTGAACATTAACTCCACCCTGTCCAACTAGCACATCCAAATACATGTGCATTATTAATATTTTACATGAATAGACATTATGTGTACTTGGCACATGTGAGTTATGTGATTTAAAACGAATACTGGACAATCTAAAAATTAATTGAATGTCCAATATCAAGTGCTTTAATGTGAAGGGAAATAAAACTTATGAAGTAATTTTGAGGGCATACTGATTTCTATCATTTTATTTTGTTAGATATTAATATTTACGTGATGTAATAGTACAGGGAGCATGTTATGCTGCTGATATGCTCGACTGAGAGATTACAACCAAAAACAAGTAGTTTAGTTTGCATGCTTCAAATGTCCTCAAGTTCTGTCATTATTTAGCTTTGTGCTGCATTTCCCGATAATAAGAGGTAATCTAGCTTGAAGCAACTGAAATAGTGAAATAAAAGTGCTAGACACCATTGATTAGTGAAATAAAAGTGATGTACTATATCCTGTTCATATTTCTGTTTGTATTGTTTTGATTTCAACAACAATTAATGCAGATTATAGCTGGGATCGTGGAGCATCGGATATCAGAGGAATTTTCTTCCCAAACTTTGCTTGTGAATATGCTCTCTTTTATAGCACGGACCATCAACTCTTACTGGGGAACTCAGGTTAGGATTGTGATACTTTTTTCCCACAAATATTCGTAGTCTTAGTTCAGCGCACAAGCACATCTTATGAATGTATTCGCTGCAAACCAAGTAACTTAGAGATTTTGCCATATTGATTTATCTGGATATATAAGTGGGCAGCCACAGACATACTAAAGCTTGATTTTATATACAACAAGCCCAGCAATTTGTTCTTTATTGGAATTCCTAGGAGTAGTGTCATAGATGTAGATGATCTCTGTTTTCTCCATCATGAAATTGGGTTCTTTCAGTCTACTGCGATCATGACTGTTGTATCTTTTATCCTTCATATGTTTTCCCTGTTACCTTTGCTCTTGAGCCACTTCCACCCCCAATATAATAATGCCATTGGATGGTTATATTTGTACAGACCATGTTGACGTCAATGACGTGTGGTTTTTGCTTGAATACTGCAGCAATGGGTCGATCTAGCTCGTTTTACGGGCCTGCAGAGTAGGAAGAGTACAGAGCCTTCTTACCAGACACCTGATTTGCCTAACCCAGCTAGGCTGCAGTGCAACACAACAGAAGAGGCTGGCAGTGACGAAATCAATAACAAGTGAGGCCATAACTTGACGCTATGCTGTTGCATTCTTCTGAGCTTTATTTTCTGCAAGCTGGTGGCAGAGAAAATGCTCATTCATTGACAATGATAGTCGATATTTTCTTCTCTTGCCCAACTGTAAATTGCCAAGTCTTATTCTTTCAAATATGCATCACATACGAGGATAATGCAATATTGCATCTGTACACATAACACAGTTTTGACACCCGGCCTAGAATGTACGGTACCGAAAACACTGTAGAGCTTGTATTTCTCCAGAAATAGAAATCTGACAATATATCGCTCAGTATAATATCTCTCTGGATTAAATTGAGTGGCGCCTTGTTTACATTTTCTACAGCTAAGAAACTGTTCCGTTAAGGAGTAAATTTGTAGTGAAAAAGAAATATATTAGCAACTGTTCCTCATCATGATAGCACTACCGGTTTGCTTCCTGTTCGTCCTCATCCCTCTTCAGCAGCTTTTGTTTCAACTTCTCAAAGGCAAACTCTAGGTTCTTTAGCTGCATTACGAAAATCCTTTTCATAAATGATCTCAGGTATACTATAAGTTCTTGCTTCAAAAGTAGGATCAAACCGAAACTTGAGATGTATCATTTACGAGTGAAATGCATCAGCTCCATACCTCTTGCTTCGCAAACCTGTTGTGGATGTACAACCCACTGAACAGATCAAAACTATTGCTCTCCGTGCTCTTCCTCTGTTATGAAAACTATCAGCATGTCATATCAAAAGACAATTGTATTTTATTGCTGGAGCTAATAGAGAAAAAAGAAGAAGAAGACTCGGAATTACGAAAATCCTAACTTGAACTATTTCTCACATTGCTGCTGCTCTCAAATTGGAATTCTTCTAATTCAATCCACATGATGCACTTTTATGATAGGCACATTTGAAAAGACAAAAAGGAAAAACCAACAACAAAGGTAACACAACAAAAATGGAGAATTAGCTATTTGACATTACCAGTTGAACAAGAGCTTCGAAACCCTTTGTATCTATTGGTGTTGATTCGATGTCCATTTCTGACAAGATTCTATCCAAGTACGAAAACATCAGTTCTTATTGTAAGATAATCAGTTAGTTGGTGGTTGGGAAAAACTTGTAATATGATTAGTTAATTGGGAATTGGAAATACCTGCCAATAGTGTGGGTGATGAATTGACTCTTAGCTGCCAGCTCATCATGCTTTGTGCAAGACATTTCAAGCATCCTACATCCCTGACATTCACAAAGAAAAGATATTCATTTTGTAATTGGAAGTTATGCCTCATGTTGGTCTGCCGAAATATCATTAGATGGCAATTGGCAAGGGTTGAGAATGAGATGGAGTCTATTAAGTTGCTTAGTTTGTATCAACTCGATGGTACACTGCTTATTTTGAATAGATTCTCAGTTCACCCAGAGAAATGCTGGCTGAGGATCTGCATAATGACTCTATGACCAATTTGTATCGGGTTCTAGACATTGATGATCCTTACGCTATATATCTATCTAGGACTATTTCAAATGGATTATGAGGTCTTGAAAGATTACAAAGTTCTTTTATGCGGACCAATGATTTTAGTCATTACTCATTGTTCTTCTTAACTCGTGGTAATTAACCTTGTTTTATCTGTTCTACTGAAAAGCAGAAAATAAAATTAAGAAAAATGAAGGATCGGTTAGCAACATTGGCTTTTGACCTCGAATATGCTGGTTGGCCAGATGAAGGACACAGAGCAGAGTATAAGCTTAGTTATCTATTGATCTATGTCACTGAACTGTATGTCATAGTTAGCTTGTGAAGGTAATGATGAAATGTTTAAAATCTTCTTATTCGCGGGGTAGTATGCAGCTAGCTGAGGATATGCTTTAGAGGGTACCTCGATTTCAAAAATCTTGAGGAAGCTTGAGCATGTTTCCTCGTCCCTCACTCGGACTCTCTCATACATGAAGTTAAGATCTCTCCACCCATTTTTACCACTGTCTGGTCCAAACATCGGGTGAGTGCACAGCACATCTGAATCTTCCGGAAGTACCTACAGATCGCAGTCTTTGAATTGAGTACGGTGATATATCCAGGTATTTGGTGTTTTTACACCAGAATTTATCTTGTATGAATAGGCATGTCCAAAGTGTAGGGTAGCTCTTATACTTGTAAGAGAGTGTCTCTCGCATGCTCTTTGACAGACAGTACATCAACGAATAGCGTGGGCTGCTTCAGTGAATGGAACGGCATCGACTTCAAAACTTGGGAGAGAGATAAGATTGATGTGCATATCATTATCACATCATTATCTGCTCCAAGAAATGTAGCCATATCACTGCAATAGGACACCTATTCATCACAACATTTGCATATCTGCAGAAAACTGGCATGCGTATGTTTTTGTGTATGTATTCATATCACGAAAATCCATATCGAACACGAGCACATACCTGAAAAACGTGATGCCCAAATCCGCACATAGCTGGGAATAATCAGTCCTCGAAGTCGCTCGTAGGGAGTGGCCCTGTTTGATCATGGTCTTCGCCAGGAACTGCGAGAAAGTGCCGAAGCCGACGATGCCTATCTTGAGGCTTCGGGAAGCCGGGACAGAAGCAGAAACGGAAGCAGACATTGCGTGGAGAGCAAAAACGGATGGAGGTAGCAAAGGAGGATTTTTGTTTCGTGGGCGTGTCCTGACGGAGCCGTTCTTGACCAGGGCAATCAAGAATCGCGGAGGTTTCTCTTCCTTCTGACCCTTTTTATATATTGGAGAATCCGGAGGCATGAAGTTGCGTGCTTCCTGCTGAAATTACTGTGAAGTTGTTCCCTGGAGATCTGAGGTCCGTATTAAAAGCCCCTTTGGATTATCTCTCGCCTACGGCGGCAAGATGTTGATATTAACGTGTATTTTGCGTCCGCGTCATCATCTATGTCCATCCATATCCCTAGAACGTCCTAGGATTCTGGCTTCAGTCTTTTTCCATTTGTAACGATGTGGACGAACTGCAATATGGAGAGGCGTAGGCAAATTTTGTTTCCCCGTCATCAAGTCGTCGATTGTCAGGACATCAATTCGGGCTATTCAGCAAGTAACCTCGGACTCTTAGCCGGATCCAACCCATTTCCAATCTCGTGGAGCCTTTCCGCCATTTCCGGAGTCGGAAAGTTCTTCCAATCTCTAACTTCACCTCTACGAAAGGGCGATCCCAACTTCGTGCACTCCATCGAACCCTTCCGCTATCATCCTTGTTATAATAATATCCATTAACTTCCGTCTTTACTCAGCCGCTCAGAGCTTCCCTGTTCTGCAACTCGCTCGGCCTGGTGGCATTCAAGAACGCGGGTACTTTGTCCACGTGCCCACGAGGATCTTCCTTGAGCTCCTCGATGTGAGCAACAAAGCAAATTTTTTTTTTCAAAAGCCTTAAATTTATTGACTCATATCAATTCAATTTTAGTCTTTTTAATTTTATCAATTGAATTTTAAAATTTTTTAAATTTTGCCATTTAAAGTCATCCAATCAATTTGACCAAGAATTATGTCAATCGATGTTTGATAATTTAAAATTATTATTTTTTCCTCTATCCCTTTTTTTTTTTTAACTAAGCCTGGCAACCATTTTCCGATATTATCCACGGACAAGGGTCGCACAATATTTTCCAAAAATGGGAGTGTGCATGGTCCGGGTGGCGGAATTTTAAATTTTTTCAAATTTTGCCATTTAAAGCCATCTAATCAATTTGACCCACTAATTATGTCAATCGATGTTTGAAAATTTAAAATTATTTTTTTTCCTCTCTCCCTCTTTTTTTTTTTTTTTACTAAGCATGGCAACCATTAGAAGGGTTTGTACAAAGTAGTGGACAGGTTGTGGTTCCGGGTGGGCGGTTCCACCCTATAATCAGAATTACCCACTGGAACCGGTTCCAAAAATTGGATCTTACAAGCGATCACGGATCTTACTAATATGCATTGATAGATGAAGAAGATGAAACTAAGAGATGCTATGCAAACCGCTTATTTCTTGACATTTGTTGTGCTCTTCAAGACTTTGATAATAAGAATTGCAAGGGCTATTTGGCGAATAGGAAATTAGGGTTTCAAATAGAATAATAAGAATTCTAAACATGGGACTTCAAAATTTTAATTTTTCTTCAACCAAAAAAACTTATTTTTTATAATAAAAATCAATATTTGTTATTATTATAATACCGGTTCGGTCTGGATGGGTGGCGCGTGGTGGATCCGCTCATGGAACCGGGAACCAGATCGGTCCCTTTAGGGATCACCGGTTTTGCGCCGGTCTGGTCTGGGTCCGGGTGGTTCGGCGCGGTCCGGGCAGGTCCCGGTTCTTTTGCACACCCCTATCGCGCAGGTCTCATTGGGCGAGGCTGCCCTCAACACAAGCTAGGGCTTCCACCTATTCTGCTGCATTCGCCCTCCTCCTTACCTCCTTCACAAAACCCTCCACAAGTATTCTGGGATATCTCTATATACGCCGGCAACACTCCTTGCTCTCCCTCTTTCCACGAAAGAGCCATCCCCGTTGATTTTTAGGGAGCCTTTCTCGAGGGGGACCCGTTTCACTGGTAAAGCTACCGACTTTCCTCCTCGTAGTCGTCTTTCCAAAAATTCCACCGCTCATAATTCTTGCATGCCGCTTCAGCCGCCTCGACGACCCACATCGGATCTGGTTTTCGTCGCCCTAAAAAACGAAGTGGTTCCTCGCTTTCCGCAAGTGCCGCAGTATCGATATGTTTTTGGCATCGCTTGCCGCTGGCGAGGCCCGACCCTTTTTCTTTTCTTTCTATTTGAAAGGTTTAAAAAAAAAAATTCTTTCTTTTAAAACCGGTATAACTAAAAAAGAATTCTTTTGCAATTTCATAATTTTTTTTTCTGAGTTCTTTAAAAATGGATTCAATGACTCTGGCCAGCCACAGTAAAAAAAAATAAAAATAAAGAATGAAGAGACAAAAAAGGAAAAATGAAACAGAAAAAAAAAAACAAATTAATAAAAATATTTGAAAAATATTATTAAAAATTGTTTATATTAGCGCTACCCGTGTCACATGGTGAATTTTGATCAAAATTGACCGAATAAACTTAATTGGCAAAATGTGAAAAGATTTAAAACTTAATTAGTAAAATTGAAAAGTTTAGGATTAAATTAGTAAAAATACAATAAATTTATGATATTTTGAACAATTTTTCCCAAGGACAAGAGGTTCTTATTTCTCTCCCTCTTGTTCCAATACTCCAGCACATGATCAAAGTACGGACCAAAAGGGAGCCGTCCTTCACAAAACTCAATAATGGCCATTTCCATGGTGGTTGTGAAGTGTATGATATTGACTTGAATAAATTGGGATTGGAGGTCATATGACTACAGCGGACAAAATCAATGCACCATGAAACAGGAGTACTTGGGATGACTGACAGAGCAAAAAGGCTAAGTACAGAAGAGCTACAGGTATCGGATTCTTGAGTAATGAAATGAAGGTACATAAGAGCTACAAGTATCAGATTCTTGAATAATGAAATGAACTATGGACCGAAGATCATCTATTGGTAGAGCAACAAATGAACTATCAGAGGAATCCTCAATGGTAGTACTAGTGGTGGATGGGCGTGCATGCGGACCTCCAAACCGAGATTGATTGTTCGTTCAAGATCAAAATAAAGGCAGATGGTATGTTGGAATGCTACAAAACTAGACTAGTAGCAAAATGCTTCACTCAAGAGTATGTTATTTAATATGATGAGGTGTTTGTTCCAGTTGCATAATTTACTTATGTTTGTAGCCTCCTTGTCATTGTTGTAATTAAGTAACAACCTTTATTCTAGATGGATGTTAAAAATGTATTCGTTAATGGAGATCTCATTGAGGAAGTTTATATGGAGCCTCCTCATGAATACACTCACACTCCTGATAAAGTGTGTCGACTACGCTGAACATCATATAGACTGAAGCAAGCTCTTCATGCATGGTTTTTCAAGTTTAGTTCCAGTATGGAACACTTTGGAATTACACATAATCCCTATAACAATGCTCTCTTTGTTCAATGAACATCTTGTGGGTATATTCTACTATTCTTATATGTGAGTGACTCGATTATTAGTGGCGATGATCATAACGGTATTACAAAACTACATCGGCATTTGAGTTAACAAATTGAAATGAAAGATCTCGAACGAGTCAATTATTTTCTAGGATTGAAGGTTGCTTCATATACCTTCAGCTATTATCTTTCTCAAGTGAAATATGCCATTGGTCTCCTTTCTCTGGCTAGACTTACTAATAACAAGATTTCTAACCCCCATTGAGACTAATGCTAAATTTGATAGCAAAGATAGGGCTCCTCGTTTTAATATTATACTTTATCGACAGTTAGTTGACAGTTTTGCATATATCATTATTTCCCGTTCTAACATCACTTATACCGTTCATATTGTAAGTCAATTCATAACCATGCCGCAATTGACTCACTTTGCTATTGTTCTTCAAATGCTTTGCTACATCAAGGGTACCTTATTTCACAATCTTCATTTTTCTATTAACTCAACTTTAGAGTTGATGACTTATTCTGATGATGCTAATTGAGCTGGTGATCTTCTCGATCGTTGCTCTACTACATGCTACTACTTCTTTTTAGGAAACTTCCTTATTTTCCAGCAAATTAAGAAATAGACTACTCTCGCTATATCTAATACATAATTAGAATATCATGATTTGCAAATACAACATCAGAATTATTATGGTTATGGTGGTTATTAGAAGATATGGGAGTTCCTCATGATGGTGGAATGATTATTTATTGCGACAATCGAATGATATCCAAGTAGCACATAATGATATTTTCCATGAGCGTAGCAAACATATTGGAGTAGATTGTCATTTCATATGCTCTCATATGCTTTGTGATGCTATTCGTCTTGTTCCCACTTTATCAATTGATCACGTGTTTGATGTTTTCATTAAGGCACATCCATTTGGACATTTTCAATATCTTTTCTTCAAACTTTAGCTGATCTCTTTTACATCATCTTGAATTTGAGGGGATGTTAGAGATATAATTATCTTCCATGATAGATTATATTTGATATTGTAATATATTGTTACTTTAGATAGTAATCTAGAATAGCTTATAAATAGGCTAATGTATCATCAATATTACACACAGAGAAATATACAAAGATTCTCCAATTCTTTTTTCCGCTTTATTCTTAAACTGTTGTTGTCCTTCCAACTTTTGTGGTAGTGCCAAAGGGAGACAAAGTGTCAGAGGATGGCGACAGATGTACATCGTTCGAGCTCTTGATCTTATTGGGCAAGATTGAACGAGGAAGATGAGCATTGAACGCTCTTGGTGAGGAAGGACAAAGATCGTGAAACTAATTCCGAAATGTGTTTGGATTCTCTCCAAAAGGTTTCTACTTCAAGGAAAGGGACAAGCTCATGAGAGTCACGAAGCAACAACGTATCGGCATCGTCTCTCACCTAAGATAGCGATACTGAGAGCTCCGAGCTATGTCAGTGCCGGTTTTTGGGGGGAGGAAGATAGGATTATATCCAAGGCAAGAGGTCTGGACTCTTTCTCTATGGCCATTGAAGCCTTAACCAACTCCAGCCGGTGTCAAAAGCCTTTCCCATAAATTCGAGCAGCACCGGTCCACCTTTGAACGTCAGGTGCGTCACCACCTAGTAAGAGCTCAGGTTCCACAAGAAGGTGACTTTCGGCCATGGAAAGCTAGCTGGCCAGGAAAGCAAGCTGTGTAAGCTGCTATTAAGGCCTGCTGTTTCAGGCCAGGATGATTAATTTCTGCATCTGGGTAGATGAATGACATTAGTGGCAATGTCCTTACCAAAAAAAAAAATGACATTAGTGGCAATGGCACGCAATGCCAGTGCCGAAACACTATGGGAAAGGACGCATGCCTTAAAGAATGAATATGGCAGTACATTGGGTACAAATGACCATAATTGATCACACTTTGTTAGCTCATTTCGAGTTCACAGACGAGCTTAATGATTGTATGGCTGAATGACGGACGACAAAGAGAGGTTGGGACCACACTAGCCATAATGCTCATAACCTAATTTGATGGCGAACTTGCTCATAGAGATCTTTTTACGATCTCTCTTGCCATAAAAAAAATGGAATATGGTGATTTTATGGAAGGAGTGGGCTATTGGATTCTTCTACCTGAAATAATAATAAGTCATTATCTAATCATCGAGGTTGAAGGAGCCCATTCGATACAATATTCTTTTCCCATTTCCATTCAAGAACTCGTTTCGTTTGGAACATGGGTTGAGGCGTGCTCACATGAATCTTCTATTATCATTTTGTTTAGTTTTTGAATTAAAATGGAAGGTGTGGGTCTTTTAATTTAGTTGAGGCGTTTTTGTAGCTTTATGCTCTCCCGAAATGGAGATTTCATAACTCAAAAAAGTTATGACTTCAATACGAACATAAAAATATAATATCCCATACACTAATTAAAGTTTTCCTCTTTAAAAATGCGCTCTTTTTTGCTGCCAACATCATATATGGGACGCCCATCCACACCGGACCAAACCTACTCAAAGCTGATTAGACCCGTAGCCAATTTGCACGTATGAATGAGGCCGAGACTTAATTGACACATAAGTGGGTATATGTCCACCTCCAACCGTGAAGGAATAGAAAACATGTTGGGCTAAGTCGAGTCGAGTCGGGTCCTCAAATCATGGGAATATGCTCGTACGACATCTCATTTAATTTCGCTCCGCCATTGACGGGATTATAAGAAAAACTAAGAACAAAACTGAGGAAGGCATGATTGAGTTACTCTCAACCTCGTGAGATCAAAACATCATCGAAGGGCATCTTCCTTCACCACGATAAAGCCGGACCAAATTGGGTAAAAAATTTGCACGCTCTCAACGAACAAGAGCGAGACACGTGTCCCTCCTTTCGCCTCATTGGTCTCCTCCTCCTCTTGGGCTAGAGCGGGAAGTCAACGTCAACGTCAACGTGTCGCCGATCCACGTCTCTCCGTTTCCGAATCCAACTTCCTACTTTGGCTTTTAAATTGTCGTGCTTTGGACAAAGTTCATCTCTCTCCTCTCAGTCCCTGCCACCTTCTTTCTTGCTTTCTTGCTTTCTTGCTTTGCTTTCCTTTCCTTCGCTTCTCCATCGTCGTCGCACTTGCAGCCATCAGAGATGAACCTTCTGAATAAGGCCGTCAGGCTCGTGTACGGCCTCTGTTGGCAGCCGTCCGTCTTGGGCGACACCGACTCTCGCGACTTCGGCACGCTCGGTCCTCACGGGGTCTCCGCCAAGACCGTCGGCGTCTCGGCTCTCGCGCAAGACCTGCTCAACTTCGAAATCACCTCCAAGGCAAGCTCTTTCTCACCCCCTGATCATGGTTGGCCGCTCTCATTTCGGGCTTGCGATGGGAGTTGAGATGAAAGTCCACGCAGCTCTCTTCTCCCCTTCTTTTTCTTCTTCTTCTTATACTGTTTTGAATGCCTGAAGGTTCCTGAGGAGCTAAGCAACCACGTGGTTTCTAAAAGTAAAGCTCAAGCTAGATGGTAAATTTGATTCACTTTACAATTGCAGTATTTTAAGTTTCTTGTAATGGGATTCTGCTCAGTCCTGAAGAGATTCGCTTGATGTCATGATCTTACGTTCAAATTTTTCTTTCTGTTGCTTCAATTGTTTGATGAAAAAATGGAAGTTACAAAAAGCTACTGGTGGCATGGAGAGAATCAAATCCACCTCCAAAAACACCTGAAGAAGCATCAAGGCTTGTTGTCCAAACCCTGAAGAAACACCTGAAGGCTGATGTCGAGGTAAATCAAAATCTTGGTTTTTTTCATTAGCTTTTCACGCCCATTATCCTCAGGGGAGTTACGGCGCTGATTGTTTATTACCTTCTCTAATTTTTGGCTGTGGCACTTCACTGATGTGGTAGGGTTTGTTGAAATTCTATGGCCTACCTCTTGTTCCCATCCCGGTTGAGGCTGCAGCCGAAGTTCCAGTGGCATTGCCTCCAGGAGTGGAGTTTGAGCTTCACTCACTTCCAGTTATGAACCCAAAACTTCCTCGACACACCATAATCTCTTTGTATATATTTACTCTGTAGTATCTTCTGAATTTCTTCAGCTTTTCTGCTATGTAAGCAGACATTTCATTGATTAACTTAAAACAGCTGCAGAGCTGTAACTACATGGCACCTGCAGCTGCCGGTGTAACATCAGTATCATCAGCTACAAGCACAACAACTATAACAAGTTCCTTCCAGTGTCCTACAGACCTCCAAGTATCGAGGCAGAATGGAATTTGGCTAGCCTAAAATCATTCATTGAATCTATATAACACATCATTTTGTATCGTGGACAAGATATCCAATTCCAACTCACTATTCCAACTCTGGACGGATTTAATAACACCGCGTCTCCTATAAGCATCAGCCCAAAGTTCCTTAGCTTTCCTACGAAGAAATGATCTCTAGGCTCAGAGTGAAGTTCACAACAAATTCAGCTGTCATACAATCTTCTGAATATCTTCAGTAAACTTTTACCAGGTGGATGCAAGATGTGTGACAGATGGGGATGGCATCACTGTGTTTGTTAACACTTCTGATCCAAGAGAATCGCGCTTGGTCCCCCAAGAAGTCCAGGTTGCAGCCCTCGAAAGATCAGAAGCCCGTGCTCGGGGGAACAAAACTCGTGCAAGAGAACTGCACAAAAGTATTATTGACTCTGGATATCAGTACGTTATCCTGATTGCAATATAAACAGTCCCATTTATCGTCTGTCATATTTCTTCTGTCCCTGCACGAGTAATTCACTGGTTGATTATGCTTATATGCAGGGTGATAAATGTTCAGAATGAGGAAATCCTTGCTCGGAAGTACCGAATTCGGCTTAGGTAAAAGTTGGCATTTGACGTATTCCCATTGACAAGCATTTCTCTTTATTCTTCCAAGAACTATTGCCTTATGAAACAGGGGGATAGATGCTCCAGAGGGTGACATGCCATATGGCAAAGAGGCTAAGGAGGAGCTGGCAAAGATTGTTCAAGGAAAGAGTTTGAGAGTTCTTGTGTATGGGGAAGATCAATATAGCCGGAAGTTAGGAGATATATACTGCAACGGCAACTTTGTACAGGTAAACCCAAGTTCTCCCCAGCCTTTTTGACAAGTATATTCAACGGCCTGCGAGTCATCAGTCAGGAAATTTAATCAGCCAAGGCAAGAAAGACGAGTTAAATGATCAAACATGCTTGGACAAAGACTGATGAATCAAATTGGCTTTTCGCTCAATCAATCTCCTCTTTTGTTTTCTAGACTGAAACTTCATTTCATGGTTGGACTCGGGCAGACAGCTGAACCGAACCATAGCTTAATGCTTTGGGGAAGGTCAGGCTGGACGAGCCAAAGTCCGCCCATTTAGATGGAATAGCAAGTGCAAATTTACCATATCAACAATGGCTTCTAGTGATTACATACCAGCATGTTTGTCTAGCCGCTTCCATAATCGCACTCCATTGTCAGTTCCACTTTTTCCTGTACAATTCATCATTCATTTCCATCTCCAACCACAGGAGTTGATGCTCAAGAAAGGGATGGCGTGGCATTACAAAGCCTACGACCAACGTGCAGAGTTTGCAAAGTAGCCTACTGATTCTTGGTATTGCTGTTCCCGAATGTATGTGATATGAATTCTGTTTCTTGAATGTTGCATGAGCAGTGGGAGAAGAATGCACAGGCAAAGCGCATAGGTTTGTGGGCTTCACCAAACCCTGAGAAGCCATGGGAATGGAGGAAGAAGAATAAACGAGAGGGGAGATGACTTCACTCGAATCAGATTCAGCCTCTTGCCATTCTGGGGAAATGCAGCTGGGCGAGTGGTGATGTACAGGGACTACAATCTACTCGTAGCTTTCTGACTGATATAGAGAAGGAAATGCTTTATCGTCTGTTGTATGTATGCTAATCTAGCTCCAGAGCTAGAACGGCCTTAGCCATATCGATCACGTAAGATCGGTGAAGGATCAAATGTACGAGACACGGTTTGTTCTGTGGGTCATGAAGGTGTGGCTACGATTAAACATAGTTATTGGTGCGTTTATTTGATGGAAAGTGCTTTCAAGGGGGATTGATTTTCCAGACTTTCATCCATTTATTTTTCAGAAAATGACTAATCAAACCGAAAACACTCTCCACTCATTGAAAATATTCATGCATAAATTTAAAATTGCTCCTCTTGAAATTTTTAATATTTTATTTTATATTTTCCTTTCTTTCTATTTATTTTTCCTTCTCTCTTCTCCGTTGGTTGGTCGGTGACTGGCCGCGGGCCCTAACCAGTGAGGTGCGACCTGGCTTCGACCTCATGCCCTTCGACTTAACCCTCTAGCTCACTCGGGGCCGATGTGCTCGAGCTTGCCTATGGCTATCATTAGTCGGTCACATTAGAGGAACGAGGAAAAAGAAAATGAAAGAAAAGAAAAAGACAAAGTAAAGACAAATAAAGAAAATCGAAAATTTCAATTTTATTGCAAAAAGAAAAAATAAAAATAAAAATTTGATTTCTTTTTATCTAAGATAAAATCATGAAGTTGAAATCATTTTCTAATAAGATTTAAATATCTTAAAATATTTTCAATAATATATTATCAAATAGAGAAAAACCAATTATATTCCTTAAAAGTATTTTTTTAATTATTGAACTTTCTATGAAACAAACACATCGTTTTTGTGGAATATGTTTTTGGAAAATGTTTGGTTGTTTAACGGAATGTAATGTTTCTAGAAAAAAAATTTCAAGAAAACATTTTTCAAAAAAAAAAGAGTTAGTTTTTATTTGTTTGGTGATATATGATTGAAAATGTTTTTGGTGATTGAATTTCATTTGAAAAATGATTTTAATCTCATGACTTTATCTTAGGCAAAAATATTAATTCAAATTTCTAAATTTTTTTATTTCTTCTTTTCTCTCTCTTTCTTATTATTCCTTCTTTCTCTCTCCGCCAAGCCTCGGTGGAAAGTGTTTTCATCTTCTTAGATTAGGAAATTCACTTTCCTAATTTTATATATTAACATTTTCTTTGATCGGAAAGTGTTCTCGATTGATTAAATATATTTGACGAACCAAATGGGCGAAATGTACCCTTAAAATTGCAATTAGAACCAAAGATGATACTTAATTATAAATTTTTTTTTTTATTTGGATCAAAACGGAGACTTGATCTAAAGTTTGCGTCTTTCAAGAGAACTCCACTCCCTGCAATTTCACTCCATCATCCATCAAAGGGGGAAAAAAGCAAAAAAGTTAAGGAAGCCATGATTAGGTTACGCTCAACCCGAAATAGTCAAGAAGAGCGTCTTCCCCCACTAATATAACCGGATCACGCGGGTAAATTGCATGCTGCCGACAAATAAGAACGAGACACGTGTCCACTTCCGCTTCTCATCGAGAAAATATTAGGTAGGTGAGATATTCCACGTAGGCGATACAGCTTACCATTCAGAAAAGGACACGTATCGTCCACGTCGATGGTGGGTCCACGGCCGAACCCCTCTCTCCTCTCTCCTCTGCAAGTCTTCTCTCTCCTCTCTTTCGCCTGCCCCTCTCTCTCTTCATTAAATGCCATGTCCTTTGCCTCCCCCCCCTCTCTCTCCATTTGCCGCCCGCACTCTCCCACTCTCTTTCAAAATCGCCTCTTTCTCTCTCTTCATTTAATGGGACGCCTTCATCTTCTCCATCAAGCCCCACCAAAATCTTTCCCTCCCTCTTCGGCGCACGACTACTTTCATTTCTCCACTTCATTTTTAAAATCATTGCAATCATCGTCCTCTCACCCTCTACGCTTTGCTCATACTGCTTCGACACCACTATGCTTTGAGCTTTGCGGCTGCGACGGCCGCAACTGCGATGGCTGCGGTTCTAGTGGCCCTCGCGGCCGTCGTCCTCCTATCCCTGGCCCTCTCCTCCACCACCGCGAAGGTCTCCACCAGGTGGCCTGCAACACGAGCGCCCGAATCGCCCTTGACTAGCTCAACGTCCACCTGGTCCCCCACTCCCACGATGACATCGGCTGGCTGAAGACCGTTTGTCAAGCGGCTGGTCCCCCACACTCGCTTCACTCTTCGCACTCATTGCTACTCTGTTCGTCAAGCGGCCGTTCCCCCACCGTCGCCGACGAAACATGTAAAGGCGCTCCTGTTCCGGCGCTCGCTCGCTTCTCTCTCCACACTCGTTGCTGCTCCAGCATATCGAATCACATTAGGATCCTTTCGAGCGTTCGATGGTCGCCTTCAATTTTTAAGAATCATCTCCTAATTTCTTATCGATACAGAATAAATTTGTAATGTTTGGATTGGGTTTTAGCTCCCTCAGGGGCGAGTGAACTGTGAAAGATTCCAAACTGAGCAATGCACAGTGACTAAATAGAGCGAGAATGGTCGAAATTGCATTTCCCATCTAGTCAATGAAATAAAACAAAGAAAGAGCGCTTGATCGAAGGGCAATCTCACACCTTTTTTATTTTTTTTGATTACCTGCTGTTAATTAGCATTCCATCATGTGCACAAGTAAATTCATGGCCAAACGAAACTAGGTTCCCTCATGTAGTTCGTCTGCATCCATACTCCCCAACTCTAATTTTACAGCAGGAAAAAAATTTGGGGGGCGGAGGAATTAAAAACTTTTTGCAACAGAATCCGTTTTGAACTCAACTGGAGCCAGATTTGCTTTTTCTGAAAGTACAATCTCCCTTTGGAGCTCGGGGATTTTCCCTTTCAAAATTTCATAACCATCGAGAGCTTCAAAATGGGTCTAAGGAACTGCTAGCTTACGGTGATTCTACAATGTTTTTTCATTCGGGTTCTTCTTTCAGGAATTGCATCGAGCGGGGAACATGATACTGAAGGAAAAACTCAATCGTTGCCTGTAATTTATCATCTTGTGCCAATCATCATGGGGACTTGATTTATATTATATTTACTCAATGGCTTGGAAGTTGAGATGTCATTTTCTGTTCAAATGAGAAAAAATTGGAATGGAAGTTCCAGAGTCGAGCAAGAAGCAATTGAACTGGATTTGCTTTCGTTTCTTGACGAGTGATGACTGAGGGAAGTAGTTCTCCGCACTCGTTTCAAACGAAACATTATCGAAATATCTAAACAGAAAAGAAAGAAAGAAAATCCCACGAAATCGAATCCCATCTAACAATCAAACTCAAGCAAGGTTTATACCCAAACAAAAAAGTAAAACTCAAGCGAGGAGAGGACTTCGACAACTCTCTAGAAACCCGATGTCCCGTTGTCGCCGTTGCCGTCCCTGCACTTGTACACGGACACCACCACTCTCAGCTGATCTTCCATTATTAGAGAACGGCGGCTTTGACTGACGGAGCAACAATGGGTGTGGAGAGTGAAGCGAGCCAGCGCCGAAGGAGGGGCGGCCTTAATGTGCTTTGTCGGCAATGGCGGGGGAATGGCCGATATCACCTAATATTTTTTTGAGTCCAGCACGTTCTGCACGCAAGCTCTCTGCGAACCAATTCGAGCCGACCTCCCAGTCACCCAACGCCGATTTCACCTCGCGGAGCAAATAAAAGAAATCCCGGAAGTAGTAAGGGGTGTAAACGCCCTTTTTTACCCGGATGGCGTTGTTGGTGCCGAGGTAGTACTGGTTGACGGTCTTCAGCCAGTCGATGTCATCATGGGAGTGGGGGACCAAGTGGACGTTGAGCTAGTCAGGGGCGATTCGGGCGCTCGTGTTGCAGGCCACATGGGTGGAGACCTTCGCGGTGGCGGAGGAGAGGGCCAGGGACAGGAGGACGACGGCCGCGAGGGCCACTAGAACCGCGGCCATTGCAGCTGCGGCCGTCGCAGCCGCAAAGCTCAAAGCATAGTGGTGTTGAAGCAGTATGAGCGAAGCGTAGAGGATGAGAAGACGATGATTGCAGCGATTTTAAAAAAGAAGCGGAGAAATGAAAGCAGTCGTGCGCCGAAGAGGGAGGGAAAGATTTTGGTGGGGCTTGATGGAGAAGAAGAAGGTGTCCCATTAAATGAAGAGAGAGAAAGAGAGGCGATTTTGAAAGAGAGAGGGCGAGAGGGGGCAGCAAATGGAGAGAGAGGGGGAGGCAAAGGACATGGCATTTAATGAAGAGAGAGAGGGGCAGGCGAAAGAGAGGAGAGAGAAGACTTGCAGAGGAGAGAGGGGTTTGGCCGTGGACCCACCGCCGACGTGGACGACACGTGTCCTTCTCTGAGTGGTGAGCTGCATCGCCTACGTGGAATATCTCACCTACCTAATATTTTCTCCTTCTCATCGGTCTCTTTTCTTTCCTGTCTACGCTCTTCAGAATACAAGCTCGTAAGTAATTTCTCTGTCCCCCTCGAAAAGGAGAAAAGTCAAACGTCATCAATCCACTGTTTTTTCCCACTGGATCCAACACCCCCTTTGGCCTCCATTATTCTCTGCAAAATCCCTCTCCCTCCCTCTCTCTCTCTCTCTCTCTCTCTGGGCTTCTTTCTTTCGTCCTTCTCCATCGTCACCAAGCTTCAAATCATCAGAGCTTGAAGCTCAGAAATGGGAAACGCCCTCGGATTCCTGTACGGACATTGCTGTAGGCCGTCCTCCGCCCAAGGAGTGGCGTTTGAGCTTCACACGATTCCGGTTATGAACCCGAAACTTCCTCAACATTCCATAATCTCCTTCTAAGTATTTGTTCAAGTTTTGAGAAATCGGATTTTAACTCGCTATCCCAAATCTGGGCAGATGTAACCACAGCACACCTTCCACAAGCATTCGCCCTAGCCTCCTTAGCTTTCATACGATCCGTGAACGAATGATCTCTAGATTCAGAGTGAAGTTTACAACGAAAACCGCTGTCATACAATCTTCTGAATATCTTCTGTCGACTTTTACCAGGTGGATGCGAGGTCTGTGGTAGATGGGGACGGCATCAACGTTTTCGTTAGCACTTCCGATCCGAGAGAATCGTGCTTGGTCCCGCAGGAAGTCCAGATCGCGGCCCTCGAAAGATCAGAAGCCCGTGCTCGGAGGGACTACACTCGTGCAGATGCATTGCATCAAAGTATTGTGGAGGCAGGATATCGGTGTGTGTTATCCTGATTGCTTATGAACAGTTTCTTCTATCCCTGCATGAGGAGTTCGCTAATTGATCATAGTTGTCTATCTGCAGGGTAATAAATGTTCAGAATGAGGAAGTCCTTGCTCGGAAGTACCGAATTCGGCTCAAGTAAAACTAGGCATTTGACGCAATTCCAATTGGCAAATTTTTCTCTTTATTCTTCCACGAACTATTGCCTTATGAAACAGGGGGATAGATGCTCCAGAGAGTGACATGCCATATGGCAAAGAGGCTAAGGAGGAGCTCGCAAGGATTGTTCAAGGAAAGTGTTTGAGAGTTCTTGTGTATGAAGAAGATCAATATGGCCGGAGCGTAGGAGATATATACTGCGACGGCATCTTTGTGCAGGTAAACCCGACTTCTCCCGAGCCTCAACTTTTTGACTAGTATATTCAACGGCCTACTTCAGGAGATTTAACCAGGCCAAGGCCGGGAGAGAGACCAGTTAACTAACCAAACATGCTTGGACAAAGACTGATGAATCAAACTGGCTTTACACTCAATCGGATTTCTTTTCTTTTGTTTTCTTAACTGAAACTTCATCTCATGGTTGGACTTTAGCAGACAGCAGCACCCGAACCATAGTTTAATGCTCTGGGGGAGGTCAGGCTGGACGAGCCAAAGCCTGGCCATGGAGCCGGAATAATAAATTCAAATTTACCATATCAACAGTGGCTTCTAGTGATTACATACCAGCATGATTTTTTTAGCCGGTTCTGTAATCGCACTATGTTGTCAGTTCCACTTCTTCCTGTGCAATTCCTCATTCATTTTCATCTCCCAACCACAGAAGGTGATGCTCAAAAAAGGGATGGCGTGGCATTACAAAGCCTACGACCAACGTGCAGAGTTTGCAAAGGTAGCCTACTGATTCTTGGTATTGCTGTTCCCGAATATATGTGATGTGAAGTCTGTGTTTGAATGTTGCATGAGCAGTGGGAGAAGAATGCACAGGCAAAGCGCGTAGGCTTGTGGGCTTCACCAAACCCTGAGGAGCCATGGGAATGGAGGAGGAGGAATAAACGACAGGGGAGATGACTTCACCTGAGTCTGATTCAGCCTTTTGCCGTTCCGGGGAAATGCAGCTGGCCAAGTGTTTGATGTACAGGGATTACAACCTACTCATAGCTTTCTGACCGATATAGAGAAGGAAATGCTTTATCATCTGTTTTATGCATGCTAATCTAGTTCCAAAGCTAGAACGGCCTTAGCCATATCGATCATGTAAGATCAGTGAAGGATCTAACGTATGAATCTCCGTTTGTTCCATGGTGTTGTGGAAGGTGTAGCCATGATTAAACACTGTTAATGCCGAAGATGAATCCTCAGAAAATCACAGGGATCCAAAGTCACTCAATGCGTCAAAAAGGACGCCATTACTTCTCGAAAGCTTGCAAGGTGACAGTCTAGGATATCTCGAATGGTGATTATACTAGCAAAAGACATGCAAGAGAAAAACATAAAAAATAGAAAAGCCGAGAAACGATCGACAATGATCAGCAAAACTGGAAGCGAAATAAAACCTGGCGTCACGTGGAAGTGGAAGGATGACTGATTCTGCTTTTTATAGGAGGTCTCACCTTCCTTTTTCTTTGGTTTCGAATGGCATCTGGGGCAGATGAATTACTTTGGCGATGGCATGCACTGCTCCAAGCTTCGATACAAATGTCATTTCCCGAGCATGACATCGAAATATCGTCACATAAATTTGGGTTTCCATTGATCACAGCTATTAGATTATTTCTCGACAAGCTCGAACGAGCTTAGTACCCCGAAAACCTTAATGGTCGTAGCACAGGGGGTCTTGGAGACCAAATAGACTGACGACGAAGGTCCTGATTGGTTCAGCTTTCCCAAGGGGCTTTCAGCCCCAAAGCCTATTGGGAAAAATTTTAAGTGTTTGGTTCAGCATTTGGGGATCCTATTGGCTCCACTAGCCAACGATACCCGTAACTTGATTCCATAGCAAACTTGCTCATTGGATCTTTGTATGGTTGTTGCCATAAAAAAAAATGGAATACAGCTCAATGGGATTTTTTTTGCCTAATTAACAGAATTCTAATGGGCCACACTGTAACCAAGGCCCAATCGTGTATCGGCCCATGAGACTCTACTCTCCACATCATCCAAAGGCGAGCCCAAAACCTTTTCTAACTTTTGTGAAGGCTGATTATCTTAAATATTGTAACTTTATACTTCCAAAATGCGCGCCGCATTGCCACAAAGATCTCATGTGAGATGTCCGTCGACATTGGACAAAATTTACTTACGATAGATTAAATCCAAAGTAAACTTGCACGGTGGGAAGATAATTTTGAGAATCGATCTCCGCTCCAACCACGAAGAAAAGAAGTGGGTCAGTCCTCAAAGCATAGAAAACAGGAACCTAATTTCTTTTAAAACTCAATTTTAGCTCAGATCCAAATTTTGGTCTATAAAAAAAGGAAAAAGTGTCAAAAAAATCATAAACTTATTGTATTTGTGCCAATTTAATCTTAAATATTTTAATGGTGTCAATTTAGTTTTAGACATTTTGACTTGATGTCAATTTTGTCATAAACTTTTTTATGATGCCAATTTAATCCTAAACCTTTTGAACTAGTATTAATTTAATCTTAAATATTTTGATTTTGTGGTAATTCAATATTTCCAGCTAATTTTGGCTAAGTATTGAATTAACATCAACTCAAAAGGTTTATGACTAAATCGGCATCATTAAAAAATTTAAAACTAATATGGTACAAATATAATATGTTTAGGACTTTTATAACACTTTTCTCCATAAAAAAAAAAAATCAGCTCTAGTTCAAGTGTCAACTTTGGTCCAAATTTTTTTCATAAAAAGGCACAAACTTTTAGTTGTAACCTAAAATTGGCCCCTATCAAATTTCCATTTAGTGGCGCCGAGTATACGTGGAAGGACTAGTCATATATTTGAAAATGTTATTTGACAAAAGCTTAATGAGTGACAGATTTGGCTACCAATTGAAATTGGGTGCTATCTTACGAAATCAAAAAAGTTTGAACCAAAAGTAAGACCCGAGCTAATATTCTTGTTTCTCTTTCACAAGACAAAAAATAATAAGATTAAGCTAAAATTACAATTGGAACCAAAGTTGATACTTTATTAGGAAAAGGAAAAAGTCTGGACAGCAATGGGACCTCGATCTAAATAAAGTTAAGTGTCTTCCTAGAGAGCCGCACTCCGAAACATGATCGCATGAGGTCTCGTTCCACTGCACTTCATCGTCAAAGTGGAAAAAGCAAAAATAAAAAAATAAAAATTAAGGAAGTCGTGATTGTCTAACACTCAACCTTAAATAATCACTTAGAGCATCTTCTGACACAATGTAGCCGGGACCAGGTTGGTAGATCGGATGCTGCCAACGAACGACAACGAGACACGTGTCCATTTCTTCCCGTTGGTCTCTTCTTTCTCTTTACCGGCTATGCTCTCGTTATTATAAGGTCGTACGTAATTTCTGTGTCCCCCCGGGAAAGAGAAAAGTCAACGTCATCAATCCGCAGTTCCATTATTCTCTGCCAAATTCATCTCTCTCCTCCTCTCTCTCTCTCTCTCTCTCTCTCTCTGTGAAGCCCGGAAATGGGAAACGCCCTCAGATTCCTATACGGCCATTGCTGTAAGCCGTCCGCCGCCGGAGACTCCGACTCCCTTGGCCCTCACGGCGTCTCCGCCGCGACCGTCGGCGTATCGGCTCTTGCCCAGGATCTGCTCAGCTTCGAAATCACCTCCAAGGCAAGTTCTTTTCCTTGATGATGGTGACGGAGATTGGGGCGAGATGAAATTTGTGGAACTTTTCTCTTTCTTTCTTTTTCTCTTCTTGTCTTTTTACGATGTTGAGCGTTTGAAGGTTCCTGAGGGGCTGAGCAACCGTGTGGTTTCTTCAAGAAAAGCTCAAGCTAATTGGTATATTGATTCATTCTACATTCACAGTACTTGAGTTTCTTGAAATTTGATTCTGCTCTGTCCCGGAGAAATTAGCTTGATTTCATAATCTTGAAGTTCAAATTTTAATTCTTGTTGCTGCAATTGTTTAATGAAAATGAAGGTATTTAGAGCTACAGAACTTGAATTTCTTGAAATGTGATTCTGCTCTGTCCTGGAGAAATTAGCTTGATCCATAATCTTGAAGTTCAAATTTTAATTTTTGTTGCTGCAATTGTTTAATGAAAATGAAGGTATAAAAAACTACTAGTGGCATGGAGAGAATCAAATCCACCTCCAAAGACACCTGAAGAAGCATCAAGGCTTGTTGTCCAGACCCTGAAGAGACATCAGAAGGCTGATGTTGAGGTTAATCATTAAAAAATATGTGAAAATCTTGAGTTTTTCATTAGTTTTTCACTCCCATTATCCTCAGGGGAATGAAGGAGCTGATTTTCTTTTTCCTGTTTCTAATTTTTCGCCGTTGTACTTTATATGATGCGGTAGGGTTTATTGGCATTCTATGGCCTACCTCTTCCACACACCCTGGTTGAGACCACAGCTGAAGTTCCAGTGGCATTGCCTCAAGGAGTGGTGTTTGAGTTTCACACACTTCCAGTTATGAACCCAAAACCTCCTCAACTCTCCATAATCTCTTTGTACATATTTACTCTGTAGCATCTTCTGAATATCTTCTTTTTTCTGCTATGGGAGTAAGCATTTCATTGATAAACTTAAAAGAGCAGCAGAGCTGCTAAAACATAGCACCGGCAGCTACAATTAACATCAGTATCATCAGCTGCAAGCACAACAATTATAGCAAGTTCCCTTCAGTGTCCTACAGACCTCCATTTGTTGAGGCAGGACAGAATTTGGCTAGCTTAACATCATTGAATCTATACAACACATCATTTTGCATTCTAGACAAGATATCCAATTCCAACTCACTATCCCAACTCTGGAAAGATCTAATAACGCCAGCATCAGCCCATAGTTCCTTACTTTCATATGATCCATGAGGAAATGATCTCTAGACTCAGTGAAGTTCCCAGCAAATTCAGCTGTCATACAATCTTCTGAATATCTTTAGTAAACTTTTACCAGGTGGATGCAAGAGCTGTGGCAGATGGGGACACCGTCACTGTGTACGTTAGCACTTCCGATCCAAGAGAATCATGCTTGGTCCCACAAGAAGTCCAGATCGCAGCCCTCGAAAGATCAGAAGCCCGTGCTCAGAGGGACTATGCTCATGCAGATGCACTGCACAAAAGTATTGTGGATGCAGGATACCGGTGTGTTACACGCTCTTCATCTGTCATATCTCTTCCATCTCTGCACGAGTAATTCACTGGTTGATCATAGTTGTCTATCTGCAGGGTAATACCTGTTCACAATGAGGAAGTCCTTGCTCGGAAGTACCGAATCCGGCTCAGGTAAAACTAGGCATTTGACGCATTCCAATCAGCAAACTTTCCTCTTTATTCTTCCAAGAACTATTACCTCATGAATCAGGGGGATAGATGCTCCAGAGGGTGGCATGCCATATGGCAAAGAGGCTAAGGAGGAGCTTGCAAAGATAGTTCAAGGAAAGTGTTTGAGAGTTCTTGTGTATGGAGAAGATCGATATGGCCGGAGCGTAGGAGATTTATACTGCAACAGCCTCTTTGTACAGGTAAACCCAATTTCTCCCTAACTTCGACTTTTTGACAAGTGTATTTCAATGGCCTACGAGTAATAAGTCAGGGAATTTAATCAGGCCAAGGCGAGAAAGACGAGTTAAATGACCGAACATGCTTGGACAAACACCAATGAGTCAAATTGGCTTTACACTCAATCGATCTCCTCTTTTGTTTTCTAAAATGAAGCTTCATTTCATGGTTGGCCTCGGGCAGACAGCTGAACTGAACCATAGCTTAATGCTTTGGGGGATGTCAGGCTGGACGAGCCAAAGCCCACCCATTGTGCAGGAATAGCTAATGCAAATTGCCATATCTACGATGGCTTATAGTGATTACATAGAGCATGTTTGTTGAGCCACTTCTGTTATCGCTCTCTATAGTCAGTTCCACTTTTCCTTGTACAATTCCTCATTCATTTCCATCTCCAACCACAGGAGTTGATGCTCAAAAAAGGGATGGCGTGGCATTACACAGCCTACGACCAACGTGCAGAGCTTGCAAAGGTAGCCTACTGATTCTTCATATTGCTGTACCTGATTATTTGTGGTATGAATTCTGTGTCTTGAATGTTGCATGAGCAGTGGGAGAAGAGTGCACGGGCAAAGCGCATAGGTTTGTGGGCTTCACCAAACCCTGAGGAGCCATGGGAATGGAGGAAGAACAAACGAGAGGGGAGATAACTTTTACCTGAACCTGATTCAGCCCTTCGCCATTCTGGGGAATGCAGCTGGCCAAGCGTTGATGTACAGGGACTACAATCTACTCATAGCTTTCCGACTGATATAGGGAAGAAGATGCTCTGTTTTATGTATGCTAATTTAGTGCAAAATCTCGAACAGCCTTGGCCAAATCATCATATATTATCATTGAAGGATCAAATGTATGAAACTCTGTTTATTCCCTGGGATTGTGGAAGGTGTATCTACGATTAAACATTGATAATGCCGAAATGAATCCTTTGAAAAACACAGGGATCCAAAGTCAAGTCGAGTGCGTCGAAAAGGACACCATGACATATTGAGAGCGTGCAAGGTGTATACTAAGAGAGAACATACAAGAGAGAGTGAATCGGGTAGAGAAAGATAAACAATGATCAACAAAACTGCATGTGAAAGAGAACCTGGTGTCATGTGGAAGGATGACTAAGTCTGCTTTTTACAAAGATCTTGCCTTCCTTCTTCCTTTGGTTTCATGGGATCCGAATGGCATCTGGGGTAGATGAATTATATTAGCAATGGCATGCTCTGCTCTAAACTTTGATACAAATGTCAGAGCTCCATTAATCGCAGCTATTAGATTCTTTTCTTGATGACTTGAACAGGATTAGTACACCGAAAAGCTTAATGGTCATAGCACCGAGGGTCTAAAAGACCGAATAGACCGACGACAGAGTGGTCGGACCCTCACGAGCTGACAATACCCGAAACCTAATTCGATAGAACTTGCTCATTGGAATTTTTGTACGGTCCATCACCATAAAGAAAAAAGGGAATACAGCTCAATGGGAGTTCTAATCTAATTAACCAAAGAGAATACGGTATCGAGCAAAAAAACAAAAAAAAGGGAATACGGAATTAGTGCTATTTGATGAGATAAAAAAGTTTGTGTTAGAATTGAAACTCAAACTAAAATTGATATTTGTTATGAAAAATAAATATTTTGATTAGAATTGGAATTCGAATTAAAGTTTACGCCTTTTAGAGAGAATTGCACTCTGAAACATAATTCCATCAGTAGGGGTGTAAACGGTTCGATTCGATGCGGTTTTTCCAAAAAATCGAACCAAACTGAACTGATTTCGGTTCGGTTCACATTCGCTTTGAGACGGTTTTTTGGTTTTTCTATTTTTGGTTTGTTTATTGGAATCTAAATGAAAAAGAGATGATAAAAAAAGAGAGGTTGTTCAATTTTTATTGAGAATTTCGGTTTGGTTTGGTTAATCGAACGGAACCAAAAAGTTAACAGTTATTTTTTGATTAACCAAATCGAAAATGCACGAAATTTCGATTTGATTCGATTCGATTTTTGATTTCGATTCGATTTGTGATTCGATTTTTGACACCCCTACACTTAGTCAATTTCACTCCATCATCAAAGGTAAAAAATCGAAAAATTAAGGAAGTCATGATTGTCCTGACCTCAACCTGAAAAAATCATGAAGAGCACCTTCCCCAATATTGTAGCTGGATCACGTTGGTAAATTGCATGCTGTCAATTAAGAACGAGACACGTGTCCATATTTTCCCGTTGCTCTCTCCCCTTTCCCGCCTATGCTCTTAATATAGGCTCGTAGGTAATTTGCTTGTCCCCCAAAAAAGAAAAAGGAAAATTAACATTAAATAGTCCATAAATTTTGATTCAATATAAATTTGATTCTTAAATTTTTAATTTATTTAATATAGATTTTGAACTTTAATCTAATATGTAATACAATTTATGAACTTTTAGTTTATTTAATATAATCATTGAATTTTTTGTACATATTTAATTTATTGTCCTTGAACTTAAATTATTGGAAAGATCACATCAAACATTTTCATATAATTTCAAAACTAAATTGACTATGTACTAAAAGTTCAAAAACCACATTAAATAAGTTAAAAATTCAGGGATCATAATTTACAATAGGGTAAAGTTCAGGGACTTAAAAAGTTTAAGAACCATATTGTATATTCAGCCAAAGTTATCCCAAAGGGAAAAGTCAACGTCATCAATCTACAGTTTCACCCCAAATCCAACACCTCCTTGGGCTTCATTATTCCCTGCAAAATTCATCGCTGAGCTTCTTCCTCTGTCCTTCTCCATCGTCACCAGACTTCAAATCATCAGAGCTTGAAGCCCAGTAATAGGAAACGCCCTCAGATTCCTATACGGCCATTGTTGTAAGCCCTCCGCTGCTGGAGACTCCGACTGTCTTGGCCCTCATGGCGTCTCCACCTCGACCGCTGGCATCTCAGCTCCTGCCCAAGACGTGGAGTCTGAGCTTCGCACACTTCCAGTTACGAACCCAAAACTTCTTCGAACACTCCATAATCTCTTTCTATGTATTTTCTCTGTAGCGTCTTTTGAATATCTTCTTTTCTCTGCAATGTGAGCAAGCGTTCCATTAAGATACTTACAAAGAGCAGCAGAGCTGCTTCAACATGGCACCAGCAGCTTCAAGCGTAACATCAGTATCGTCAGCTACAAGCACAACAACTATAACAAGCTCCTTCCAGTGTCCTACAGACCTCCAATTGTCAAGGCAACACGGAATTTGCTACCTTAACATCATTGAATCTATACAACACACAATTTCGTATTCTAGACAAGATATCACTGATACAAAGAAGAAAACCAGCTACATGTATCTTGCCATTCCTGGCAGCCCAAGTATGATAAATCGCGACACACCAAACTACCACGAATATTATAATAGGGAGGGCTTTACCTTTCAAGTTTTGAGAAATCAGATTTGAACTTGCTATCCCAATTCTGGAAGATGTAACCACAGCACATCTTCCTTGAACATTAGCCTGAAGTTCCTTGGCTGTACAATCCACGAACAAATCATCTCTAGATTCAGAGTGAAGTTTACCAGGAAAACAGCTTTCATACTATCTTCTGTCTATCTTCGGTAAACTTTTACCAAGTGGATGCAAGATGTGTGATAGATGGGGACAGCATCAACGTTTACGTTAGCACTTACAATCCTAGAGAATCGCACTTGGTCCCACAAGAAGTCCAGGTCGCAGGCCTCGAAAGATTAAAAGCCCGTGCTTGGGGGACGATAGGATTATTGCCGCCGGATATTGGTATGTTATCCTGATCGCAATATGAACAGTCCCGCCTATCATCTGCCACATTTCTTCTTTCCCTGCACGAGTAATTCACTGGTTGATGAAAGTTGCTTATATGCAGGATGGTAAATGTTCAGAATGGGGAAGCCCTTGCTCGGAATTACCAAATTCGGCTCAGGAAAAACTAGGCATTTGACGCATTCCAATATGCAAACTTTTCTCTCTTTTTTTCCAAGAACCACTGCCTTATGAAACAGGGGGATAGATGCTCCAGAGGTGGGATGCCATACGGCAAAGAGGCTAAGGAGGTGCTTGCAAATATTGTTCGAGGAAAGAGTTTGGGAGTTCTTGCGTATGTAGAAGATCAATACGGCCGGTGGGTGGGAGATATAAACTGCAACGGCATCTTTGTACAGGTTAAACACGATTTCTGCCTAGCCTCGACTTTTTGACAGGTATATTCAATGGCCTATGAGTCATCAGTCAGGGTATATAATCAGGCCAAGGCGGGGGAGAAAGATGAGTAAAATGAGGACCACGCATGCTTGAACAAAGACTGATGAATCAAACTGGCCTTACGGCTTGGTCGGTTTCTTTGTTTTCGTTTTCTAAACCGAAAGACGCTTCATGGTTGGACTTTGGCAAACTGCTGAACCTGAACCATACCTTAATGCTTTGGGGGAGGTCAGGCTGAACGAGCCGCAGCCCACCCATTGAGTAGGAATAGCGATGCAAATTCACCATATTAATAATGGCTTTCAGTGGTTACATATCTGCATGTTTGTTGAGCCGCTTCGAATTCGCGCTCCACTCTCGGTTCGGCTTTTTCCTCTAACAATTCCTCATTCTTCTCCATCTCCAAGCACAGGAGTTGATGCTCAAGAGAGGGATGGCGTGGCATTACACAGACGACGACCAACGTGCAGAGTTTGCTGAGGTAGCCTACTGATTCTTCCCATTTCTGCTCCCTCATTACATGCGATATGAATTCTGTATCTTGAACGTTGCATGAGCAGTGGGAGGAGAATGCACGGGCAGAGCGCGTAGGCTTGTAGGCTTCACCAAACCCTGAGAAGCAATGGGAATGGAGGAGGAAGAATAGACGAGGAGGGAGATGACGTTTACCTAAATCTGGGTATTTAACCTTTTGCCATTCCTGGGAAATGCAGCTAGCCATGTGTTGAAGCTCGGGGCTATAATCTATTGGAAGCTTTCCAATTCAAATAGGGAGGACTATGCTTTATCATCTGTTGTATATAGACTAAGTTCAACTCTAGTGCAAAAGCTAGAACAGCCTAACCAAATCGATCATCTGAGATCAGTGAAAGATCTAATCTATGAACTTCTGTCCGTTCCATGAGGTTATGAAGGCATAGCTACGAGTAAACATTGATAAAGGCAAAGATGAATGAATTGCTAGAAAATCACAGGGATTAAAAGTCACTTGATGCTTAAGAAAGAGCGCACCATTACATACCGAAAGCGCACATGGTGCCAATCGGGGATTTCGTGTAGGGAAATTCCGCATGATGGCGAGGGAAAGATAAACAATGATCGATAAAACAGCAAGTAAAGGAAAACCTGGCGAATGTTCAAAATAGGTGTATCCTGAGGCTCACTACAAAGAGAGTTTTTGCTTCTTTTGAACAGAAATCCATGCACATAAAATGCTCATGGAATCGATCCTTACTTTTTCTGGTCCTCCATATGCTAAACTAAAGACTGGCTCAGGTTCAAAAATAAAAGAAATATAATTGATTCTCCTTCATGTTTTCCCACGTGCAATCTTCAATAAAAGGGCATACCAATGCATAAGTCTCGCCTCCTAATTTTCCAGAGAGGCTGTTTTGTGTCTCAAATGAAGCATAGAAAAGGTGCTGGTAAATCATCCTTGTAATTGAATTTAAAGCATAATTGCCAATTCCATGAACATTATATTCTGTGTAAATAGCATTGCCCAATCCAAAATCATCGAATGAAGGGATCTTGTAATGACTAATCTGATTAGTGTTCTCATAAAAGTGAAGCATCCCTGAAATGCAGAAATTTAATAAGGGAGGTCCGATGAAACAAAGTTGGAGCATGTGTTCAGGGATGCAAATTGCCGTGCTAATGCTCTGGCAAACATGAGCAAGGATTTAGAGGCAAGTTTGTTGTTTATTATGTGCTTCCTTACTCAACAAAGACAACTGATTCAGGTGGTAATACTATCTCATGTAGTTCATCGAACATTGGTGCTCTGGGGGGGTATGCCCCCTAGTTAGTAATGTTCGAATTTGTCCAATAAAGTCTTAGTTTACCGAAAAAAGAAGCATCCTTGAAAAAACCCACTGCTGTTTTGCACTGACACTGATGATGGAGGATAGCATCCTCTCAACAAAAGTACTTCCTCGGCTACCTTAGTATACCATGTTAAAGAGAAAGCATTAATCATTATGCAATTGATTCTATGTACATCATGTTTGGCCTTTGTTAAACATCAACGGAATGATCACATAGCCAATGCAGCAAGAGCAGATGCTTGTATCCACAGAAAGCAGATGCAGTTCATAGGCTGCATGCAAATGGAAGCTGAGAGGAGTCAAAGGACCTTTGAAATCAATAGACAGGTCTACCTGCAAGGTTAAAAGAGTGACGGTCTTGCTTTGTTTGCTTTGCTCAAGAGTAATAAACCAGAAAAAAAAAATGAAAATGTGGGGAAGACAACCGAACTAGACTCAGCATATGGCAGCAAAAAGAAATGAAAACAGAGATGCAAAAAAATGATCACACAATGGTCATTAGGGAATCAATACAGGGGAAGGATAAAGAAAAAAAGAAGCAGCAGTTTTAATACTGATGTTTAAATTTCTTTCTGGCTAACGCAATAAGTAATGCTTCAGCAACATGATAAATACATGTGTTACGTACAGCTAGACAGGCATTTGATTTTCCATGAAAATGGACTGATGCTTGCACCATGCAACTAAGAAGAGAAAAGGAGAGAAGGCGTTACATTCAGAACTGCATCCAAAACAGAAAAGCTCTTGCTAACTAGTGATTCAATTTTCTGTTTCCCTTTTGTGTTATAAGCCTTAGCAGAGAGAATAAGAAACCTTTCCACTTGGAAAAAGAAGGTCCACGATTTCGTAGGAAGGAGGTAGTGTCTTCTGGTTCATACAATTACCATGACCTCTTAACCAAACAGTCAACATGTCCTTTGCATATTTGGTCTGAGGAGGTCAAGAAAACACCAACACAGAGGAGTATCATAGGACTGTGTGGGAAGTCTTTAGTGTTAAAAGGCATATGAACTATGAAATACCCTGAAATTGTTCTCAAATGAGTACTGAAATTGTCATTTGAAGGCACGCATTAAGTCATTTCAGTTTGAGTCATTTAGCTGAAATGAATTAATATGCCTTAATTTAGTAAATATTAGAGTTGACCAGAAGGATAACACTATGTGTAATGTGTTCTATTATCAGGACAGTGCAAGGAAAAACGGAACTTAAGCTTATTAAAACGTATTTGAAGATGAAAAGAAGCTAGCCTTGTCTCATTCACACCGACAGCACATGAAAGATTCAATGCTACTTCAGCAATACCCATGCATCTCAGCAATGAATAGGAATCAAAATTGCATATGATTGTGAATCAATAGGCAAATGACACAAGAAAAGATTAGTACTACTCACCCTGAAGCTACTTTTTGTCGCCGTCCGTCTCAGCGGAATCAGAGTCACTTGCATTGTAACCTAACAAAACCATTCAAAAACAACAATAACGATTGAGCCCCTACCATGTGTACATGCAGAGATAAAGAAAGGAGCAAATGGGCCAAAGTATCAGTACCTGGTCGTTTATCACTTACTCTCCAAACTGAAGATCGAGCCTTTGATGCTTTATTAATCCAAGCACGACCCTTGTTGATAAAATCAAAAGGCCAGACAAAACTTCAAGTAAGTTCACAAGACTTTAAGAAGACGATACGGATTGAGATTGACCGACATGAGGACTGATTGAGTCTACATTAACAATGGTTGCTCCCAGCTAATCAGTAACATGGTCTCAAACTGTTGTAGGACCTCTAGATAATCACCAACACCCACATACACAGTCAGGCACAAATGTAGATAGCATACATTCTCTCATAAAAGCATACGTGGAAAGAAAGACATAACCTTCGATAGGAAAAGGCAAAACTCGCAATCTGCATACTCAAACACTCAATCGAAAAAGTGCCCATTGAATTCAAGAACCTAAAATGTCATGTCCAGACAACAATTGCATACAAATGAGAGCTCAAATTTAGCAATGCAGACAATTGCAATCCACCTGCTATCTATACCATTAAAGGGCACCAAATAATCATACGAAAGGAGAACAGAAAATTTGGGAAGGACCTTATGGGGGTCTCTGGGCACGCCATAGCCAGAGTTGTACATCTGGCCAACCAAGACCTGCATAGCACCATCACCAGCCTTGGCCTCTTTCAGCGTGTCTTGAAACCACCTCCTGGCGCAGTCGGACACCACCCGAGCCAGCGGCATCCGACTGTTCCCCTCCAGCTCCAAGCTCTTCGCTCGACCCTCCTCCATCTTCTTCGGGTCGGCTCGAGCCCCACCGCCACCTCCGCCACCACCTCCGCCGGGTCGCGACGTCTCTGGGGTGGAGACCCGGATTCTTGACATGGGTTTCGATTGTTTCGGCAGGTGGAGCTTGTCCGACGACGAGACGACTCTCGCGAAGTCTTGGAGCCGCGTCGCCGAAGGGATTGATCTCCCCATAGTGGCAAATTGGAAGGAAAAGATTAGAAAAAAGGAAACGGATTGATTTCCTCAAAAACCCATTCCCCTTATTCCAATCCCATTTTACTTGATTTTCTAGAGATGGGAAAGGAAAGTGGGCATCTAATGACGGGTGCAGCACGGTACTAGAGCATGCAAAGATTTTTCCTCCCGCTTGGGGTTTTTGCTCGGAGCTCATCTCGTCATCGTTATCATCTGTGCAGGAGCTCATTGTCTGCAGCCCTGGCCCGGCAAATCCGACAACCGAAAGGAACAGAGTTCACATGATCCTTCCTTAGTGGATCTCCGAGCAACGAAAGAGACCCGAATGGAAACCCCATTGGGCTAGCGAAGCCCAGACAAGAACCTTGATGCCTGGAATCTTGAATTTTGAGTTCTCATTCAGGAACGGATTCCGGCGATGGGAGCTACAGGGCCCGTTTGTTAATATTCCTACTTCTCTATTTTTCTATTCTTTTATTTTCTGAAATAGAAAAAAAAAACAGAAATTCATTTGGTAATATCTACTAATTTAATAGATTTGAAAAAAAAATTGTAGAAAAGAGTAGTTTCTTGTTTCTAGGAATAATTTCTAAAATAAGTGTTTCTTGGTTGTTGTTACTCGTGGCTGCCGCCACCGAAAGAAGAAGATAATAGAAAATTTATGGATTGTATCAAATGCATTCATATTATTTTTTATTTCGAGAATAGAAAATTTGTATAATTACAAGTTTTATTCAAAAATTATTCCAGTAAATTAAAATAAAAATAATTATTTCTAAAAAGAAATTATTCTCTAGAACAAAAATGTTACCAAATGCATCCATAGAAGCCACAAGGGAGAATTTGCCTGGCCTAATCTCCTAAAAAAATCACAAATCTTAAGATCAATCCCAATTTTACTTTAAACATTTTTATTTGGTAGTAAATTGTAATTTTAAATTCAGTCTCAATTCTACTTTTATTTTTTGTCTCATAAAAATCATAATTTTTACTTGAATCTAAAATCTGCCTTATTAATCCTCCATCCAAAAGTTCTCATTGTTGACACTCAAAATTAACCCTACCACTGCGTGCTTATCACGAAGAAAAATGTGCCAGACTGCAATCACGCCCATGTCACACGAATAGTGTCTGATGCATACTTGATTATCGCACAAGAATAACTACTCAATGATTGATGATGAGGTAGGGAAATGCTATATGTCCAGTTATTGAATTTCTATGATACAAGATTGGTGACAGCCCGAATGGATTCTAACGGCAAACTTTTCGATAGAAACACTTAAAATATTACTTGAGGTATTGGGACAGCAGGCACCAAGGATGCACATTATTAAGGAGCAGTTGTTATTGAAGACCTAGTCATGGAACAGCCATTGATAGCCATATAACCTCCGGAGCACAATCGAGATGGTTGCAAAGGAAGTGGATGAAGTAATTTGCAAGGAAAAAGGGGCGTGGACTATAATTAGGAACCGTCACTAAAGGATACACAACTATGCAACGGTTACCAAGTTTCGCTATAAGTATCACTAGTCATCCAACAAAAAAGCCCCCAATAAATCTTTACTTTTCTTATTATACACTTTAGGTTCCTTAGTTGTAGCTTTCATATTCTCATCGTTGATTAGATTTTGACGGTGTGTATCCATATCTCAATATATTGTCATCAATTGAATTCTGACCCTATATCCTCCTATCCCAGTGCATTGTTGTTGATTAAATTCAGCGTTGTATCCCATTATCCTAAAACATTGTCGTTAATTAAATTCCGAGATTACATTCAATTATTCTCAACTTGTGTTGTTGATTAAGTTCCAACAAAGTTCAAGTATGGTTGTATAATCTTTAGGGTTTGTTGTTGATTAAATTCCAACTTAGCATAATATTGTACAAAGTTGTTTGGATCCAATAAGTTAATGACATTGCATTTGATATCCTCTATTTAGAGTTAGCGCAAACCCTTGTCCCCTTTCAATAAAAATCAAAAAACAACTTTCATTGAAAGATATTTCATTTCGGGAGCAATTTCAGGTAAAACACAATGAAAAAATAAAAAACTCTTGAGTCGAGTGTCTTGAGTGTGAGCTCTCCAATGGTAAGAGATCAAAGATCCTTAAGTATGAGAGATTGAAAACTAAGTATATATATAAAAGACTCTTAAAATTAGGAGTGAGTGAAAAAAAAGCCAACCCTGATTGTTCCAGTTTTTACCAAAGTTTCACATTAAAGAGTTGTTTGGGCTAACATGAAAATCCATCTTCAAAAGATGTCTTCCTAGATCTAGAATTTGAGGAAAAGTTGGAGTAATGATGTGAAAATGCCATGTAGGTCACTAAGGATGATTTTGGATGGGGTCTTAAAGAGGGAAAATTACCAAAAAATCATAAATCTATTGCAATTATATCAATTTAGTCTTAAACTCTTCTTTTTTGTCAATTGAGTCCTAACCATTTTGCAATTATGCTAATTCAATTCATTTGACTAAATTTGGTTGGCCGGCACTAACGTGGCCGCCGACCGGCATTGGCAATCATTTTTTTATTAATATTTTATTTTTTCAATTTTTTTTTTCCTCGTTCTTCCTTTTTCCCTTGCTCCTACGATCGGCCAAAGGGGAGAGCTGGCTTATTGCCGGCTTGAGGTGGCCAAGTGAGCTTGCCCAACCACTAGCAAGGCAAGCCCTTGCTGGATTTGGCGAGGGCTTGGCTCTCCAGTTGATTGGTGAGCTTGCCTCGCCATGGCTAGGCAAGGACGAGGTCGAGCTCGCCCAACCACTGGCAAGGTGAGCCCCCGTCGGATTTGGCAAGGACTTGCACCCTCGCCTAGCGACAGGGAGGTGAGCTCACTGATCAATTGGATCCAGCAGGGGCTCGCCTCACCAATGGCTAGGCAAGCTCATCGATCGATTGGAGAGTGAGCCCTTGCCAACGGTTGGTTGAGCTCGCCCGGCGATGGCGAGGAGAGCTCACTCAGCCACCTCAGCTCGGCGATCAGCCAACCCTCCCCTTTGGTTGGTTGCCGAAGCAAAGGAAAGAGGGAGGAGCAGGAAAAAAATATTAAAAATTTTGAAAAACAAAATATTAATAAAAAATAGTTGTTAGCATCAGCCGCGTGATCACGTTAGCGCCGATTGGCCAAATTTGGTCAAATGGATTGAATTAGCGCAATTGCAAAAGATTTATGACTCAATTAACCAAAAAAATAAATTTATAACTAAATCGACACAATTGTAAAACATTTAGAATTTTTTTGGTAATTTTTCCATCTTAAAGGGGCAAATATAAAATTCAAGTAATATTTTATAGTTTTTCATGAGATTAAAAAAAAAAAAATAAGCCTTAGGAGTACAGTTTTTTTCACTAATAGTATGGATTGAAATTAAAAAGAAAAGAAAATCCTTTTCCAGCTGCCTTTCCAAAATTTAAGCTGCCCATTAGATGATATGCACTTGAGCACAGGAGCGGCCATGTCAAGTTCCTATGGAATTGGAGTAATTTAGTCATATTTATCTATAATATATTTCCATTATTTACTGATTCCATTCCATGAAGAACAAATTTTGCTCGATCTTTTCAAATGTCGATTTCTTTCGCATGCGCGCCCAATGCTCGTGCTCAGTTTTTAGAGGCGTGCATGTCCTTTGAAAACCATTGTGCCTTCGGGTAGCTTATTTCTCCATTTGCAAATGATGCCATATAATATCACATTTTCTGTGACAACCATTAGTAGAGATATCTTCTGTCGTCGTCGTAAAGAGATTACGCATTACCCCACCTATCTCTAATGACATGACTGAATCCTCACCGATTTCAAATAAATATCAAATGGCGTGATAACTCCAGATAGCTTATAATGACAAAGACGTCTTCATTTTCATTAACACCTATTTTAAGATTAATTGATATAATAAGCAAGGGGTATATTAGATCTAAGCTGCTAATCAATATGGTTATTAAGACTCCATCTTTTGATAAGGTCACGTCCAGAGCGCAGATTTAACATTTGAATATTTCGATCCTTTTTTTTTTAACTCTCGTGTTTGAGTTTTCAATCCATTACCTTTTTTAGAGAGAAAAAGAAGAAGAAAAAACCGGGGCATGCGCAAAAACGACCGGAAGAGTCATCTCTCTCCTTTACTCTTTCTGAGAAAGCGTAATGAAAGGGAAAGAGATGGGACGGGGATGAATTTTAGGCAAAAACAAGACAAGCTGATGATCCTTCCCCAATGGAGTGCAACGCGTGCTTTGGTAATGATCGTCGCCTAATGGCTGATTAGACGAACCGACAGCAACCTCTCCAGCAGATTTGAACGAAGCTGCCGGCTGCCGATGCACGCATTTCACCGGAGAGATGTAATCGCTCCCACGAACGTTGATGTCGATACGTGCTTTTGAACATCACTTGATAGAGTATTGTTCAAGCATCTCCCTATCGGAAGCTTATCAAGAAAATAAGGAGATTTTTTTTTTTCAGAAGAGTAATAGTGCTAACTATACTAATAATTAGAAAAATTGTTCAAGAGTATGTTAGATTTATTGCGTTTTTACTAATTAAATCATGAGCCTTTTAATTTTGCTAATTGAATCTTAAGTGTTTTCATATTTTGTCAATTAAGTTAATCAAGTCAATTTTGGCTGTGATTCATTGACATAGTAGTTTAGTTAGTATCGGCTATCTTACGTGCTTTGTGAACATCATTTGATTTTTTTTTTTATTTTTATGATTTTGAATTTTTTTTCCTTTTATTTCTCTTTCTTTTTACTTCTTTTTTGGCGTGGGATGCCGGCCCTTGTTTAGTGGTACCATAGCCAATAATGGTTAGCAGTCCTGCTAGCCCTTTGAACTAAAAAAATAAAAAAAAGAGAAAAGAGAAATATTTACAATATTATTAAAAATTATTTATGTCAGTCTTGGTCATATCATTAAGACACCCTCACTATCCACATCACGGGCTCGCAAGCCCTTGCTAGATCCGGTGGTTTGTCAGCCACAATGAAGACGTCTTGCTCAGGCCCTCGTTGTGGCTTGCCTAGTGCTACAGTGGATGAAAATGATGATTAGACCACCATGTTGGCAATCGGCGGAAATTGACCGGAAAAGACTATATCAGAATTTCATGTAAAGATTGAACACTCAATTAGAGGAATTTACAAAATTTATGATTGAATTAGTATCCGTACGATAAGTTTATGACTAATTGGGTAGATTTTTCAATAATTACATATGCCCTTGACTTGCAAACAATAATTCATTGACAAAGCATGTATCACGTAAACCTTTTCTCTGTGCACTTGTACGAGGACCAGCCATGCTCCTTTGTGCCCGTTGCTGTCTCAATCATCAATGAATCGACTCCCCCCTCACTGTTCCACAAGAATGATTCCAGAATTCAGGTTCTCAGACTTCTTACATCTACTTATTACGTGATTTTTTTCTGAGAATTCTGATCTTCTAAGGACATCATCTTTTTTTCGTCTTTTGTCGGACAACGCAAGTCTCGTTCTTCTTGTTCTCCATATCCACAACTACCAGAGTAAATAATAAAATAAAAAAATCTATCTCTGCAGTATTTTGGATTTTTCAGAAGAAAGGGTTCGAAGAATCGTGCAGAAAAAATCTACCTTTCATGAGACTTCATGTTGATGTTGGACATACCTTTCTTTTTCACAGGGGTGATACGATGGGTCGATCTTTGATATTTACTTATGCTCACCAATAACGCACTTTCTTTCTTCCAACAGAAGATCTCTCGCGCGAAATTATTTTAATTTCCAATTTCACTCGCATTGCACCACAGACACACATAAGTGGAGAAAATTACCAAAAAAGTCACATATTATAATTTTATCAATTTGATTATAAACCTTTGTAATTTGGTCATTTAGTCCTAAACATTCTAAACATTTTGATAAATTGTTTATATAGTCAACTATGCCAATTTTGGTCGAAATCACTTACATTGATGTCGATCATCCTAAGTAGTACCATCGGCGTTGACATGAATAATTTTTATAATTTTTTGTTTTTTATTTTCTCTTTTCCTTTCTTTTCCTTTATTGCTGCCAGCAAAGGTTGCAACCCTTGTCCAAGCCCAAGGCGGCCGAGCATGCCCCTTGCCATATTTGGGCTAGGGCTGCCCCACTAACATTTTTAAAGTAGATGATGTCCGACAAATAAGAAAAAAATTAGTAAAATTTTAAAATAATATTTACATTAGAACTGATCATACCACATAGGACGGTTGTCGTTGACTAAATCGCCACTTCAACTTTTTTCCTAACAAAATTAGCCGAAATAACTATATTAGAAAATCATCAAAAGATTAAGGATTAAATTAGCACAATTAAAAATTAAGGATTGAATTGATATAAGTGTAATAAGTTTATGATTTCTATAGTAAGGTCTTATCTTGAAATTTATATATTATCTACTGAAATCTAAAATATGAATATAAAAGTAAACTCGCATGTTCATTCCTCCATCATCAAAAACCATCTTTATAAATATAATAATTTTTCAGATCAATCAAAGCTCCCTGTCTATTTTCTGAGAAGGTCCCACCGGCCGTCAGACTTCGCAAAGAGACCAATTGCTCTCACTTTCGACTCACGTATGCATCTTATCGTTATAATTGAAATTTTTTACTGTCGTTAGATGAGAATGACTCTCCATGGTCTCTATATCTATAAAATAATCGTGATTTCATAGATAGATCTTAACTACTCACACTTGCTCATCCCTCCATATCATCTAGAACCCTAAATAATTTTTGTGATCAATGAAAAGTCCGTGTGTGATTTCTTATTAAGGTTGCGGGATCCGTCGAACTTCTCAAAAAAAGTCAATTTGTTGATATTTTCAACTCACTTATGACAATGATTTTCTTGTCTTTTGTGAATAGAAATTTTGATTATAGTAAAGTTCTATTTATTTGGCAGAAAATGAATAATTTAAAAAATAATATGATCACATATACCATCTATGAAAATGAATGAATGAAAAATGCTTTTATCATTAACGAATTGGATATAAATTTTTATTAGTGATGAAAATATTTTTCGTTGAATAATTATATTAAGCGACACAAATGATCATTTTGAACAAAATATTTTTCATATCATTTATGTTTTTGTAAAATAAATGGATCTCTATATTCTTCCCGCGAGTAAATGTCATTCCAAAGGAAAAGCACTGTTTTCTCGAGTTCGAAGTGTAAGCAAGACAATGACAAAGGAAATTCAGAACACGATGACATCGGATGCCTCCAATTCTCTTTTTCCAAAAATATAATTGATGCGATTTTGTCCATACTAAATGTGTTTTTACTGACGATACATTACATAGGCCATCTCAACCATTTTTAAAAAAAAATATTGGACAAGGTCAAGAATTGCTCTCTCCTATGATGTCCCAGCGCGAATGAAGGCAATTAAAATGACCACAAAAAACTAATGTGACACAGAGATAAGTGATGACAATATAACTCAATTCGAAATTCAACATAACCTAATGTTAGAACTTTAAATATGACCATTGTACACATTCACATTATTTCAGAGTTTTATACATAGAATTCGATTCTTTTCACTCCCTAATTCCCCCCATTCATGTGGTTTACCTTTCGCGCTTGAGATTACTAACATTTAATCATACAAAATGAATGTTATCTTATAAAATTCGTGCTACGCACGCGCTTTTTTCCCAAAGAAAGTTTAGAAAGGACATGTTTTCTTTTTCCAATATAAGCATGAATTATTGAAATGTCAGAGTGAATAGTGTCCAAATGTGCATGAGCTGAAAAGACATTCGTAGGACAATCAAACGCACAGGAAGTCGCTCTTATTATTGCAAAACAGGAAGAGCAACCCCACATTAGATGCACATCAACATTATGGGACCGATTCCAACTAGATCGACCCGTCATCATTTGACCCTTCTCACAAACCATTAACGACGCAAACCCTAAACGACAAAGTCAAAAACAGGAACCCTAAACACGGCCTCAAGACCAGGACTCACATCCTCGTAGTCCTAGGTAAAAGACTTTTAGCCCATTCAGCAGCAGGAGCCGGTCAACAACCGCTGCGCGTTGCGACCTTTTATTCCAGATATCCGGCGAGCGAGACGGGTTATATGGCGAGAACCAGACCCGGCACGGACTTTCCGGCCCGGCTCGACACGCTGCTTTCCCACAGGGACGGACAGTGCAGCGGGGCGATCTCGGCCGTCGCAGGATCCGAGGGCGGGGAGTCGCCGAAGCGGGTGACGGTGAGCGAGGTGTTGAAGTACTCCTTCACCTGGGTGACTATCCCATCGGCGGAGACCGTCCACGCGTGGACCCAGAAGATGGAGCGGGCGAGGTCGGAGCCCTCGGCGAGCACGGTGGGGCCGAAGGAGGTGACGGAGTCGGGGACGAAGAGGAAGGTGTCGTCCGACTTGGCGGGGGAGGCGCCGGTGAGGAGGCGCATCAAGAACTGGTGGGAAGGGGGGCCATGGAACCACCACTCGAGGTCCGGGGCGAGGATGCGGTGGACGGCGTCGCAGTCGCGGCGTCCAAGGGCCTCGTACAGGGCGCGGACCACCGTCCGGTTCGCGGGCTCACGCTCCTCCAGAGCTGGCAGCCGAGTGTTAGCCAGTTCTAGACTATGCGAAGCCGAGAGAGAGAGAGAGAGAGAGAGAGAGGGAGAGAGAGAGATGGGCTTGAGTTTGAGCTTGAGAGAGTAGAGAAATGGCGAGCTGTGGTTTGGGGGTTGGAGTTGCAGGAGCTTAAATAGGAAGAATATGCCCTGCACCAGACAGAAACTGTTGCCAAAATTAGTGTGAAAATAAAGGGACCCTTCGACAATTGTGAAATTGATTGTATTCAATATTTAGTAAAAACCTCTTGTATGCCAGCCTTATAACACGTGCTTTGCATTATGGTAATTTATAGGAACGAGCTCGCTAGGAAACAACCACCCTATTATCTGAAAAAGCCATATCGATATAACTTCACAAAAAAAAAAAATCATCGATGTGATATAACCTTAATAAAATTGAATTAAGAAGGTGATTTGTTAAATGATGTAATCGAGTAATCAATTTTCATTGAGCGTTCGAATGAAACTTGGTCTTCTAAATAATAAATTGATCAATTGAGAAGTCGGACTCGAGCCCTATAGGTCTAGAGTTATATTATATTCTTGTTTTGATCTTATTGAGACACGTGTCAATATTTTAGTGGTACGTGCACACCACATTAGCAGATGACGTGGCATGCTCATACCACTTAATATTTTCTCCTATTTCACGAAGAAAATATTGGGCATGTCTAGCTGCGACCTTGTGGCCCTTTCTTGGAAGAGGCACGTGTGTGGAAGTCTTGCCTTTCTTATGTGGGTCCTAATTTTACTTTCCTTTTACTTGTTTTTTTCATACGAGGATAAACATCACTAGACTCGTGATGAAGTAGTCTAGCCGGCTTTCTTGGACTCCCGCAGCCGCTGCGATGTTCGCCATTAAAGGACATTAGTTGGTCTTAGGGGCTATTCGATGCTAATTGAGTTTTTCTTCTTGAATAACATTAGATATATTAAAAACAGCCTACTAGATGATCTAATAGGCAACCGGCGTCGCAATAATTATTGTTAAGGTTATTTAAATCGATACGGCACGAGCATTCAATCTACTTTGCACTATCAACATGGATAGATATAAATAATGTTTTTTTGTCGATCGACAGAATATTTAGATGCCAGTAAATCTCCTCAAGTAATGTCAGAAAAACGTGATATTAGTACGATCGACCCTCTCTAACTCGATAAAACATGAGGCGACTTATAATTAAGCAAGTGGGTATGGATGAAAAGGGGTCTACATCCATCCATGAATTTGATTAATTGGGTCAGTTTAATAATAAAAACCTGGGGCTAGAAGCTTTCCTATTGAGCTGGGACAAAGAGAAGAAAAGGGCGAAGGAAAATGCTTAGAATAGCGTGCCATAATGTAGTAAGCAAGTGGACCGTAAGGGCAGGAATATTTCATTATTGTACCACGGTCCCAACATCCAAGATCGAGAATTGTCCATGAGCCAAAAACATCAAGATCATCGAAGGGGTCCCATCGCATGATGTGAGAAGACAAGAATTAGGGCTCTTTGTCCTGTAATGGGGCTGGGACGCCCCTACCCCAGATACGGCGGAATGCTGCTAGGCTGGCGATTAGACCATCTCGATATTGACTCATTGTTTTTCTTGAAATTCACCCCATTTTCTATCTTTTTTTTTTTGGTTGTGCTTCCGTGTTTCATAATTTAAGTAATATCTGAATTGAAGGTTATACACAGAAAGCGTCGAGCAAGTTGCTGACTAGGTGAATGTGAGAGGTTTGGGGGATGTGGGAAGATTTCCATGGCATCCGAGCAAGCACCAGCTTGGAAGGAACATGAAGCCACGAGTGGGATTAATAAGACATTAGACAAGTCACTCTTTTGCTTTTTGGAATTTATTTATTTTTATTAAAAGAAATTCCCATTTATGTATCTAAATGATATATTGAAAAATTTAAAGAAATCACCATGACAAAACAAGCATATAGAGCCGTAAGACAAATCAAAGTCTATAAATCAAGGTAAATCATTGAAGCATAGTTGGCAGTAGTTAGCACACATCCATCCTTTAAAAACATATTTATGAGATTGATGTCCGATCATTGAATCACATGTCATCATTAGTAATGATCACACACTAGGATCTTCATTTGCTGTCATGGCTTTTTCTTTTTGGCGGCATACATTTAGGTTCAGCATCCCAACATCATATCGTACCAAAAACATGTCAAATAAGTATAGATCACCTATGAAAATGAGCCCTTTAACAAGTGCGGCACACCAAAATTTCTTGTAAAAATATATTGAATGAGCATAGATATGACATTGAAATTACTATGAACATCATTGAAATTAAAGGTCCAATACTGGTATGTTGAAACTTCCATAGATCTAGAACTAGATCGGAATGATAGAACTTCTAGATCTAACATAGAGAGAGAGCAGTGCTCCTAAATTTAAATTTAGATTGAGAGAGTAGAATAAAAAACAAGAGAAAATATAAGGAAAAACAACCAAAGAGGGAAGAGATGGAGAGATCTGGACCGAACATCTCTCCTCTAGAAGTCAGAAGAATCGAAGAAAAGCTGAAACCGAAGGAGAGGTCGAGGTGGCCCCCCAGGGGGGCACATAGGGGGTGCAAAGTTGGACTTGGACTGGTTCGCTTTTTGGAATTTGAGTGAATTGACTGTGTTTGGTCACTAAGGTATAACTAACTATATTGACTTGAACATGTAGAAAAATCGCATGCCGGACCATCAAGATGAATTCGACCTGTTTATCTACGAAGCCGATGAAGTCGTCGTCCTTTTTTGTAATTATGGGGGTGGACAGGGAGTAAAACTTAGTACACCAAATTTGAAGTTCTAGAATCAAGAGTACTTTCTCTGAAGACGTAGGAATTGGAGATTGGAAAAATTGTTGGGAAATCGTCTTTGTACCTGGGTAGAACAATGAAGTCAATATGTGTTTGAATCAATAGAGCAATTACATCGGACTTTGAGGCGTGATATCACTTTCTTTAAGGATTTATTTGTCACAAAGTTCTTGTGGTCATCGAAATTTCTTCCAAGATACAACAAAGTCTCAAATGATAATACTTGAATGATAAAGAATTACAGTATATCTCCGGCTCTCTAAAACAATTGAAAATCTTGGCTGTAGTTTTGGGAAGAGGACTAGAAAAATTGTGAACACTTTTTTTGATTTTTCAAAACCGACATATATATAAAAATATAGGCAACTCTTCGTGAAAGGTTGCAAAAAATTAACAAAGATATCCCTTCAAAAGAAGTTATATCCGAACAGACACAACCTTTCAAGAATTAAGAAGTTATATTTGAATACGTACGAATTCTAAGATAATCGTTGGAAGAAGAAATAAAATTCGAAATAAATAAATAATAAATAATCATAACTTCTTCATGAACAAATGATCAGATTTGTTTCATATGACATTATGATTAATTTTTATAAAAATAAATCCGAATTTTTTCAATAAATAAAAATGAATGATCATTGGTTAGTGCCAAATCTAGTCCACGTGCGCACTCACATCTTTTCAATGTGGGACAAGGCACCTCTTGGTTTGTTTTACAAACAAACTACCAACAATCCCCCACTTTTGTTTGTAAAACAAAATAGAAATAAAAAAAAAATACAGCCAACATTTCCATGAGATTAATATACATATATAAAGGTCTCTTTCGAGTTAAACTTTTACTTAGTGCAAGTATCTCAAAACCCTATCAAAGTGACAAATAGCTCGGCTTTAAATTTGTACTTTTAAACGATAGAATCGGACATACCGCATATATATTAATCTCTTGTTTCAGCGAGAAGTTCTATATTACTCCGCACTATTATGGCCATGTGCTTGATCCTGTTTCATCAGCTCTCTAGAAAGCAACCCCTGACTTTCGTAAGAAGCGGCACCACTTCTAAGCTCACATAGGTGAAGTATCTATCATGTGTTTCTGTTACAATTAACACATTACAAAATTGTACAATACTTCATTAAGAATTCAATTCAACCTACAAAACGCAATAGACGATACTGACTTCTCATATCAAGGCTACGTCAATATCAAACAATCACATTCAGTAACTTGTTCTTACCCATTAAACCTTGTAACTAGTGATGTTCTAGAAAAAGGTCGGGTTACCATTACTGGTGATTTTAATTAAAGGGTTTCAGCCCTCTTTCTTGTGAGGTCATTTTTACCACATCTCTTGGTAAAGCCTTTATTTAAGGATTGGCCAAATTCTTACTTGACCTCACGTAGACAATTGTTATGGTACCATTATTTAATCAATTGTCTCACATACTCATGCCTTAGGCTAATATGTCTAGACTTATCATCATTATAAGTGCTATTATAAGCTCTTTGCCAAAATAACTTGACTATCACAATGCATAAAAATATGAGGCATAAGACTAGGTCATAATTTGATATCCAACAACAAATTTCTAATCCATTAAGCCTCTTTCTCAATTGCTTTTAAAGCAATTATTCAAATTCAATAGTTAAGTGAGTTATATAGAACACTCCCAAATTCAATGTATTCTCATAATACAGTCAAATAATTATTATAGAACACTCCCAAATTTTTGATTCACTAAAATAACCAAAATTCAGGTAATAACCTTCTAATGTTCTATAATTGGATTACAAATAGATGTACTCAATTTATTCATAGAATAAGCAATATCAAGTCAATATAGTGCATCGTATACATTCTCTATAGCACTCACACTAAAGACCCTCTACCATGAATCAAATGGATTATTCATTTCTTTGAAGCCCAAGATATTGAAATTTATTCAACATCTTTTTCACATAATCAATTTGGCTGAAAGAATAACCCCCACTATGTTTTAATTTTAATATCTAATAAAATATCTACTTCTTCCATAAGAGAAAAATTCAGAATAGTCAGGATCAAAAAGGCCATACCAGGGAAGAAGCATACAACTTTCCATGTGACAGAAACCGATCCCTTGTGAAAACCAGAGGCGATGGTCCTCCAAAGTTGGACAGCAACGTAACTGGCAATTACACCGAGAATCACGTGGAAGAACAGCGTACCTTTGGCTAACACCTCTGGGATTGACGTAGCTCTCAAGTGCAGTAGGGAGTGCACCATCCCTCAACAGCATTTTAATTGCCATCATTTCCATTACACTGAATAAACAAATGCACCGCTCAAGTCCATACATTTGCATGACATCACCAAATATTTCTCAGAAAGAACTGAGGATAAACAAATTAGTGCCACTTGGACCCAACTGCTTCCGGGCTGCTTTTTTGTGTACTGCCTCAATATCCTCGGAAGAACTTCCATACGAACTCTCTTTTTCTCATTTCTCTTCATGTAATCCAATAGGTTGCAGACAATTCAAAACTGCTTTGCCTTGTACTTTATACTGGACAGTATGTCAATAATTGCATGATAAGCCCGAGGCTCGCATTTGCCCTCTTCCCGGCGCCCCTCCCCACGTGAAGAACAAGGATGCTTTCAGCAATGGCTAAAGCAGTGACCAAGCCAATGCCAGTCTGGTCCAAGGCTTTCTCCATGTCATGATATGCATAAGAATGATCCATGACGGTTTTATATACCTTATCGGCATCGCTATCTATCTAATCCATTGAAACCATCGTCCACGATGCCACACCTTTCTTCGAATCACCTTAACGAGACAACATTCGTACAAAAACAACCGCATAGCAACCCCCACTGCAGTAGCCAGGCTTCGCAAGGGAGACAGGAATTCGTTGAAACTCCAACACCGAGTGACTGAGTAGACAAAGACAAATCGTACTCCCGAGTGTGATCGCAATAACAATGGCCGCATGTACAAAGCCTCCTCATCCTATGCTTGATCTCGTGGATCGTTGTCTCGGCATCCTCAACATTGGGTACGAGGTTGGGAGACTTGGAATCCTCTGTAGACACCAAATTGGTATCCTTTGCCATTCCCCTACATACATTAACCTTGCATCGAGAAGACGGCCGTTACGAATCCGCCATGCGTCTTCCATCTGTCGGGTCCTTGCTTGTTGTCTTTCTCCAACCGAGTTGCCCCGTAGCCATTGACATTTCACTCTTACCCATGACCACTCCTTCGCTAAATCAAACGTTCTGACTTCATTGTTGCAAAATAAATCCTTAAAATTGTTGAGAAATCGTCTTCGTACTTGGGTAGAACAATGAAGTCAATGTGTGTTCAAATCAATAGAGCAATTACATCGGACTTTGAGGCGTGATATCACTTTCTTTAAGGATTTATTTGCTCCACAAAGTTGCTAATGGTCACCGGCAAATTTCCTCCAAGATACAACAAAGTCTCAAATGAGAATACTATATAGCAATTCTAGTATATCTCCAGGGTCTCTCTAGAAAACAATTGAAAATCTTGGCTGTAGTTTTGGGAAGAGGACTAGAAAAATTGTGAACACTTTTTTTGATTTTTCAAAACTGACATATATATAGAAATATAGGCAACTCTCCGTGAAATGTTGCAAAAAATTAACAAAGATATCCCTTCAAAAGAAGTTATATCCGAACAAACACAACCTTTCAAGAATTAATAAGTTATATTTGAATAGGTACGAATTCTAAGATAACCGTTGGAAGAAGAAATAAAATTCGAAATAAATAATTAATAAATAACCATAACTTCTTCATGAACAAAATAAATAAATAATAAATACTTTGTTTTTGATATGACATTATGGTTAATTTTTATAAAAATAAATCCGAATTTTTCAATAAATAAAAATGAATGATCATTGGTTAGTCTTAAATCTCGTCCACGTGCGCACTCACATCTTTTCAATGTGGGACAAGGCACCTCTTGATTTGTTTTACAAACAAACTACCAACAAAAATTACTAAAAAAGTTTTCAACTCATCATATGATACCAATTTAGTTTTAAATTTTTAAATTTGATTAGTTGATTAGTTTAATTTTAAACATTTTGACAGTTTATTAATGGTATTTTCGGTCAATTTTAATCGAAAATCGCTAACAATGAACATCAACTGTTTTAGGTGGCATGATAAGCACGATGATGTACAAATTTTTTTTAAAATTTTTTTATGAATTTGTTAAATATTTTACATTATTCTTTTCTCTTCTTTTTTCAGTTTTCTTCGACAACTCGTGGTCCTAATCCACTAAATCTCTCTGATGTGTCGAAAAAAATGTAACGGTATCTGGTTCTGGAATATACTTGCAAAAGATTGGAAGAGGGGCACGTCTCGGTCTCGAGCCTATCTTCTTGATGGCCTCTGCTTTATGGATGAGGCATACAGGCTCTGTTTTTTGTAGAACAAACCCGCAAAATGGGGTCAATATCGTAACGTCTCGTGTCATTTGCTGTTTTTTGTGCTCATTTTAGTTATTTACACAAGTGATTGGTTTTCCGGCAGATCAGGAAGAATTTGTAGACCGTTTTTAGGTCCGGGAACAATTTGAACGGACCAAGAGTCAAACCTTAAGGGTGCTAAAAATACTAGACCCTTCGGATTCTTTTGGGTCGGGTCTCCTACCGGTTTGGGTTACAGGATCCTAAACGGGCACCTTAAAAGTCTTGGTTCGAGCCCGACTCGTACCGAAACAAATCACGGTTCATGCCATACTCATAAAGATGGTGAATCATCCTACTGAGCCATTGACACCCCTGTATATCCAATCTAATCTCCAAGGTGACAGCGATAAATGGATTGCTTAAACGCTGCAAAATCATAATGATCATTCTTGACCGCATCGTGCTTCATAATAGAACACAAATTGAGCATTGATGGGAATTTTAAAGATGATTATGATTGATTCATATTAACTATATTACTATACAATATACAGATTGATCTAAAACAAATTAGAAACTTAAAACATCCTTCCTCTACCCCAAAAAGAGAAGGCAAACATATCAGTGATGGTTTTGTACACAAGCTCAAAGCGAGACACCAGCTTTGTCCTCAGGTTTGGTCCACCATCAACTTCGTACCACAAAATTGAATTTCCAAGACAGATGCTTCTCCTGCTTGCTGGAGATCGGTTCACTGCTCACCTTCTGCCAAAAGAAATACATTCGCATTGTACAATCAAATGATCACTTTCAGGAGTAATTATAAGGAACCAACAATTTCAGTGTACCAAGGATTAGGAAAGCCTTGCTCTTCACAAAAGCTAAAGACAAATATATAGAAAAAAAATCCATTTAAATAAACAGTTATCTAAATCATATGCTGCAAGCTTGGATCATGTCGACTTCACTGCCTCATGATGTTAATGCATAAGCAGTATATCACAACATAAAATAAAAAAAAACGATACAAGGCATCTTTCCTTGACAGCATATATTAGAAACAACGAAGAAATAACTGCAAATGAATTAAACCATGCAAACCCTGCTATCTATTAACTCAGAGAGAACTATGCAAACCCCACAATAACTCTAAGAAAGAACGGTAAATGGACTTCATCAACAATTGACAATACACAAACTTCATCCCACTTTAAAAAGAATCACTAACCTTCTTTTTCTGCCTGTTGGAACGACCAGTCCCCTTTTCTCAAGGCTTTTAAATCGATCCTTTGCTAGAGTGCTACAAGCCTTCATTACAACCAGAGTGAGGAAAAATTAGCCATCCATTCATATCTATGTCATAGAAAAACACAAAACACTAAAGGTCATAAAGGGGAGAAAAACTCTCTTACTTTCAACTGGCGGAGGGAACCCGTGATTTCTTCGGATAACAGTACTTGCATAGGTGCTGGTTCAAATCTATAGAGAAGGTCTAAAGTTAGCGCATCTTATACCAAGAAACAGGAACTGATTACATACATACTATGAGAAGAAATATTAAAAACCAATGCCAATTGAAAAAAATAAAGCTTAAATTTCCATGACTAGATCAAGAAGAGGAATCAATCTATTTATCAAAACAGTCAAACATGGATTGAATATCTTTGAACACAAGTTCCACAGACTACTGAGACAGTACAAATTTCTTAGAACATTTCTACCAAGATTGCTGATTTGAAAGGGGAAAGGAAAAAAGAACAATCATCAGGAGCTTCAAGCAACACATAAGTATCAGTATAGAAAATCATGCACATACTTGTGCTTTCCCAGGCGTGGCGGACAGGACTTTAGTCTTTCTTGTTGAGCAACAACTCGTCGGAGATGCCGTCTTTGCTTCTCCTCATCCTCTCTTGCAATTTCTTGAATAATATCTGGTAAGCTGTGCAAAAGAAAGATGCCAAAGTTAGTTAGGTTCGCTGAGACAGAAATTTGCTGGGGCTCACGCATAAAATACTAGAAAAGCATCACTATCATACCTTTCGATTTCCTTGGACTGTTGTCCAATCTTCTTTGCTTCTGTTTCCTTCTTCAGCAAGTCCTTACGTCTTGCTCTCCGATTCAGTTCAACGCGCGTCACAGGCTTTGTTTTGGATGACCTGCAATTGCATGATTTCAACTAAGAACGATTCATACCCCACACACCAGCCAACTAAAGACAATTTTTCTGGCTAATGCTAATCTAACAGGAACAGCAATTACTATAGCATGACCAAAAAAGATAACCGGAGAACACAAGTCAAGAGATACACTAACTTCACTCTAAAGCTCCTATCTTCTATTTTCTTGAAGAATCACTGTGATGTCAACGACTGACAACAAGTTACAAATTGTGAAACGAAAATCACCTATTCTCGGTTGTTTTATTCTCGTCGTCTTCCAGATTCTCCAAGCTTGTATCATCATCACCCTCCTCATCAGCCTCCAAGAAATACATCTGGGGCATTCAAAAGAGTTAATAGAGTTCCACTGAGGCATAACATGCAATATTAAAGCAGAGAAACAATCGGAACTCAAAAATAATAAACTTACATCTTCCTCATCAATAACTTCACCTGGCACAGTTAATGGAACTGGTTCAGGACCTAACTCATGTTTATAGACTTTTTGCATCTCGTCTGCAACAGCACAAGCCAGAGAATCCTAGATCAAAGTAACATAGCAAATAAGAGGTGATGCTAAATACATCAAATAAATTGGCTCAATGCAATTCAAGGGAGGGAAGCATCATGTTTCTCAAAAAAGAAAATAAATACCTGGTGGCTCTCAAAGGATGGATTGTATGAACAGCCAGGAGGCTCAACTTCTACTGCTGGAATAACTGAAGGCTTGGGTTTCTGTTAAATCAGCGTAAACATCATAAGTAAATCCACTCAGAATTGGATAAAAGGCTGGAAACTTCCAAGAAATTGTTACTTAGGGTTTTAGGAGCAGTAAAGAGCAAAACAGGTATATAAGAGATTCAGTTGTTACCTTCTTGAGCTTGCCATCAGATTCATCTGCAAAAATATTGAATGAACATTACGTCACATGTCTCAAATGAAAAACCTCTTGGAAAGACCATAACTAGAAGTACAGAGCACCATACCTGCCCACAAGTCAACCATACCAGAAGGTGAGACAGAAGCCTCCTATTAAAAGTAAAATTAAGAAGAAGGTCAGCCCTCATTCACCGTAAATGAAACACCTCCAACAATTAGCTCACCTCGTTATCACCTTGAACAGCAATGTTCACAACTTCTTCTTTTTCCTTCTGGATTTCTTACTGACAGTAGAGGGTACTGCTTGGACAAAGGGGTTCTTCTGTAGCACACTGTCAGTCCGAAGTACCTTTTCCCTTTGCTTCTCAATTTTACGCTTCAACAAAAGATCTAAACAAAAATACATGACAAAGTACCACTCTTTAGTGACTTTTCAAGATGAAGTGACTGTCATCCAATTACATTATCCAAACATTAATCTGAATGTGGGTCACAACCAGGCCCTCAAATCAGTGCTGAAGGCATCAGAGAGGGCAGACATGCGGACCCAAAGATTCATTCTCTGTGCACATTACCATGCTTCCTTCATGAAAGATATCCAGAGCATCGGCTTATTGTACACAGATATAACAGAGTCACAAAACATTGTTCAACTTTCAGTTTCCTATCTACCCAAGCGATTGTAACAAGTCACCATTAGTTCAGTAGAGGAGCAAACGGCTTTGAGACAACGGAAGCACACACCACACTTCACTATAAAGGAATGTGAGAGAGAAATTTCTACTGAGGTTTCTACTCAATAAAATTCTAAATATGTTAAAAAAATGAGAAGATGAAATTAGACCAATGATTAAGTTGCAAGATATGATTTATTTAAATAAATCATATGTTTTTAAAATGTAGGTCGCAACCAGGCCCTCAAATCAGAGCCTCAGAGGCATCAGGGAGAGCAGACATGTTGACCCAAATCCTCAATCTCTGTGCACATTACCACGCTTCCTTCATTAAACAGATATCCAGAGCATCGGCTTATTATGCACAGAGCCCCAGCGAGATTATGTTATCAAACGAAAGACATGTACCAACGTCACGACACGCTGCCAGAATTTGCTCTACTCGAAATAAGTTGTAATGACACCTGCATTTCACCTTTTCTCGAATAAGATTACAACCAACACTGACCCGTAAAAGGTCTAAACATAATCTCCCCAAGAGGCACGAATCATCACTAAATAACCATTTCATCCACACAAGGGCGCAGTCAAATCGGAGCTCAAATCAGATAAAACCAAATGCGATATGCGGAAGCAAATAATCCAACACTACTACCAAGGGATCCTTCACGCTCATGAAGAAGAAACCAAAGCCAAGTCCACATCACCCCAAGGGAGGCGCCCAATAAAGCACCGTCGGCAAAGCATCAGAGGCGTGCAAAAAATGACAGAACAGCAGACACAGCGCAGCAACATGCTTAAAAAACCACAGAGAGAGAGAGAGAGAAAGAGAGATAGAGCTTGTTGCGATACCTCTGGACTTGTCAACGAAGAAGAGGGACTCGCTAGGGACGGCGGCGAGGGATCCGCCGGAGAGGGCGTCCTTCGTGGACTTCTCGAAGAAGTCGTGGACGTCCTCCGTGCTGATGTTCGCCCTCCACGCCTTCTTCCCCTTCCTCGAGCCCTTCGATATCTTCCCCATCTCTCTCTCTCTCTCTCTCTCTCTCTCTCTCTCTCTATGCCTGTGTAGCAATGGAGGTTTTAGCTCTGCAGCTGAGAGCTGGAATCACCAGCAGAGCTGAGCTTATATAGCCCAAAATTAGGGTTTCTCTGATCCACCGAAAGAGATATGAATAAAATATATAAAAAAAATAAACAAGAAAGAAATTAAAGCGAGGTAGAGGCCGAGGGAGTTTCAGTTGGGCCGTCTTGGCTCTCGAGAGGCCCATCTATATTTTAAGGCCCAGCCCATTAAACTATTTTGTCCATTTTGTCCATGGAGATAAAAGCATATACATCTATATTTTTGCTGAAATTGTTTTATTGAGTGGAACATATTCGAGGTTCATCATAATGATGATAAAAAAAAAAAAACATGGGTGACTAGATTAATATTTTCCTTGATTGATTTCTAGGCAAATGATTGACATGAAATCAATTCACATGGTTCTGTGTTATTTTGGAATTGTAGCAATTTCTGAAATTACTTAAAGATTTTCCCATAAAATATTACATGCCCAAAAAAAGAAAAAAGAAAAGGCTGACTTGCCCTTTTGTTGTCCTTTTATAATCAGTTGGATTGCACCAGTAGGATACATAAATAGTCAAGGGCAAGTGAGCAATGCCTTGTGATCCATTTACACAGAGCTTCCTGCTTTTGTAAATGTAAAACTCAAATGGAGACCAAGTTGTAGTATAGGCAAACTGCTTCAATGGCTTTGATGTTCTGGCAGCAGAGGAACTTTCTGAGAGGGCGGTGATTGCGCGGCGCTCTCTCGGGGCTCTTCACTTGTCTCCTTCGCCTTCCCCCACAGTACGGTATAGAATCCGATGGACATTATAATTGCTCCGATGAGACTGTGAATCCACAGCACATATCAAAAGCATCGGCAGCACAATGAAATGAAAACGGAATCAGGATTAGCTTACCATTTCGCATAACATGGAGCTAAGCGTGTTGGTGATGGATGATGATGATGCACATCAAAGGACTGATTGGTGGGAAAATGGAACATTAACACATGCTTGAAGAGTAAGTTTTTCCAGCTACATCTAATACCTTCCGAGATGAAGTGCATCGCCAAGAAAGAAGAAGCCCATTATGACAGCGATGACGACCGATGCCGGCTTGAACATTGCAACGTAGAAGGGACCTTTCAGGCGGATTGCCCAGGTGTGAACACAGTTGCGCAGGCAGTGCTCAAAAAGTCCCTAAAATGCACAAGGCCAAGAGGCTAAAAAACGCATAACGTGCTATAAAAATTAAAACGAATATTCTTGATCAAGTTAACAGGGAATTGGTTTATGTATAGTCATTCTCTTACCGAGCATATTACAGAGGTAAGTCCTATATCGCTTACTTGCCAAGCATTGGCGTCATGTTCTGCAGCTAAAGCGACGATTGCAGCAATGAAGCACACAAAAATATTATGGAAGAAGGGCACGGTCAGTGCAGCCGGATAGACCTCCATTATCTGCGCCTGCATGTTCATGTTTTGACGCTCATTCGGATTATCCTAAGTTATTTCTCTAGCGCTCCGGAAAATTAGAGTTGGATGGTAGCATAGTGCCTACCATAACAATGTAGTACAATGGAACAAGAGTATACTCAGCCGTGAGAAATATCCCACCCAGGACCCAGTTCGAGCTTGATGTGCTCAGAAGCGGATCAAATGAGAGAGGCCATTTCAGAGCGGGGGTAATAATTGGAGGACCTTTGTAGAGAGTGACAACAAATGCGCCGGATATCGACAGAACAGTCCCAATGATCTTGGCCTGACTGCTGCTTCTCTTCAGTGATACTTTCTCCATTCTTTACGTTAAGGAATCAAACAAATACATATCATGTTTAACTGAGGAAACAGATTAACTCAGTAGATCAATCATAGCTATAATTCGTCTGACATTGGTAACATTATGGAGTAATTTCCACAGTCTCAGGGGATGCAGCAGCATAATTTGCCAACATGCTGCACTGCTCTTATTGCTGAATCAATGGTAGTCAAGTCACAGGGTTTCAATTGTAGAACATTGACAGTAAACATGGTTCAATCAGGAAGCATAAAATATTTCACAGTTACACTCCCTTATTTAATAACAGGACTCAAAGTAAGCAAAATGACAGCATAGACTGGACATGTTATGGTTTACAGGAAAAGTTGCAAGCAGTTGGAGAAAATGCCAATTATGAAGAGCTCTATTGCTAATCTGCTAGTCTATCTTAGACAATTGCAATCGACCATTACCCTGAATTGATAAGCAAAATCTTAAGCACAATCAATCAGGCATTACTCAATTCCTACAAGGGGGAAGAAGAACCTGAAAAGGATGGCAAGTATAAAAGTGAGAGCTGGAGTGAGGTTGCTGAGGGCTGAACCCAGAGTTGGAGAGCTGAAACTAATCCCAGCATAGCCCATGATCTGTGATAAACCCCTGCTCTTCCCCAAAAAAGAATAGCACCCCAAAAAATTTACAACTGAAAAGGCACGGAAGCAAGGCAAAGCAAAGCAGCCAGTTCATAAAAGGTCTCAAGAAAAAATGGGACACCCATTTCTTTGCTTTGCCTCCTCTTCCCTGTGCAAACTCGGCACAAGATCAATGTACAAACTTGTAGAGACAATTACCCAATGAGGCCAAGAAGACCAATTTTGGCTAGTATGGCCAAGCTGAGAGGAGGAAGTGCACTTGATCTGGACAGAGAAACCAAGAGCATAACTCAGCTGACGATAGCTCCTCACAAAGATTAGATTTGCACCCATTTGACAGGGAGAGAGAGAGAGAGAGAGAGAGAGAGAGATACCTGTAGGACATGAAAGGAGCAGGAAGAAGAACAAGAGCAGAGACAGCATAAGCATAGACAACGAAGACATGCTGGCTCAACCCTCTCAAGGTGGCCGCTTTGAACAGTGTGTGCACCCCCACACATATGCTCTCTATCGCCACCATTGCTATGAATGGAAGCACCTCCATGTACCAGTCACACCCCGTCCTTGCCATCTCTCTGTCTCTCTCACTCTCACCCGAATGCACGCACAGAAAACAAGGAAACAAAACGAGATGCTTCAGTTTCGGTTATTTCTGATGTTCCTACTCTTCTAAGGTCTCTTCAACAGAGAGGCAGTGCTCGAGTGGCCGGACTGGCCACTGTCGGTGCACCCTATTCTTTTCAAGACACAAATGCTTTCATCCACACTTCAAAGTTAAGGATAGATACTAGCAGATTGCTCTAAAATTCTAATGAAGTGACATCAAGGACTTGTGTTTTAGTCCAGCAGTCCTTTTCTGAATAATATCCATTGTCGTATGCGGGTTACCAGGTCCAATCCCGGTGCAGTTCTGTTCATCATTCGGCCCAAGGGAGGGTTGCCTACACACAAACTTAAGGCAACGTGGGACAGTAGCTCGTGGAGCCTTTTATCATGGGGTATCAGACAAAAGCCCTCGACAGGATTCTCTCATCTTCGAGCGCACTAGTGTCCCGCCCTTCTTTGAATTTCCGTTCCCCAAGTGGTGAACAAGAAATGGGGGAATCTATGTTATTACAGTTCATAACTAGTCCAGAAGCCCGTGCGTCGACCAGATCCTTGCGTTGATGGTTCTTGTGAACGAACAATTTATACTCGAAGCAAAGTGCTTGAAAAGTTTCAGAAATCCAATCACTGGAAAAAAGGTATAAATATTCAGACTTGTAATTTTAGTTGCGGCCAAGAAGATCTAGTATAAAATGAAGAAAAGATCAAAATGCAGGCTCTTTTTATTTCGCGGAAAATGAATGATTTGAAAAATATCTTTCTAAAAGTAACCGTTTATATCACTTGAAATAATTAAATAATGAAAAATATTTTCATCATTAGCAACCATTTATATCTAAACATTTTTTTAACCCATGAAAATAGTTTTTGTCAATTCATTTTTATAAGCAATATAAACAATCACTTTTTTTTGTCAAATATAAATGATTACTTTTAGGAAAATATATTTTAAATCATTCAATTTCCGTGAAATAAATGGAGTAGTAGCATGAATCTACTTTCTTTCATGTTTTCTTCAGATTAGTTTGAATTATATTCCATTTTTTTGGGTCAATTTCATGCTAATTTTTTGATTAAATAAGTGGGGATGGATCACGTTACATTCTTTGATTGCCTGCATTCCAAGAACACAAATTCTCCATTCTTTGAATGCCTGCATTCCTAGAACAAAAATTCTCAGAATTAATCGGATAATTTTAATATACAAAATTCAACCATGATTAGAAGGCAAATTCAAATTAGAGGTGAAAAATTGTAAGTTCGTTTTAATTAATTTCAAATGATTTGAATATTGGAATGGCGATTGCACATAAATTAAATAGTTTTAAGAGGAATTACAAAAAGAATTTTTTTTAAATGAAATTTCCATCCACCCAAGTGTTAATGAAATTTTGCATGTTTAAGGCTCAAATGGCCTAACTAATACTTTTTTCGTTAATATTAATTAGTCATCCAAATAATGGTATATACCATTTTAAAACTGATTTGCTTCTCCAATTTTTAGTTTCTTAATATTTGAGCTTTGACTTCTGTTTAGCATTGAATTCCTAAAACTATATAAATATGCTTTTTTGAGGTCTTCTAAAATCATTAGGAGTAATTTTTTTTAATAATTTGCTTTGTTATTATTGTTTTTTTGTGAAAGATAATGTCTTTTAGCTATAATCAATTAAGACAGACAAAGCTTAAACATCTCCACTTCTTTCACACGCCAAAAGAAAGGAGCACTAAAATAATAACATTTTGTATAGGAGTTACGACAAAATGCACATGATTACATTAAAGTTACAATATAGATTGATTATTGCAGAAACCATGGAAGCTCGTGCTCATCTTTTCCTGCGCACTAATGCTGCAAAACCGACTGTGAAAGATATTACCTCTCCCATTCGAAGGCACGGGAGTAGTGAGTCAACTTTCACTACTTGTAAAATGGTGCATGGTTCGGTACCGTTTCATTAATTGATTTTTAGGGATGATGATACGAATTTGATTGCTCTAAGACTTAACAACATACAGTGCATACCCCTTAATCTTACAAGTTCAGCAGCACCGTCATCACTCCCAGCAAGAACATTACTCAAATCAAGAGTACCCCAGCTTCAAAAAGTTTCATCAAACAAGCTCAGAGAAAGATATCCCTAAAGCTAACAAGCAAAGCCAAATATCCTCCATTGCTCACAAAGAAGGCTATCTGAATGAGACAGAGACCCCCCCCTCCATGTATTAGCATCTGCATCCTAACTCGAACCGCAAACACGACACCTCTAATTACTCAAGCAACACATGGAATTGCTCCGTTGTGAAGGGCATCATCCCTCTCGTTCCGAATGAAGTAAATCAATCCATTCTAGGTCAATTTCAAGAGTGTCTTCACGAATGCTTTACCTTTCAACTGCTGCAGAACCCAGCCAAACTAAGAGCTCCGACCAACAATTGCTCTCTGAATTCCGCTTGAGTTCAGCAGCTCCCCCAGCATGGTTTAGAAAAAGAGCATTCACAAAAGAGATGCCTATCTAGTCTCTTGAACTGATCCACACAACAAGCATTGGTCATTGATTTGCTGCCATTTTGTTACTTCTATCCAATGCTGAAATCTGTAATGAACAGCCAGCTGTGATAAAAGCAAATTTTGGCACATTTGTATGAAATCACACCATTCCATGCCATGAAATCCTCTGTTTTCTTTCCCTAATTAGCTTCCAGGCATCAACGGAGCCAAAAAACTTCCAGATTGAAAACGAGCGATCTCCTTTATCTTCTTTATCAGCACAAGCAACAAATGAACCACAGAATGCACCCTCATGCCCACTAATTGGTCTGATCTTGTAGGGCGCCAACACCACTCATTTCCTGTAATAACCTCAGCCAGCTAGGACATCTTGAGGGTGCCAATTGATAACACACAAGCAGGCTTTTCGATGAACGATACTAAATAATGATTTAACTGGCTTAGCTTTGGCAAAGCATGATGGAATCATACAGTTGGGTCACTAAAGCTGCCAAATCTGTAACAACAATGTGAGACGACCATCATAGAGACCCTATGTGCATAGGATAGGGAAATATTTTTGCCTGAGCCGGGTGAATGTGCACTTAGTTCATGCTATTGTTGGAAAAAAGAACTTTAATCGCCATCAGCTTTTTTCACCTTGAGATACATTTATAGCAGCATTCATTCAAATAAAAGCATCATGTAACTACTACTACACATCAAAATGGACTATATTGGAAGCAAGAGACTGAGTATTCTAGCACATCATCGCTCGGTAGTGTGCTTGGGGTTAAGGGGCAAACATAATTTGATCCCTTTGGAGTCAGATCAATGAAAAATATGACACCAACACCTATTTTTGCAGGCTTATGGAGGGTGAGATCCTTTTTGCAAATTTTCCTGGCAGCACCCATCTTCGATTTTTCTGCAGAAATTAGTTCTATACTTCATCTGTCTTAACGATCACCGCAGTAGAGGGACTTTTTGAAAGGATGGTGATTCCATCCGACACTCCACAGACTCCTCAACCCTTTCCTCTTTCGCTTTCCCCCACATTACAATATAGAACCCAATGCACAGTATGGTCACTCCTACAATACTGTGTATTTGCAGCAGACAAAAGCAACTGTCATTCGAGGTGTACATAGAACAAAAACACAAGTAGCTTTTCTTTCCATGCAATATAGAGCTTAGTGCGTTGATCAAAACAAATTATACACTATATGCACATGGAAAATGGATCAGTTGAAGGAGGGGCATCGATGTATTTTTGAATTTTTCTACCTAATCAACAAGGACAAATATTTATCTGTTAAGAGTTTGGCTAACAATGCACGTTATGTTATGGTGATTGGTCTTCCAGATTATTTATGTGCAACAAATTTTAAGCCACATTGATTGATCATCACATGGATGAAATCAGTGCGATGTTTTCGTGATTCAACATAATGTAGAAATCAATGTTTTTGAGAATTTATCTTACCTTCCGAGATGAAGCCTGTCACCAAGAAAGAAGACACCCATGGCGACAGCCATGGGAATTGACAATGGCTTGAACATCGCGACATAGAAAGGGCCTTTCAATCGGATTACCCATGTGTGACCGATGTTGTTTAAGCATTGTCCAAAAAGGCTCTACAAGCAAAGCAAAGAGGAGGGCAAGTAAGCATTGCATGCGCCTTTTATTAATCAAATGTGATGATATTGTTCGATTGTTTCCTCACCGAGAATATTACTGAGGCCAGTCCTATACCCCACACTCTCCATGCACTCATATCAGGTTCTGTTACTAAACAGACGATGGCGGTCATGAAGCTCACGACCACATTGTAGAAGAAGATTACAGTAAATTCTGCTGGGTACTCCTTCATTATATGTGCCTGCAGGATCACGTGTCGAATCTCTGATCATTTCAAGTCAAGTCTTAACTACAGCACTTGGAAAACAAAAAGAAGACAAGTATGGTATACCAGAAGAATGTACCACAAAGTGACCAAAATATTTTTAGCAGTGAGGAGAATCCCCCCAACGACCCAATTCGAGTTTGATGCTTGCACTACTAGTGCATAAGATGAAGGTTTCGCAGTGAAGATAACTGGGGGACCTTTGTAGAGAGTGATGACAGAAGTGCCGCAAATTGACAGTACGGTCCCGATGATCTTGGCCTGACTACTTCTTCTGTTCAATGACACCTCCTCCATCCTTATTATGGGAAGAAAACAAGCAAATTGGAAGGGATTACAGCAATTTTAATACTTTGTCGAACAATGTCATCACTTCTAAGTGATTTTTATGACAACAGCATTAACAAACAATCAGTGACTCTGAGCCACATGCCTTAGTTGTACAACACCAAGTCGTTAACTTGATTTTAATCAGGATTTGCAAAATATGGATGAGCTAACAGCATAAGAGCAAAATGATGAGATCATCAAATCAGGAGAATCATGACAGAGAAGCCGAACAATTATCATTTACAAGGAAGAATGCCATTCAAGGAACCACAGACAACTCGTATTGAAGAAACAATATTTTTGGGACCTGAAAAGGCACGCGAATATGAAAGTGAGAGCCGGAGTGAGGTTGCTGATGGCTGAATTCAAAGTAGGAGAACTCATGCTAATCCCAGCATAGCCCAAAATCTGTGCAAAACCCCTGCTCTCCCAGTAATTCAGAAAACAAAAAACCCAATGTATAAGAATAAGAAAATAACACAAGCAAAATGACCAATCTAAACAATTCCAAGAATTGTGACCCTTCTCTATCGGCTAGCACAACAGCCCAGAAATTGGGCGATGTTCGATCAGATACATGTCCGATGGCCGGCATCCCCTAGTGGGGCTGACGCCAGTGATAGACGCATGGCGGTACGCCCTGAAAAACGCTTAGTAATTTGAACCGTACGTACCCCACAAGTCCGAGAAGGCCAAGTTTGGCAGCAATGGCCAAGTTGAAAGGAGGAAGCGCTTTTGATCTGCAAAGGCACACAATAAATTCAGCCGAAGTGATTGTCTCACCATGAACCTTCCTTTGTTTTCCATGTTCTTGCAGATAGAGGGAGGGTTTTTTTTTTTTTTTTTTGGGGGGGGTTGGGATGCTTACTTAAGAGAGAAGAAAGGGGCAGGAAGAAGAAGAAGGGCAGCGAGGGCATAAGCATAGATGATGAACACATAATAGCTCATCCCTCTCGAGTTGGCCGCTTTGAACATGGTGGTCACCCCCACCCCGATGATGTCCATGGTGATCATGGCTGAAAATGGAAGCACGTCTCTGTAACAGTATCTCTCCGCCATCTCTCTCTCTCTCTCTCTCTCTCTCTCTGTGAACACACTCCCAGACACAGACAACCAGCGCATAAAACACACGTTTCACTTGCAATGGTTTCTGGTTATCCAAGGTTTCAATGGATAAGAAGAACCAGTGCCTGTCTGCTAGTGGGTGATGATTGTGATTGATGATGGATGGTTGGACAGATGAAAAGTATTTTTTATTCGTTTCTCATTGAATAATGCACGCACTTCCCGAGTCACACAAATCAGGGGTGACGCCCCCGGCCACGTCTGAATAGAAAGAGACGAGAAGAATATAGTTGTCGATTGGTCCTCTAATTTTGTGCGGTTTTCCTACACTCCGTGCACCAACTTTTCTTGATTTAATTAGAGTTTTACTTACTGTTTTGTTAATACGGCTCGCTCTTCCTGTACTACATGCGTAATTCACTGAATGTGCAAATAAATCACTTCGCAAAATCGAAGAAAGGTTAGAATATGGACAACACAATTCCGTCAGACTACACTGATTCAACAATCATCTCCACTTCTCCTATCCCTTGCATCAGTCAAAGACGCTCTCGTGATCTGTACACTCAAATGAAGGTTCTTGGAGCAGAAGGCCTCGTACTTGGCCGAGAAAGTCATGTCATCGATGTTCTTGACAAAGAAACTCTGCACAACGCCCTTCAACTTCTGGTTGGAGCAATTATCCGAGATCTTTTCAGATTCTCAAGCATGTGCCATCCAGAAGACTTGCGCAAGTGCTGGATTTTATCCGCTTGCAAACCAACTCCATATTGTCGGGTGCAAGCAAGGCTCCCTCCATAGAGGAACTGCCGGAGTGATTTGAGCTCTTCAAGGGTCAGCTCCAATCGTTACGGTGTCGCTGAGCATGGACTTGCATGATGCGAGTTCTTGAAGATTTGTAACCTCGATGCCTATATATAGAGCAACTCTATCGTCAAGCATGGGGAACCCATACATGATTTATCCTAATATATAGAAAAAGAAGTCAATTTGGAAATGATAAGAGGACCCTAACCCCCAATTTGGTGTAAGAAACATAGAACTTAAGGCCATATCTTTGAAAATTGCAAAACATTTCGTATTTGATTCTCTGAAAGAGAGAGAGAGAGAGAGAGAGAGAGAGAGAGAGATTCTACCAAGGTGGCTCTACGGGCAGAAATTGGAGGGCCATCAAAAGGCTTAATTTTGAGATCAATGGGAGTATGTTCACATAAGGTAGAAACGAAAGAGCCGGCCAAGAAAGAGATCGGAAGACGGTCTTCCTTGTGCATTTCATTTATTCAATAAGATCTGCTAGACTTTCTTGTCAAATTAGAATTTCAATAATTGAAAAATTAAATTGAAGTCTCTTAATACAGACTTTGTTATTATGGATGGGCATCAGGATCTCAACTTGATGAGTCACATGGAAGGACTTGCGTTTTAAACAGCACTCCTTTTCTGAATAATGTCTAGTGTCGCATGTGTTAACTGGGTATGATCACGTTGTTGATCTGTTCTTATTTAGCCCGGGGAATCACAATATTAGAAAAAAGCGGGACAAAAGCTCATGTTACTCTCATTACGGGTGTCAGACAAGCTCTTAACGATTATTTTCAGTCTTTGAGGGCACTAGAATGCCCCACCCTTTCTTTAATTTTTGTTTCAATGGCGAACAAGAAAAGGGGAATCTATGTTATAACTAGTCAAGAAGCCCGTGCGTCGCACCGATCCTTTATCAACTATTTTTGCGAACAAGTACTTTAAACTGCTGCAAAACCCAATCAAACTCAGAGCTCTAACCACCAATTACTCTCTGGGTTCCAGTTGAGATCAGCATTCACAAAAGAGATGCCCTTTGGTCTCTTGATCTGATCCACGTAACAAGCACTGATCATTGATTTGATGCTATTTTGATACTCTGTTCACTGTTTGCAATCTATCATGAGCAGCCAGCCGTGTAATAACATTTGGGGAAAACCACAGCACTCCATGCCATGAAATCGTGTACCTTCTTTCCTTAACAAGGTTGTGGGCGTCAACAGAGGCAAAACTTCCAGATTCATAACCAGTGAAGATAACCTTATCTTTTTTTGTTAGCAGAAGCAGCTAATTAAACCACACAATGCACCCTGAATGCCCACTAATTGGTGATCTTTGCAGGGAGCAACACCACTCATTTCCTCTAATAACCTCAGCCAGCAGAGCATTTATACTTATAGCAGGATCTTTTTTTCAACTTGAAATACGATAGAGTAGCATTATTCCAATAAAAAAGAAACATAGTCTGTAACTACCGACTAAAGACTTGTACACATCAAAATGGACTATATTGGAAGCAAGATGCTTATTATTCTTGCACATTGCAGCTTGGTCGTGTGCTTGGAGTGATGCCCTTCATCCACGCCTCTTGAGATTTTGATCAAGCAGTCCAGATTTTGGGATTGATAGGCAATCATGATTTGACCTCTTTGGACGCAGATCAATGATAAGCACGATACTGACACCTAATTGTGCAGGCTTAGTGTGGGTGAGGGAACCTTTTCACAAATTTTCCAGGCGCACCTATCTTTCAATCCACCTGCAGATATTGTTCCGACTTCATTCGTCTTGATGGTCATCGCAGTAGAGGAACCTTTTGAAGGGATGGTGATTCCATCTGACTATATACAGACTCCTCAACCATTTCCTCTTTTGCCTTCCCCCACATTACAATATAGAACCCAATGGACAGTATAACTGCTCCTATAAGGCTGCGAGTTCACAGCAGAAAAAAGCAAATGTCATTCCAGGCGTACATAGAATACAGAGGTTAGTGCGTTGGTCAAAACCAATTATCCACTATATACATATGGAGAATGGATTGACTGGGGGGATTTTTGTCTATCAAGAGTTTCGCGGAAAATGCATGTGATGTTGCGGTGATTGGTTTTCCAAATTAGTTATGTGCAGCACCTCTTAAGCCACATTGATTGATTTTCATATAGTATGAAATCAGGAATAGATCATGATTTCAGTGCAAACGTTTAATGTCTTTTTTTAGCATTCAAGGTAAGGTTGCACTCGATGTTTTCGCAATATATCTTACCTTCCGAGATGAAGCGTGTCTCCAAGAAAGAAGACACCCATGGCAACAGCCACAGGAATCGACAACGGCTTGAACATGGCGACATAGAAAGGGCCTTTCAACCAGATTGCCCATGCGTGAACGATGTTGTTTAAACATCGATCAAAGAGGCCCTAAAAGCAAAGCACAGAGGAGGAAAAGTCAGCATTGCACCCGATTTTCATTAATCAAATGTGATAATGTTTGTTCGATTGTTTCCTCACCGAGCATATTACCGAGGCCAGCCCTATACCTTGCACTCTCCAAGAACTCATATCATGTTCCGTTATTAAACAGACAATGGCAGTCATGAAGCACACGACCACATTGTAAAAGAAGATTATGGTCAGTTCTGCCGGATAATCGCTCATTATCTGTTTCTGCAGGATCCAAGTGTTGAGTCTCCGATCATTTTCAAGTCAAGTTCTAACTATAGCACTCAAAAAACCAAATGAAAACAAGTAATATATACCAGAAGAATAATCCACAAAGTGATCAAAATATATTCACCAGTGAGGAGAATCCCCCCAACAACCCAGTTTGAGTTCCATGCGTGCATGAGTGGATAAAGCAAGGGAGAAGGTTGCGGAGTGAACATTACTGGGGGACCTTTATAGACAGTGATGACAGATGCGCCGAAAATTGACAATATGGTCCCGATGATCTTGGCCTGACTGCTTCTTCTGTTCAAAGACACCTCCTCCATTCTAAATTTGACAAGAAAACAAGCAAATTGGAGGGATTACAGCAAACGCCATCATAACCAACTAATTTACATGAGAACAGCATTAACAAACAATCAGTGACTCTGAGCCACATGGCTTGATTTCCACCTTGGATTCGTTAACTTGATTTAATCAGGATTTGCAAAATACGGAGCCAGTAAACAGCATACGTTTGTGGAAAGACCAAATGGACGAAATGACGCAATCACCAAATCAGGAGAATCATGACAATTATCATTTACAAGGAGAAGTGCATTTCAAGGAACCACAGACAATAAGTACTGATATGCAGGATTCCTTAGGGACCTGAAGAGGAAGGCAAATATGAATGCGAGAGCCGGAGTGAGGTTGCCGATGGCTGAATTCAGAGTTGGAGAACTCATGCTAATCCCAGCATAGCCCAAAATCTGTGAAAAACCCCTGCTCTCCGCCATAATTTAGAAAACAAAGAAACCATTATATAAGAGTAAAAATACAACAAAGAAGCAAAATTACCACTCTAAACAATTTCAAGAATTGCGACCCTTTTCTATCTGCAAGCACAACTGCCCGTAACATGGGCGAAGCAGGATCAGAGACATGTCCGATGGCCGGCATCCCCTAGTGGGGCTGACGCCAGTGGCGGAAACGCGTATTCAAAAGGGGAAAATTTTTCATATTGGGGTGAGTGTGAAGTTGTTCAACCGTACATACCCGATGAGCCCAAGAAGGCCAAGTTTGGCAGCTATGGCCCAGCTGAGGGGAGGAAGCGTTCTTGATCTGCAAAGGCACACAATAAATTCAGCCAAAGTGAATATCTCACCAGTTTGCAGAGTTTTCGCAGAGAGAGAGAGAGAGAGATGCGTACTTGAGAGAGAAGAAAGGAGCAGGAAGAAGAAGGAGAGCAGCGATGGCATAAGCATAGAAGAGGAACGTATGGGTGCTCATCCCTCTCGAGTTGGCCGCTTTGAACAGCGTGGACACGCCCACGGTGATGCTGTCCACCGTGAACACAGCTGAAAATGGAACCACCTCCCTGTGACGCCAGTCTCTCCCTCCCATCTCTCTAACCACACTGACAGACACGGAGACACCCCCAACGCACAGAACACACAGGTTTCAGTCCCAAGGCTTCTGGGACTCCAAGGTTTGATCAGAGCAGAAGAACCCAGATGCCTATATTTCAATGGGTGCTGACAGGTGAATGACGAGCAAGATCGTTTTTTTAATCATAACTCATGAATAATGCCTGCCTTACCGGCACACGAAACTGCGACGCCCCCATGTTTGCGTAAGATCCAATGAAGATCTGCAAGTCCCCGTTGATTCAGATACTCAAATTAGAATTGCAGTCTGCAATCCCTCAATGCAGAAATCATCATTGATGGAAATTCGCATCAAAATCTCACTTTGTTGTAGTCCTTTTCTGAATTTGTCAACTGGGGACGTTCACTTTGTTGTTTTGTTCAATAAATTTAGCCCCAGGAATCCAGGACAAAAGCTCATGCTGCTGTTGCTGTCATTATGGGTACCAGACAAAAGCCCTCGTGCGTCGCACGCATCCTTTTATTGACTTTTTTTTTTTCGTTAATAAATAGTTTGGACTTCAAGCAAGTATTTTGCAATATACTTGGAAATAAAATTATTGGAAAAAGTAAAATTATTTAGACTTGTAAATTTTCTGGTGGTCGAGAAGATTTTAGTGTAACAAGAAGAAAAGATCAAAATGCAGTATGAATTGTTAATTTTTTTTTTTCTTGTTTTCTTTCATATTAAGTTGTTTTCCTTTTCTTTTTCTCTTTAGTTAATCTCATGCTAATTTTTGGAATAATTAAATGCGGATGTATCGTATTACACTTTCTTGACCGCTTGTATTCTAGGAACACGAATCTCATGAAGAGTCAGAGGATTACTACAATCGTTTTAACTAAAAATATGAAAAAGGAAATGTCTTTTTAATGCAATTTCCATATGCTCTAAGTATTAAAGCTTGAATTGCCTCAATAATAATTGTCAAGTAATAATCCCAAGAGAAAATGACAAAATGGTTCATAAATTTAGAATCAATATTTAACGTCGTTTCTAGATTTTTACTTTGTTTAATATGGTTCTTGAACTATTATTTTGATGTAGTCCTTCATTTTCCTCAAATAACAAATTATATGTTATTTGATGACGTGATTATTATATGCTAAGTTGGATGTTTAAGATGATGAGTTAACATATCTATCGCCGCTCCTCTAAGAATTGTTTGAGGAACTGGTAGGTTAGTATAATAGCCGCCCACGTTGATAAATATGGAAGAAGAAGGTGAAACGCCTTGAACTGGGCTTCCTGTGCTTCACACAATGTCCTTCAACAAAGGACAACTTAATAAAGAATGGTTTGCATAAAAAAAATGGACATGTTGGTTAGTGGGACATTTTTCTCTTTATTTGTTTAGGTAGTCGCACATGTTTCATTAAAAAGAGAACCCCATGTCAATCATTCGTAGCACCTTTGTTTTTGCACCATACCACGTTAGATTTCTAGAGTAGTGGTAGGTTTTATCATAGAAGTGGAAAAAATTCATTTGCTATATAATATAGCATGCTGTGTATTTGTATAGTTATTCTGATTTTGATTAAATTTTTATCATTTGAAAGAAGAAGAGGCATTGCGCATGTCTTGAGGTTTCTACAATATTAATGGATCAGAGCTCCAACCACCAATTACTCTCTGAATTCCGGTTGAGTTCAGCATTCACAGAAGAGATGCCTTTCAGTCTCTTGATCTGATCCACATAACAAGCACTGATCATTGATTTGATCAGTGTTTGCAATCTGTCATGAGCAGCCAGCCATGTTATAAAAGCAAATTTGGCACATTTGGGTGAAGCCACACCACCATTCTATGCCATGAAATCGTGTATCTTCTTTTCTTAACGAGGTTCCGGGCATCAACAGAGGCAACACTTCCAGATTCCAAACCAGTGAAGATCACCGTATCTTCTTTGTCAGCACAAGCAGCAAATGAACCACATAATGCACCCCTAATGCCCACTGGTTGGTCTGATCTTGCAGGGGCAACACCACTAATCTCCTCTAACAACCTCATCCAGCATAACATTCTTAAAGCAGCATCATATATCAGTCTACTCATATAAACCTCTAATATGAACTTGTTGAGGTTGCAGATTGTCAAACCACAATAAGATTTTTTGATGAGTTAAAGAGAATGATTTGACTGGCCTAACTTTGGCAAAGTATGATGAAATTGTCAAGTTAGGTCGCTATAGCTGCCGTATTCATTTAACATAGTGTGAGACCACCTTCATAAAGACTATATGCATGGGATTGGGAAATTTTTTGGCCCCTGGGTGTACGTGCACTTTGTTCATGTTGTTGTCAGAGAGAAGAATGTTTGTCGTCAGTCTTTTTTCACTTCGAAATGCATTTAGAGCAGCATTTATTCCAATATAAAGAAGCGCAATCTGTAACTACTGCCTTCAGACTTGTACACATCAAAATGGACTATACTGGAAGCAACAGACTTATTATTCTTGCACATCACGGCTTGGTAGTGTGCTAGGAGTGACGCCCTTCATCCAGGCGTCTCAATGGTCTGATCAAGCAATCCACACTTTTGGGATTGACCGGCAATCATTATTTGATCTCTCTGGACTCAGATCAATAATAAGTACGATACTGACATCTATTTGTGCAGGCTTACTGAATGGTCAGAAATCCTTTTGGCAAGGTTTCCAAGCAGCACCTATCTTTCAATCCACCAGAAGAAATTGTTCTTGACTTCATTTGTCTTGACGATCACCGCAGTAGAGGAGCTTTTTGAAGACCCTCTACAGATTCGTCAACCATTTCCTCTTTTGCTTTCCCCCACATTACAATATAGAACCCAATGGACAGTATGGTTGCCCCTATAAGGCTGCAAATACACAGCACAAAAAAGTAAATTTCATTAAAGGCATACACAGTATGAGAATGTAAATAGCTTTCTTTTTCATAGAATACAGAGCTCAGTGCGTTGGTCAAAACCAATTATACACTTCATTCACGTGGAGAATGGAGCAATTGGGGGGATTTTTTTCTGTCAAGAGTAAAATGCATGTTATGTTATGGTGATTGGTTTTCCAAATTAATTATGTACAGCACGACTTAAGCCACATTGATTGATTTTCATGTAGTTTGAAATCAGGAATAGATCATAGTTTCAATGCGATGACGTTAAATGTTTTTTTCTTTATAGTATTCAACGGATGTTGCACTTGATGTTTTCGCAATGTATCTTTACCTTCCAAGATGAAGCGTGTCTCCAAGAAAGAAGACACCCATGGCAACAGCCACAGGAATCGACAATGGCTTGAACATGGCGACATAGAAAGGGCCTTTCAACCGGATTGCCCATGTGTGAACAACATTGTTTAAGCATCGATCAAAGAGGCCCTAAAAGCAAAGCATAGAGGAGGAAAAGTCAGCATTGCACCCGATTTTCATTAATCAAATGCGATAATGTTCATTCGACTGTTTCCTCACCGAGCATATTACCGAGGCCAGTCCTATACCCTGCACTCTCCAAGCACTCATATCATGTTCCATTACAAAACAGACGATGACGGTCATGAAGCACACGACCACATTGTGAAAGAAGATTACAGTCAGTTCTGCCAGATAATCCTTCATTATCTGTTTCTGCAGGATCCAAGTGTTGAGTCCCCGATCATTTTCAAGTCAAGTTCTGACTATAGCACTCACAAAACCAAATGAAAACAAGTAATGTGTACCAGAAGAATAATCCACAAAGAGACCAAAATATATTCACCAGTGAGGAGAATCCCCCCAACGACCCACTTCGAGTTCGATGCATGCACAAGTGGATAAAGCGAGAGAGAAGGTTGTGGAGCGAACATTACTAGGGGACCTTTATAGAGAGTGATGACAGATGCGCCGAAAATCGACAATGCGGTCCCGATGATCTTGGCCTGACTGCTTCTTCTGTTCAAAGACACCTCCTCCATTCTAAATTTGACAAGAACACAAGCAAATTGACGAAAAGATAAGATTCATTACAGAGAATCAGATCAATTTTCATTTACAAGGAAAAGTGCATTTCAAGGAACCTCAGATAATTAAGTACATAAATACAGAATTTGTGTGGGACCTGAAAAGGAAGGCGAATATGAAAGTGAGAGCCGGGGTGAGGTTGCCGATGGCTGAACCCAGAGTTGGAGAACTCATGCTAATCCCAGCATAGCCCAAAATCTGTGACAAACCCCTGCTCTCTCCCATTATATAGAAAACAAAGAAACCATCATATAAGAGTAAAAATACAATCTAAACAATTTCAAGAATTGTGACCCTTCTCTATCTGCGGGCGCAACTGCCCAAAACACCTTTAGTGAGGCTGACGCCGGCAGCAGAAACGCATGGCGGTGCGTCTCAAAACAGGTAGTCAGTCATTCAAAAGGGGAGAAAATTTCATATTGGCGTGAGTGTGAAAGTTGTTCAAACTGTATTATACCCGACAAGCCCAAGAAGGCCGAGTTTGGCTGCTATGGCCAAGCTGAGAGGAGGAAGCGTTCTTGATCTGCAAAGGCATACAATAAATTCAGCCAAAGTGAATATCTCCCCATGAACCTTGAACCTTCCTTTGCTTTCCCAGTTTTCGTCGCAGGAGAGAGAGAGAGAGAGAGAGAGAGAGAGAGAGCGTACTTGAGAGAGAAGAAAGGAGCAGGAAGAAGAAGAAGAGCAGACAGGGCGTAAGCATAGACGAGGAACACATGGGAGCTCATTCCTCTCGAGTTGGCCGCTTTGAACATTGTGGTCACGCCCATTTTGATGCTGTCCACAGTGAACACAGCTGAAAATGGAACCGCCTCCCTGTGAAACCAGTCCCTCCCTCCTCCCATCTCTCTCTCTCTAACCGCACTCGCAGACACAGAGACGCCCAAAATGCGCACAAACACGGAGGTTTCAGTCCCGAGGCTCCTGGGACTCCAAGGTTTGATCGGAGCATGTTGACTGGGTCCACCTCTTGTGGGGCCCAGCCAAGACAAATAAATAAAAAAGAAAAAAAAGGAAGGAAGAAGCAACTGCTGTGTGCAGTTTTTCGTGGGGCTCCACGTGCAGAAGAGTGCAGAAGGAAAAAGAGAAAAACAGCCACCGAAGGAGAGTGAGCACGAGAAGAAACAAAGAAAAGTGAGAGATCTTTGTGATCCTGTTTCGAAGGCAAGACGTTGACGGAATTTGCTCAAATTCGAGTATGTTGATCGCGAGACCGATGGCTACGAGTTGATGGTCTTCGTTCGTCAAGAATCGCCTCCGAATTCTCCAATTGCGGTTAGATTTTTTTTTTGGAACCGAATTTGTTGATTAAATGCTGTGATGAGAAACTGTGGTTGTAATATTGACGTTGATCCTCTAGTGTGTGACTAGAGAAGTATAATTGGTGTATCCTGCTATTCTTTGTGATTAGTGGAAGAGTTGGGCGGTCCGTGGTTTTTCCCGGTTGGGTTTTTCACGTTAAATCCTTGGTGTTGTTGTTGGCCTTGTTTTCTTATTATCTCCGTATTATATTTGCATATCGTGAAAGTATATTAGCTGGTTGTTGTTGAGGCTCAGTTGGTTTTGGTCCGTTTAGTTTTTCGGGGGAGAAATTGATCCTGAATTAAATTTAGCTATTGGAGAAATTAAAACCGGGTTCCCCCAACAAAGTGGTATCAGAGCCAGGTTGTGTTGAAATTTTATTGAGTAATGGAGGAAACTAGTGGTGCCATGTTCAAGTTGAATGCCTCGAATTACTCTATTGGGAAGCCTCGGATGGAAGACGTATTATATTGTAAAGATTTGTTTGATCCTGTTGAGGGCGATGAGGCTAAAGGAGATAAAGAAGACAAGGAATGGGAGCGAATGAATCGGAAAACAGTTGGGTTTATCCGACAATGGATTGATGATAGTGTGTATCATCATGTTGCTCAAGAGACAAAGGCGGACACTTTGTGGAAGAAATTACAAGATCTCTATGAGAGGAGAACTCCACAAAATAAGGCTCTTTTAGTGAAACGACTTGTAAATTTGAAATACAAGGAATGGAGCAGCATGTCGGAACACTTGAGTGAATTTCAAAATGTTGTAAATCAATTGACAAATCTTGAAATTGACCTTGGTGATGAATTGCAATCATGTTTATTACTTGGTACTCTTCCTGATAGTTGGGACACCTTAGTTGTGGCATTAAACAATTCGGCCCCCTACGGTGTGCTTTCTATGAGCATGGTTAAGGAAAGCTTGTTCAATGAAGAAACAAGAAGAAAAAGTTTGAATTATGCTTCTAGTTCAGAGGCTCTTGTGATAGAAAATAGGGGGAGAAGTTATACAAGAAAGTTTCAGAGTTATGACCACAAAGGCAAGTCAAAAGGAAGATCGAAATCAAGGCCAAGGAGGAGTGTGAAGTGCTACAACTGTGGCAAAATGGGACATTATGCTAGAGAATGCAGGTTACCAAAGAGAGATAAGTCTCACGATAGAAATGAAGAGCGAAAGAAAGAAGAGAAACAAGCTACAACGGCGGTTGCATCCGATGGCGATATTGTGTTCGTATGTGACGACGGTTGTGTGAACCTTACATGCCAAGACTCTACTTGGGTTGTTGATTCTGCCGCTTCATTTCATGTCACTTCACGGCGTGACTATTTTGCTTCCTATCGTAGTGGTAATTTTGGTTGCGTTAGGATGGGAAATAATGGTGTTTCCAAGGTTATTGGCATGGGAGATGTTTATTTGGAAACCGACATTGGATGTAATTTACTTTTGAAAAATGTGAGACATGTTCCGGATATTCGACTTCACTTGATCTCCACGGGTGCCTTAGATGATGATGGTTATTGCAATTCCTTCTTCAATGACAAATGGAAATTGACTAAAGGTTCCATGGTAGTGGCTAAAGGCAAGAAAATATATTCTCTCTACACCACGCAAGCTAACTTGATGAAAGAAGAAGTAAATGCAGTGGAGGATTCCTCGGTTAATTTATGGCATATGAGGCTTGGTCATCTTAGTGAGAAAGGACTTGAAACTCTTGCTAGAAAGAATTTTCTACCATTGAAGGAGAAGAATTTGAAGGAATGCACTCATTGTCTAACAGGTAAGCAACATGGATTCTCATTTCATAGTTCTTCTCCACTTACAAAATCAAATGTACTTGATTTAGTTCACACGATGTTTGTTGCATGGATGCTAGAAGCCTTGGTGGTGCATTATATTTTGTAACTTTTATTGATGACTGTTCTAGAAAAGTGTGGGCTGTTGCTTTGAAATCTAAAGACCGGGTTCTTCTTTGCTTTCAAACAATTTCATGTCAATGTGGAAAGAGAAACCGGGAAGAAGCTGAAACGTGTTCGAGCTGATAATGGTGGTGAATATAGAGGTCCGTTTGAACACTATTGTAGGGATTATGGTATCAAGCTTGAGAAGACTGTTCCGAAAACACCACAACAGAATGAAGTAGCGGAGAGAATGAACCGAACAATTAATGATCGGATTCGATGTATGCTCTCTCATGCAAAGTTGCCTAAGACATTCTGGGGTGAAGCGATGAGAACAGCAGTGGACTTGATAAATCTTTCTCCATCGGTGCCTCTTAAGGGAGATGTTCCACAAAGAGTTTGGAGTGGAAAAGATGTTTCCTACAATCACTTAAAGGTGTTCGGTTGCCGGGCTTTTGTGCATGTTCCTCGAGATGAAAGGTCTAAGCTTGATGACAAGTCTAAACAGTGTATCTTCTTGGGTTATGGACATGAAGAATTTGGCTACAGGCTGTGGGGTCCAGTTGCAAAGAAAGTTGTTAGAAGCCGGGATGTGGTATTTATTGAGAATCAAACCATTGAAGACATTGACAAGTTGGAGAGACCAAAGAATGTAGCTCAACGTTTGGTTAGTTTCAGCCCAAATCCTCCTCCCGTGGGTGGAAATCATAGGGAAGAAGTCCATGAAAATCATAGAAATCATGAAGATGGTGAGTCCTCACATAATGCTGATTCTTCGATTGAGACAGGTGAAATAGTTGAGCAAGAGCAGCCCATTGAGCCAGTTGAGCAAGAACAACCGGTTTTACCTCAAGTTAGAAGATCTGAAAGAGAACGTAGACCTTCACAAAGATATCAACCGCATGAGTATGTGTTATTTACTGATGCAGGAGAACCAGAAACTTATGAAGATGCTATGTCATGTGATCGAAAGAATGAGTGGCATGAAGCCATGCAAGAAGAGCTCAAATCCTTGCATGAGAACCACACATTTGAATTGGTGAAATTACCCAAGGGTAAAAGAACACTCTCAAATAAGTGGGTGTATAAGTTGAAGACGGAAGAGAATAGTTCGAAACCACGATACAAGGCTAGGCTTGTTGTGAAGGGCTTTCGTCAAAAGAAGGGAATTGACTTTGAAGAGATTTTTTCACCGGTTGTAAAAATGTCTTCGATTCGAGTTGTTCTTGGGTTGGCCGCCACCCTGGATTTAGAAATTGAACAACTTGATGTAAAGACAGCTTTTCTTCATGGAGACTTGGAAGAAGAAATATATATGGAGCAATCGGAGGGCTTCAAAGTTGAAGGCAATGAGCATCTTGTATGTAGATTAAGGAAAAGCTTATACGGTCTCAAGCAAGCACCGAGGCAATGGTACATGAAGTTTGAATCATTCATGGAAGAACATGGATACGGTAAGACAAACTCCGATTCTTGTGTCTTTATGAAAAGATTCTCGAGATAATGATTTTCTCATTCTTCTACTCTATGTGGATGACATGTTGATTGTTGGGCATGATGCTAAGAAAATCAAGAACTTGAAAAATGAGTTGAGTAAAGCCTTTGCAATGAAGGACCTAGGCCCAGCCAAGCAAATTCTAGGCATGAGAATTACTCGTGATAGGAGGAATGGGAAACTTTGGTTATCTCAAGAGAGGTACATTGAAAGGGTGCTTGAAAGATTCAATATGAGCACATGTAAACCGGTAAGTACTCCACTTGCAGGTCATTTCAAGTTGAGTATTAATGAGTGTCCTACAAGTGAGAAAGAGAAGGAAGAGATGAAGAAAATTCCCTATGCATCGGCTGTAGGTAGTTTGATGTATGCCATGGTTTGTACAAGACCCAATATTGCTCATGCAGTTGGCGTCGTGAGTAAGTTTCTCTCAAATCCAGGTAAGGAGCATTGGACCGCTGTTAAATGGATTTTAAGGTATCTTAGAGGGACTTCTAAACTTTGCTTGTGTTATGGAAACGGAAAGCCTGAGTTGAGTGGCTACTCGGATGCTGATTATGCTGGTGATATTGATTCTCGAAAATCCACATCGGGTTATATGATGATTTTTTCAGGGGGAGCTGTCTCATGGCAATCAAGATTACAAAAATGTATTGCTTTATCCACAACTGAAGCATAGTATATTGCCATTACTGAAGGAGCTAAAGAACTCTTGTGGATGCAAAAATTTCTACAAGAGTTGGACTTGAAGCAAGAGAAGTTTGTTTTATATTGTGATAGCATGAGTGCTATCCATCTTAGCAAGAATCCGGTATTGCATTCAAGATCGAAGCATGTTAATGTGAGGTATCATTGGATTCGAGAAAAGTTAGAAGAGAAGCTCTTCCTGCTAGAGAAAGTCCATACTGATGATAATAGATCAGACATGATGACCAAGGTATTGCCTGTAGTGAAGCTTGACTTTTGTCGAAGAAAAACGGGCATGATGGAATTTCCCACATGAGGTGGAGGGGGAGATTTGTTGACTGGGTCCACCTCTTGTGGGGCCCAGCCAAGACAAATAAATAAAAAAAAAAGAAAAAAAAAAAAGGAAGGAAGAAGCAACTGCTGTGTGCAGTTTTTCGTGGGGCTCCACGTGCAGAAGAGTGCAGAAGGAAAAAGAGAAAAACAGCCACCGAAGGAGAGTGAGCACGAGAAGAAACAAAGAAAAGGGAGAGATCTTTGTGATCCTGTTTCGAAGGCAAGACGTTGACGGAATTTGCTCAAATTCGAGTATGTTGATCGCGAGACCGATGGCTACGAGTTGATGGTCTTCGTTCGTCAAGAATCGCCTCCGAATTCTCCAATTGCGGTTAGATTTTTCGGGCTCCGAATTTGTTGATTCATTTTGTGATGAAAACGTGGTTGTAATATTGACGTTGATCCTCTAGTGTAATGGTGTATCCTGCTATTCTTTGTGATTAGTGGAAGAGTTGGGCGGTCCGTGGTTTTTCGGTTGGGTTTTCCACGTTAAATCGCTGGTGTTGTTGTTGGCCTTGTTTTCTTATTATCTCCGTATTATATTTGCATATCGTGAAAGTATATTAGCTGGTTGTTGTTGCTGGTTGTTGTTGAGGCTCAGTTGGTTTTGGTCCGTTTAGTTTTTCGGGGGAGAAATTGATCCTGAATTAAATTTAGCTATTGGAGAAATTAAAACCGGATTCCCCCAACAGAGCAGAACCCAGATGCCTATATTTCAATGGGTGCTGATCGGGAATGATGAACTAGAGCATTTTTTTTAATCCAGTGAAGATCTGCTGGTCCCCGCTGATTCAGATACTCAAACTAGAACTTGCAGAAACGGGATATTATATCCGGAATCCCTCAAAGCAGATGCCATCATTGATGGAAGTGGGCATTAAAATCTCAACTTGATGAATATTGTGAAGGAACTCGTGTATTAGTACAGTGGTCCTTTTCTGAATATGTTATGGGTACGACCACGTCATTGATTTGTTCAATAATTTAGCCCCAGGAATCTGGGACAAAAGCTCATGTTGCTGCTGTCGTCATTACGGGCAACCAGACAAAACCTCTCGTGCGTCGCGCGCATCCTTTTATTGACTTGACTTCTTCTTTTTGTGTGTGAATAAACAGTTTGGACTTTAAGCAAGTATTTTGAAATATTCCGGAAAAAAAATTATTGGAAAAAGTATAATTATTTAGACTTGTAAATTTTCTGGCGGTCGAGAAGATTTTAGGGTAACACGAAGAAAAGATCAAAATGTAGTATGAATTGTTTTTTGTATGGTTTGATTAAAAAAAATTTTGGTTTGAAGTATGAATTGTTAATTTTTCATTTTTTCTTTCATATTAAGTTATATTCCTTTTCTTATTTAGTTAATTTCATGCTAATTTTGGAATAATCAATTGTGGATGTATCGTGTTACGCTTTTTTGACCGCTTGCACTCTAGGAACACAAGTCTCATAAAGAGAAAGAAGAATAAAACAATCGTTTTAACTAAATTATGAGAAAAGAAATATATCTTTTAAATGAAAATTCCATATGTTCTAAGTATTAATGCCGTTTTGCACATTTTAAGCTCAAATTGCCTCAATAATAATTGTCAACTAATAAGCCAAAATTAAATGACAAAATGATTTTTGAACTATGGCCCATTATATAATATTGTGTATGAACTGTTAATTTGTTCAATATGGCTAGTGAATTATTAGTATTCAATGTAATTCTTCATTTTCCTCATATAACAAATTAGACGTTATTTAATTACATAGACTATTATATGTTGAGTTGAATATTAAAAATGATGAGTTAATATGTCCATCTTTTTATCTATCTATTTTAGGAAAGGAAAAATAAATGAGGACGTTATCATGTCCATCGTTTTTTGATTGTATGGATTATTGTATCATGATTTGAGATGAATATCTTATGTAGATAATCCATGAGTAATTTTTTCTTTTGTTTGCCATTTAAACCGGAAGGATTGAAAGCCACATCAACAAATTATGTGAACCAGAATAAATAGTAGAACGTCATTAAACATTTTCATAATAATTTGAAAATTACATTGAACAAATTAAAAATCCAAAAATAGACCAAATTTTAAAGATCATTTATATCATTTTCCCTAATCCAACTAATGTTATAGATTATTAAAATTTATCTTCTTTTTAAATTTTTAAATTTTTCGGCATTGACTTCTATTTAGTTTTAATTACTTCGAATTCCTAAAATTGTATAAATATGAACTTTTAAGGCCTCTCAAAATTATCAGAAATTCTTCATAATTTCTTAAAATTGAGTCATTTACTTTGTTATTTTTTTTTGCAAAAGATATATTCATTTGCCTATTATAAACTAAGACAAATGGATTTTGCATATGTCAATTACTCAGGAAGAAGTCTATCTGAATCACAGAGGCCCTCTTCCATGTATCAGTATCTGCATCCTAGCTCGAATCGAAAGCATGATACTTCTGATTACTCGAGCAACACACGGAATCAACACATTATGAAGGGCATCATTCCTCTGATCCTCTCTTTCCAAATGAAGTAAATCGATCCATTTCGCCCAGTTTCAAAAGTGTCCTGGAAATGCTTTTACCTTTCAACTGTCGCAAAACCCAATCAAACTCAGAGCTCCAACCCCACCCCCAAAATCTGGTTTAGTAAAAGAGCATTCACAAGTCTCTTGAGCTGTTCCACATGACAGGCATTGATCATTGATTTGCTGCCATTTTGTTACCCTATCCAGTGTTTGCAATCTGTTATGAATATTCAGCCATGTGATAAAAGAAAAATTTGTCGAATTCGGGTGAAACCACACCATTCTATGCCATGAAATCCTTTTTTTTCTTCCCCTGGTTCCAGGCATCAGCAGAGGCGAAACTTCCAGACTTAGAACCAGTGAAGCTCCCCTTATATTCTTTATCCGCAAAAGCAGCAAATGAACCGCACAAAGTACCCTGAATGCCCACTAGTTGGCCTGATCTTACTGGAGGCCAGCAACACTCATTTCCTGTAATAACCTCAGCCAGCTTGTCGTTCTTACTTGTCACGGCATCATAAATTAGTCTACTTGAACAAACCTCAGCTAGGACACCTCGATGGCGCCAATTGTCAAACCACACTTGATGAGTGAGACTGAAGAATGACTGGCTCAACTTTGGCAAAGCACGATAAAATCATACAGTTGGTCTCTATAGCTGCTAAATTAATATTAACAATCATGTGAGACCACCTTTACAGAGACTATATGTGCATAAGTTCGGAAAACCTTTTGGCAACCGGATGTACGTGCACTTAGTACATTCTTTTCATCTTGAAATACGTTTAAAGCAGCATTTGTTCAAACAAAGCAACATATTTCCGTAACTACTGGCTAGAGACTTGTACAAATCAAAATGGACTATATGGGAAGCAAGAGATTGATTATTCTTGCACGCCACAGCTTGGTTTTGAGCTTGAAGCAACACCTTTCATCCACACCTCTCAATGGTTTGAACGAGCAATCTGCTTTTTTGGGATTGACAGCAATCAAGATTTGATCCTTGGACTCAGATCAGTGATAAGTATGATATGGACACCTACTTGTGCAGGCTTATTGAGGGCGAGGAATCCTTTTCACAAACCTTCCAAGCACCGCCTATCTTCTGTCCATCTCAAGAAATTTGTTCTACACTTCATTTGTGTTAACGGTCATCGCAGTAGAGGGACTTTTTGAAAGGATGGTGATTCCAACTGATGCTCTACAGACTCCTCAACCATTTCCTCCTTTGCCTTCCCCCACATCACAATATAGAAGCCAATGGACAGTATGGTCGCTCCTATAAGACTGCGAATTCATAGCAGACAAAAGCAATTGTCATTCAAAGCCTACGTGGTATGAGAACGTATATAGCTCATCTTTGCATACACTAGAAAGTTTAGTGCGTCAATGAAAACCAATAATACACTTTATACACATGGAGTACAGATCGACTGGGGGGGCATTGATACATATTTGAAATTTTCTGCCTAATCCACAAAGACAAATTTGTGTCTGTCAAGCATTTTGTGGAAAGCGCATGTAATGTTGTAGTGATTGGTTTTCCAAATTATATATATGCCGCATGTCTTAAGCCACATTGATTGATCATCACATGGATAAAATCAGGAGTAGATCCTAATTTCAGCGGGATGGATGTCTAATCATTTTTTTGGCATTCAAGATAATGTAGCACTCAATTTTTTGTGCTATATCTTACCTTCCAAGATGAAGTGTGTCTCCAAGAAAGAAGACACCCATGGCAACAGCCACAGGAATCGACAATGGCTTGAACATAGCGACATAGAAAGGCCCTTTCAACCGGATTGCCCATGCATGAACAACATTGTTTAGGCATCGTTCAAAGAGGCCCTTAAAGCAAAGCAAACAGGACGGAAAGTTAGCATTGCACCCAATTTTCATTAATCAAATGTGATAAACTTCGTTTGACTGTTTCCTCACCGAGCATATCACCGAGATCAGTCCTATACCCTGCACTCTCCAAGCACTCATATCATGTTCCATTACTAAACAGACAATGGCGGTGATGAAGCTCACAGTCACATTGTAAAAGAAGATTACAGTCAGTTCTGCCGGATACTCCTTCATTATCTGTTTCTGCAGGATCAAATGATGAATCTGCGGTCATTTTCAAGTCAAGTTCTAACTATAGCACTCACAAAAAAAAATTGAAACATGTATATTATACCAGAAGAATGTACCACAAAGTGACCAAAACATAATCAGCAGTCAGGAGAATCCCCCCGCTGACCCAGTCTGAGTTCGATGCCTGCACAAGTGGATAAAGCGAGAGAGAAGGTTTTGGAGTGAAGGTAACTGGGGGACCTCTATAGAGAGTGATGACAGATGCGCCAGAAATTGACAGTATGGTCCCGATGATCTTGGCCTGACTGCTTCTTTTGTTCAATGACACCTCCTCCATCCTTTTTCGACAAGAAAAACGAGCAAAAATTGAATGGAAAGATATGAATACTGTTACACAAGCTCCAGCTTTAGCCTTTAGGCAACTAAGCCGTCTTACAGAACTATTAACACTTCATCCAACAAGTCAGCATTACTACGTAAATTACATAAGAACAGCATCAACAAACAACCAGTGACTCTTGCCACATGCCCTAATCCAACACCAATTGTTAACAAGGTTTGATCAGAATTTGCAAGATATGGAGCCAATTAACAACATAAGCTTGTGGAAAGATATAATAAACAAAGTCATGAGATCACAAAATCAGGAGAATCATGATGAAAAACCAGAACAACAATCTACTTGAATTGGAAGAATGCCATTCAAAGAACTGCAGACAACTCGTATCGAAAGAACTAATATTTTTGGGACCTGAAAAGGATGGCAAATATGAAAGTGAGAGCTGGAGTGAGGTTGCTGATGGCTGAACCCAGAGTTGGAGAACTCATGCTAATCCCAACATAGCCCAAAATCTGTGAGAAGCCCCTGCTCTCCCATTAAAAAGAGAACAAGAAAAAACCAGAACATAAGAATAATAGAAGACAACAGTGAAGCAGAACAACCAATCCAAACACCTTTCCTTATTTCTCTCTACTATTTCAAGAACAAATTCCCACTAATCTAGTGGAAGCAATGGCATAGACACGTGCAATGTGCAATCGGAGACATATCTTATATCCAATACTCCGGGGATGAACATTGTAAATGACCCACCCTGGCCTACTGCCCAAAAAATATTGTCTGCTCTAATCTAGTGGAGGTAACAGAATGGGTGAAGATATTGAACTGTGCATACCCAACAAGCCCAAGAAGGCCGATTTTGGCAAGTATGGCCAAGCTGAGAGGAGGAAGCACTCTTGATCTGCAGAGGCCACACAACTAAATCAACCAAATTTCACCACAACTCATGATCTTCTTGTTTTTGCACTATATATATATAGCAGAAAGAGAGGGAGAGGCACATACTTGAGAGAGAAGAAAGGAGCAGGGAGGAGGAGAAGAGAAGCAATGGCGTAAGCATAGAGGAGGAAAACGTGGGAGCTCATCCCTCTCGAGTTGGCCGCCTTGAACAGCGTGGTCACGCCCACCGCGATGGTGTCCACGGTGATCACTGCTGAAAATGGAGCCACCTCCCTGCGACACCACTCTCTCCCTCCTCCCATCTCTCTCGCTCTCTCTCACAGAGGCACACGAACACAGCGAAAACACAGGTTTCAGTCCCAATTATTTCTGGGATTCCGCGGTCTCTTCAAAGCAAGACAACCGGTGCTTGAATGGTGACAAAGATGGTTGGACAAATGAAGAGGGTTGCTTAATCGTCTACGCTATTTTTGACATGTCCACTCACTGTGACACCAAACCACGTCTGACTAGGCTCCTACGCATGTTTGAACAGAAAGAAGGGCTTACATGCGAAAAAAAACTTGGGTATACTCATGGCAAATTTAATCCTAATTAATTCTCATATTGATATATCTATTATCGTATTTTTTAGGTAAATATGACATGGATGTATTAATTCCTAAATTTTTATAATATAAAACTTAATTTAAGATAAATGTAGCATGAATGCATTAATTTAAAATTTTTGATGATATTAAATTAAAGAAATAACAAGAAAGTCCTTTGTCAATTGTCCCTCTCATTGCTGTTTCCTATTTTCCGTGCATGGACTTTTCTTGATTTAAGTGATTAGTTTAACGGACTGGATATTTCAAAGGTCTTTTCCGTCGACAGCACACTTAGGCTACGTGGCAGTTATTGGAGCGCTTTTCTTATGATAATTAATGCACTTAACTCCATATATTTTTTTTGATAATTAAAGCCATTTTTATTGGTCAAAGACTTAAAAATATCCAACACGACACTCAGTATGACAAATCCGGCAGCACTTTGTCGCATTAGGAACATTACTCAAATCTAGAGTACCAACTAAAGAAAAAAAAAAATCACTGAACAAGCTTAGAAAAAGATATCCTGTAGATAATAAGTAAATCAATAGCTGGACTCCGTTACTAAATAGGGAAAAGCCTCGGCTGCTCACCGCTGTCATTGCCAGAATTCGACCTATAATCACATGTCTTCGTTTCACCTAATCCGTATTCATTTTTTTTCTGTGGAATACTGTAGTTTCAAAACCTCCATCCAAAAATAATAATAAATAAAAGAAAAAAACCTCCATCCCGACGACCAAAGTTTTGACCACCGGAAACCCGGTAGCCGATCAATGCCAACATCCCGGTTTGACTTTTGCGATGAAACTCCATTTGGATATGTTGACCCCAATCTAGCACGATAAAGCTTAATTTCTTAGCTCGGCGAAGCGTTTAAGATTAATGATGCGTTTGTTTCATGGAAATTGTACTATTTTTGGAAAATGTTTTCTAGAAAATCATTTTCCATGAAAATAATTAGTTTTCCTGTGTTTGGTGATATGTGATTGAAAATGTTTTCAGATGTTTGGATAGAATTTGGAAAATGATTGAATAACATTTAACCTAATAAAAAGGAAAGACCTCATAAAGAGGAAAAGTGTTTTCCCCTTCCCACGCACAAGAATTCATTTTCCTAAAATAAAACATAATATTTCCGTTGACTAGAAAGTATTTTCCATTGACCAAATTATTTTTGGAGAAACAAACAGCGGAAAGTCTGGAAAACACTTTACAGAAAAATATTTTTATTGAAACAAATACACCCTAAATTAGGATAAAAATGGACCAAAGTGAACTCAGGACTAGAGAGCCTAGGCTTGGCCTGGCCCACAAACCTGGCCCAAGAGCTCGAGACCGGTGCACCATTTTTCCTTCTCTCTTTTTCTCATGTCTAGTTGGTGAGGGAGGAAATTTGTTCAAAGAGTTCTAAATCTATTGTGCTCTTACAAATTCAATCCTAAAAATTTTACTTTTGCCAATTGATTTCTAGACATTTTCATTTTTTCCCAATTGTGAGTTCAGTTGGTCAATCTTGCTTGAAAATCATTGACGTGAATGGTTACCGTGCCACGAAGGCCAGTCGACACTGACTTTTCAATTTTTCGAATTTATTTATTTATTTTCTTATTTTCCTTTTTCTTTTTCTTTTTTTCTATTTCTGATTTCTTTTCTTCTTCTTTTTTTCCTTATTCCTTGGTATTGATCTGGTTTTCAGGTAAAAGTGTGAGTAATTCTCACTTAGTCATAAATCTTTTTAAGTCGTTGATTATTACAACTCTTTGTATAAGAGTTACAGAATAATACACGTGACTACAACAAAGTTATGATATAAATCCATTACTCGATAGACCATAAAAATTCACGCTTTGTCTTTCTCTACCCATGCTATGAAATTGACTGTGAAAAACACTACCTCTCCCATGCAAGAGGGCAGTGAATCAATTTACGACTGATTCAATTTTTTCATTTAGTTAAATCTTGCATGATTAGATACTGTTCCAGTGATATATATTTATAGAAATTGAGGAGCACTATCATCACTCCCCCAGTAAAGAGCATTACTTAAACCTAGAGTATCAACTAACAGAAACGATTTCATCAAACACAGCTTAGAAAGAGATGTCCCTGAAGCTAAAAAGCAAAACCGAAAGCTTGATTCCGGAACTATGCAGCAGAAATTGAGGCCCCTTCTATGCATCAGCATCTGCATCCTGTTTCAAACCGGAAACATGATACTTATAATTACTGAAGCAACACAAGCAATTACTCCATCAAGGACACCATTCCTCTCTTTCCAAATGAAGCAGATCGATCCATTCCGCACCACGATTAAAGTGTCTTCACAAATGCTTTTACCTTTTAACTGTTGTGAAACCCAATTAAACTCCGAGCTCCAACTGACCCTCTGAATTCCACTTGAGTCCAGCAATCAGCAATCCCCCCCCAACCCCAAAAAAAAGAAAAAGAAAAAGAAAACTTGTTTAGAAAAGCAAGATTCATAAAATAGATGCAGTCTAGTCTCTAGAGCTGAACCACATAACAAGCATTGGTCATTCATTTGCTGCCATTTTGTTACTCTATCCAGTGTTTGCAATCTGTTATGAACAGCCAACCATGTGATAAGAGCAAATTTTGGCACATTTAGGTGAAACCACTCCATTTTATGCCATGAAATCCTCCGTTTTCTTTCCCTCACCAGTTTCCAGGCATCCAGAGGCAAAACTTCCCAAGATTTAGAACCAGTTAAGATCACCATATTCTTTATCAGCTCAAGCAGCCAATGAACCACAAATTCCACCCTCCATTCCCACTTACTGGTCTGATCTTGCAGGGGGGCAACACTACTCATTTGCTCCAATAACCTCAGCCAGCTTAGCATTCTTACTTACAGCAGCATCATACATTGGTCTATTCGAATCAACCTCAGCTAGGATACCCTGAGGGTGCCAATTGTCAAACCATACTGGCTTAACTTCAGCAAAGATCAACAAAATCGTACAGTTTGGTTGCTGTAGCTGCCAACTTCTTATGACAACAATGTGAGACCACTTTCATAGTGACTATATGCGCATAGGATCAGAAAAATTATTGGCCTAAACCTGGTGTATGTGCTCTTAGTTCATGCCATTGTTGGAAAAAAAGAATGTTTATCATCATCATCTTTTTTCACCCTGAAATACATCTATGGCAGCATTCATTCAAATCAAAAGAACATAAATCTGTAACTACTCACTAGAGACTTGTACAGATCCAAATGGACAATATTGGAAGCAATTATTCTTGCACATCACGGCTCACTTTTGTAAATAGAGGGACACCCATCATCCATACCTCTCCATGGTTTGAACAAGCAATCCAGTTTTTGAGATTGATGGGCCATCATGATCTGATCCCTTTGGACACAGATAAATGATAAATACGATATGGACACCTATATATACAGGCTTACTGAGGGTGAGGAAACTTTCACGAAGTTTCCAAGCAGCACCTATCTTCAATCCATCTGCACAAATTTGTTCTACGCTTCATTTGTGTTAACGGTCATCGCAGTAGAGGGACTTTTTGAGAGGATGGTGATTCCATCCGACTCTCTACAGATTCCTCACCCATTGCTTCCTTCGCCTTCCCCCACATTACAATATAGAACCCAATGGACAGTATGGCCGCTCCAATAAGACTGGATTTGCAGCAGACAAAAGCAGATGCCAGCCATTCAAGGGTTACATAGTACGAGAAGGTAATTAGCTTGTCTTTTCAAACAATAGAGCTAAGTGGGTCGATAAAAATAAGTGATACACGTTATACACATGGCAGACGGATTCACTTGGGGTGGGGGGCATCAGACATATTTTTTAAAATTTTCTACCTAACGAACAAGGGCAAATTATTGTGTGTCAAGAGTTTTGCAGAAAATGCTTGTTATCTTATGGTGATTGGTCTTCCAAATTATTTAAGTGCAGCACATCATAAGCCATATTGATTTTTCATCACATCAATGAAATCGGGAATAGATCCTAATTTCAGCATAATGGATCTTCAATCATTTCTTTAGCACACAACATAATGTAGCACTCAATGTCATTGTGATTTTTATTACCTTCCGAGATGAAGCGTGTCACCAAGAAAGAAAACACCCATGGCGACAGCCACAGGAATCGACAATGGCCTGAACATCGTGACATAGAAAGGGCCTTTCAACCGGATTGCCCATGTGTGAACAATATTGTTCAAGCATCGTCCAAAGAGGCCCTGAAAAGCAAAGCAAAGAGGAGGGAAAGTAAGCATTGCGCACAATCTTTCTTAATCAAATGTGATAATGTTTGTTAGATTGTTTTCTCACCGAGCACAATACCGAGGCCAATCCTATACCCTGCACTCTCCAAACACTCAGATCATGTTCCATTATGAAACATAAAATGGCGGTCAGGAGGCTCGCCACCACATTGCAAAAGAAGGTTACGGTCAGTTCTGCTGGATACTCCTTCATTATCTGTGTCTGCAGAATCATGTGTCGAATCTCTGATCTTTTTCAAGTACCATAGCACTTGAAAAACAAAATGAAAACGAATATAGTATACCAGAAGAATGTTCCACAAAGTGACCAAAATATATTCAGCAGTGAGGAGAATCCCCCCAACAACCCACTTAGAGTTCGATGCTTCCACAAGGGGATAAAGCGAGAGAGAAGGTGCCAGGGTGAATTTAACTGGGGGACCTTTATAGAGAGTGATGACAGATGCGCCAGAAATTGACAGTACAGTCCCGATGATCTTGGCCTGACTGCTTCTTCTGTTCAGTGACACCTCTTCCATCCTTTTTTTTTTTTGACAAAAAACAAACAGATTGGAAGGGATTACAGCAACATTAATACTTCGTCCAACGATGCCATCGTCACTAAGTTATCTACATGATAACGACATTTACAAACAATCAGTAACTCTGCCACTTGATTTACTCAGGATTTGCAAATACGGAGCCACTTAACAGAATAAGCCTGTTGAAAAAGAATTATGACAGAGAACCAGAACATTGATCATTTACAAGGAAATAAAAAATTCAAGTAACCACAGACAATATGTATGAAATACGCTTTACCAAAAAAAAAAAAAATGTATGAAATACACAACTTTTTTGGGACCAGAAAAGGATGGCGAGTATGAAGGTAAGAGCCGGAGTGAGGTTGCCAATGGCTTGTTAGAATAATATAAAATTGATTGTTGAAGACTTACTTCGTTCACACGTCTTGCTACATGAAGACAAATGGAAAGAACAAAACAAACAACTTCTGCAAAGAGGATTCCAAAGTCAAAAGTGAAGCTCCTTTGTTCTTTCCTCATAAATGCTACTACAGAGGGCTTTGGAAAAGAAAGCAAAGGAGAGAAGGTTCTACATCCAGTTTTTCTCTTCTTCATTAATGCATGCCTTGTTGAAGGGTGCTATTTGTGCTGCAGAAGACTTGTCTTGCAGACACTGCTATTTGCTTTATGCTCTTTTTTCTTCCTATTGTAGACTTTCTTGTATTGTTGTAGACTTTTGTGTGCTTTGCATTTAATGTTTGTTTACTATGTACGTGCCCAACCTCTTTAAAAGGTTGAGAGTTCATATTTGTAAACGCACCCCTGAATCGACTAGAAAGCATTTCCATTTCTATTGTTCTCCTCCAGTATTCATTCGTGCCTCATTCCAAAATTTCCAAACGTTGCCATTTTTTTTAGTATTTTGGTTCCAACATTTGGTATCAGAGCTAGAAATGGCATCTACTAGTTCCGTTCAATTGCAACTTCCAAAGTTGAATGGAAAAAACTTCAACAACTGGTCCGTCCAGATGAAGGTTCTCTTCAAATCGCAAGATTTGTGGAATTTGGTGGAAAATGGCTACACTGAAGTGGTCGATGCTGAAGCATTCGAGGCTCTAAGAAAGGAGGAGAAAGATTCTTTGGTGGAATCTCGGAAGAAAGATCAGAAAGCATTGTATGCGATCTTTCAAGCTGTGGAGGAAACGATATTTGAAAAATTATCGAGTGCGGAGACTGCAAAAGAAGCGTGGGATATTTTGCAAAAATCCTACAAAGGCGATGATCGAGTCCGACGGGTGCGGCTTCAAACACTTTGAGGTGATTTTGAGTCTTTACGCATGAAAGACTCTGAATCAATCTCGGCGTATTTTGATCGTGTGCAAACTATTGTTAACCAATTGAGGGTTAATGGTGAAGAACTCCAAGATGTGCGAGTTTTAGAAAAAAATCTTGAGGTCTTTGACCGAAAGATTTGACTACGTTGTTGCAGTGATCGAGGAAGGGCAAGATGTGTCAACCCTAACGTTGGAGCGGTTGATGGGTTCATTATGCTCACATGAGCAAAGAATGAATCAAAAGTCCATTAGTTCGAATCCCGAGCAAGCATTGCAAAGTTGGGTCGCTCCATCAAGTCAAGGAGGCTACCAAGGCGGTCGAGGCCGTGGAAGAGGCCGAGGTAGAGGTGGAAATTTAAATTTCACCGGAAAATATAAAACACGTGACAAATCAAAAGTCAAGTGTTTTAAGTGCAATAAATTCGGACATTACAAATCCGAATGCCAAGCAAAGACGACGTACGAGCAAGCAGAACATGCACATGCCGCCAATGCTGAGGAACATGTGGTCCTAGCATGTAAGAAGGATGACTCAAGCACCGTAGACACCAACATATGGTACCTGGATACTGGTTGCAGCAATCATATGTCTGGCCGAAAGGAGTTATTCTCGCAGTTGGATGAGACGAGTCGTGGTGAAGTCAACTTCGGGAATAAATCAAAAATTCCCGTGATGGGGAAAGGTAACATTAATATCAAGTCAAAAGATGGTACTAATGTTACTATTGCAGATGTTTACTTTGTGCCAGGACTTTTTTGGAATTTGCTAAGTATTGGGCAACTTTCTGAAAAAGGCTACATGGTTCATATTAAAAATGGAGTTTTCACCATCAGAGGTGTTGACAACAAGTTGATCACGACGGTACAAATGACAAAGAACCGGATGTTTCCTCTTACACTTCAGACAAAGAGTCTCTTGAGTTTTCAAGCGGTGATGAAAGATAGCAACTGGTTGTGGCATCTCCGGTTCGGGCATCTAAATTTTCGAGGACTAAAATTACTAGTCCAGAAAAAGATGGTGACCGGCATGCCATTGATTGATTGTCCAGACCGTCCATGTGAAGGATGTCTCGTTGGGAAACAACATCGAGACTCTTTTCCAGTCGGAAAAGCCAGAAGAGCAAAACAACCATTGGAGTTGGTACATACAGACTTATGTGGTCCTGTTGAGGTAGAATCATTTGGACAAAAAAGGTACATGCTAATTTTTGTCGATGATTTTACTAGAAAAACTTGGGTATATTTCTTGAGAGAAAAATCTGAAGCTTTTGGCAAGTTTAAAGAATTTAAAGTCTATGTTGAAAAACATAGTGGCTTTAATTTGAAGACGTTGAGATCAGACAGAGGGGGAGAATTTACCTCAAATGAATTTGACAAATATTGTAAAATTCATGGAGTGAAACGTCAGTTGACTGCCAGCTATACTCCTCAGCAAAATGGTATAGCCGAAAGAAAAAATAGGACAATTTTTGAAATGGCAAGAAGTATGCTAAGAGCTAAAAATTTACCCAAGAAATTTTGGGCAGAAGTAGTTGCGTGTGCTGTATTTGTGTTAAACAGGTGTCCAACAAAGAGTGTTCTTGGAAGAACCCCATAAGAGGCTTGGAGCAGCAACAAGCCAGATGTTTCGTTCCTACGAGTATTTGGGTGCATGGCATATCCCTATATACCAGATGAACGGAGGAAGAAGTTGGATGACAAAAGCGAGAAGTGTATCTTCATTGGCTATAGTGACACAACTAAGGGTTATAAGCTGTATAACCCAATCACTGAAAAGGTAATCATCAGCAGGGATGTCCAATTTCTTGAAGATGAAGCCTGGGACTGGAACCAAAAGGGTGAACAAAAGGGCATTACCATCGAAGATGAACCATTGGAGGGAGACACAGAAAAACCTTCATCATCTTCGACTGATGGTGCATCTTCTTCACCAACAGCAACTTCAGAACCACCATTACGTCGTTCGCAGCGATTACGAGAGACTCCAGCAAAATTCAGGGATTATGTGGTCACAAGAGACAATGACAGTGATAGTGATGGAATCACTGATGAAACTATGGCAAATTTTTGTCTATTTGCTGAATGTGACCCTATATCCTATGATGAAGCAGCTGTAGATGAGAAGTGGATTCAAGCAATGGATGAAGAAATCAACTCCATTGAGAAGAATGACACATGGGTGCTAACTTCTTTACCTCCCTAAGAAGCCCATTGGTGTCAAGTGGGTGTACAAGACGAAGTACAAATCCGACGGTCAGGTGGACCGTTACAAAGCCAGACTGGTTGTAAAAGGCTACAAGCAAAAGCCAGGTATTGATTACTTTGAAGTATTTGCACCAGTGGCCCGAATGGATACCATTCGGATGATTTTAGCACTTGCAGCTCAAAATCATTGGAGGATCCATCAAATGGATGTGAAATCAGCATTTCTCAATGGTGTCCTTAAAGAGGAAGTCTATGTGGAGCAACCACAGGGTTATGTGAAGAAAGGGCATGAAAATCAAGTTTACAAGCTGAAGAAGGCATTGTATGGGCTAAAACAGGCACCTCGTGCTTGGTACACACGAATCGACACGTACCTGTTAGAGCATGGTTTTCAAAAGTGCCCATATGAGCATACACTGTATATTAAGTCAAATTCTAACGGTGACATAATAATTGTGTGTCTTTATGTTGATGACTTGATATTTACAGGGAGTTGTGAAAAAATGTTTGCTGAATTCAGGGAGGCTATGACTAGCCAGTTCGAGATGACAGATTTAGGATCGATGTCCTATTTTCTTGGACTTGAAGTGAAGCAGACAAATGATGGCATATTTGTTTCACAGCAAAAATATGCTAATGATATTTTGAAGCGATTGAAAATGGAATCGCTCAAACCAATCCGGACTCCTGTAGTGGAACGGTTGGAGCTGAAGAAAGAAGGAATTGGTGAACTGATAAATCCCACTTATTTCAAAAGCATTGTTGGTAGTTTGAGATATTTGGCTTCTACTAGACCAGATATTACCTATGGAGTGGGAATTATTAGTAGATTCATGGAAAAACCGTACCAATCACATTTGCAGGCAGCAAAAAGAATTTTACGGTATGTCAGTGGAACTCGTGACCATGGAATTTTATATTCTTATACTGACAATTTCAGTTTAGTGGGGTATACAGACAGTGATTGGGCAGGTGACACTGAGACTCGGAAGAGCACTTCCGGATATGCTTTCTTTCTTGGATCAGGAGTAATTTCGTGGTCTTCGAAGAAACAACAAGTTGTTGCACTCTCGACAGCTGAAGCAGAATACATGGCATTAGCTTCGGCAGCTTGTCAAACAATATGGCTTCGTAGGATGATGTGTGAATTGAAACATGAGCAAACAGGTCCTGCCAAAATAATGTGTGACAACAAGTCGGCTATTGCATTAGCCAAGAATCCAGTTTTTCATGGCAGGAGCAAACACATCGACATCAAGTATCACTATATTCGCGAGCGAGTCAAAGATGGTGAGATTGAACTAAATTTCTGCAAATCAGAAGATCAAATTGCAGATATTTTGACAAAACCATTGAAGGCGGAATTGTTCGAAAAATTAAAGATGATGCTCGGTATTGTTGAATTCAACGATCAATTTTAAGGGAGGCTGTTAGAATAATATAAAATTGATTGTTGAAGACTTACTTCGTTCACACGTCTTGCTACATGAAGACAAATGGAAAGAACAAAACAAACAACTTCTGCAAAGAGGATTCCAAAGTCAAAAGTGAAGCTCCTTTGTTCTTTCCTCATAAATGCTACTACAGAGGGCTTTGGAAAAGAAAGCAAAGGAGAGAAGGTTCTACATCCAGTTTTTCTCTTCTTCATTAATGCATGCCTTGTTGAAGGGTGCTATTTGTGCTGCAGAAGACTTGTCTTGCAGACACTGCTATTTGCTTTATGCTCTTTTTTCTTCCTGTTGTAGACTTTCTTGTATTGTTGTAGACTTTTGTGTGCTTTGCATTTAATGTTTGTTTACTATGTACGTGCCCAACCTCTTTAAAAGGTTGAGAGTTCATATTTGTAAACGCACCCCTGAATCGACTAGAAAGCATTTCCATTTCTATTGTTCTCCTCCAGTATTCATTCGTGCCTCATTCCAAAATTTCCAAACGTTGCCATTTTTTTTAGTATTTTGGTTCCAACATGGCTGAACCCAGAGTTGGAGAAGTCATGCTGATCCCAGCATAGCCCAAAATCTGTGAAAATCCCCTGCTCTCTCAATAATTTTGAGAACAAAAAACCCATCCTATAAGAAAAAGAACATAACAAGGAAGCGAAATGACTACTCTAAAACAATTTCGAGAATTGCGACCCTTCTCTATCTGCCGGCGCAACTGCCCTGAACATAGGTGACATGGGATCAGAGACACGTCCGATGGCCGGCATACCCTAGTGGGGCTGATGCCAGCAGCAGACGCATAGCCGCACATCTTAAAACACAGTCAGTTATTCAAAAAAGGGGGGGGGCGGGGGGGGAATTGCAGTATTGGCGTGAGTGTAGAGTTATTCAAACTGTACATACCCCTAGGAGCCCAAGAAGGCCAAGTTTGGCAGCTATGGCCAAGCTGAGAGGAGGAAGCGTTCTTGATCTGCAAAGGCATACAATAGATTCAGCCAAAGTGAATATCTCACCATGAGCCTTCCTTTATTTTCCCAGTTTTCGATGGGAGAGAGAGAGAGGGAGAGAGAGAGGCGTACCTGAGAGAGAAGAAAGGGGCAGGAAGAAGAAGAAGAGCAGCCAGGGCTAAAGTATAGACGAGAAAAACATGGTAGCTCATCCCTCTCGAGTTGGCCGCTTTGAACATCGTGGTCATGCCCACTGTGATGCTGTCCATGGTTATCACAGCTGAAAATGGAAGCACATCTCTGTAACAGTATCTCTCCCCCATCTCTCTCTCTCTCTCTCTCTCTCTCCAACCACACTAGCAGACGAAGAGACACCCAAACGCATAAAACACAGAGGTTTCAGTTCCATTGTTATTCTGGGATTCCAAGATTCCATCGGGAGCAGAAGATATCAGCGCCTATATTTTAATGGGTGATGATTGTGAATGACGATTAATGGTTGGACAGATGAAGACTGTTTTTTAATATCGTATTGAATAATGGATGCACTTAGACACCAAACGGGGTTGAGGCTCTCAGCCATGTTCGAATAGAAAGAGACAGGAAGACATTGCGCATGGCGTACCTAATTTGTGCGGTTTCCTGCATTTGGTGCACAAACTTTTCTTGATCCAATTGAGGAGTTTGACTTGGTTGATTCTTTGAAGGTCTCTTCATCATTAGGACACTCCTTTAATGCTACGAGGCAATTAACCCGGCAAGCTTTTCCTCAACCATATGCGCAATTTACTGTCTGCGCGAATAAATTACTGTGCGAAATCACGTAAACATTAGAATGTAGAGAATTCAATTCCATCCAACTTCGTCGATTCAACAATGATCTCCAGTTCTCCTTTTATCCTCGTGATCTGTTCACTCAAATGTGGGTTCTTGGAGCAAAAGGACTCATACTTAGCCGAGAAAGCTATGCCATCGATGTTCTTGAAAACGAGCCTTTCAACTTCTGGTTGGAGCAAACATCCGAGATCTCCAAGACCGTCGACCACGTTGGAACCATTCAGATTCCCGAGCATGTGCCATTCGCACAAGTACGGTATTCGTACTTGTTGCTTGCCAGTGTCAACTGAGTAGCTGTGCTGGTCCGAATTTTTCAGGCGCAAGGCTCCTTCTACAGAGGAACTCCAGGACTGATTCAAACTCTCCATGGGTCAGCTTAGTGATCATCAGGCATCGCTCAGCGGGGACTTGCATGAGTTCGAGTCCAGCATGCTCTTGAAGAAAATTCATTTGCTATATATATATATAGCACGCTTGTGTTTTTTGATACTGATTCTGATTCCTATATTACTTGGAGCATCTGAAGGAAGAGCCTTGTCTTGGGGGTTTCTATAAGTTTTCAGGGATTAGATCTTCGGTACCGTCCCGGCCATGGGATGAAAATATGAGTAAGATTACTTACCCGATGATCGTAAATCTTTTATGGTTGTTGACAATAACGACACCTTCTACCAGAATTATGACAAAATGCACGCGATAACAACAAAGTGATGGTAGGAATTCTTTCCTCGAGAGACCATAAAAACTCACGCTTTGTCTTTCTCTGCATACTGATGCAGTAGAACTGCAAAAGACATTACCTCTCCCATGTGGGGGTGGGAGGTAGGGAGACAAATTATGACTTGGTCGGATTTTCCTTTTAGTTCACTCGTGCAAGATTAGACTAGTTCCCGCTAAGGAAAGAAGACAAAATAGTGTCGATCAGAATTCCAACACGCCGCGTTTTACAAGGATCCACTAATGTATATCTTCGGATGATTGAACAATTGTTATTGCTCGAGACTCCAGTGCATGCCCCTCAGTATTACAAATTCAGGAACACTATCATGACTCCCAGTAAAGACATTACTCAAACCAAGAGCACCAACTCCAAGAAATTTCATCGAAAGTGCTTAGAAAAAGATGTCCCTGAAGCCAATAAGCAAAACCAAGAGCCTAATTCTGGTACCAAACAGCAGAAATCATCCATTGCTCACAAGGAAGTCCATCTGAGAATCAAACAGAGGGCCCTTCCATGTGTCAGTATTTGCATCATAACTTGAATGGCAAACATGATACTTCTAATTACTCAAGCAACCCATGGAATTACTCCATTATGCAGGACATCATTCCTCTTTTCCATATGAAGCAAATCGATACACTCCCTGACAAAATCAAAGGTGTCTTTACAGATGGTTTACCTTTTAACTGTTGCAAAATGCAATCGAACTCAGAGCTCTAATTACCAATAACTCTCTGAAATCCACTTAAGTTCAGCAGCTCCCCCAAACTTGTTTAGAAAAACAACATTCACATAATAGATGTTGTCTAGTCACTTAAGCTGATCCACATAACAAGCATCGTCCATTGATTTGCTTCCATTTTATTACTCTATCAAGTGCTTGCAATCTGTAATGAATAGCCAGCCATGTGATAAGGTCAAATTTTGACACATTTGGGTGAAACCGCGCCATTCTATGCCATGAAATCCTTTGTTTTCTGTCTCTAACCAGGTTCCAGGCATCAAGAGAGGCAAAACTTCCGGATCTAGACCCAGTGAAGATCACCTTATCTTCTTGATCGGCACAAGCAGCAAATGGACCAGGCAATACACCCTGATGCCTTGCAGAGGGCCAACACCACACATTTCCTCCAATGACCTCACCTAGCTTATCATTATTACCTTTAACATCGTACATCACTCTACTCAAACACCCCTCGGCTAGGACTCCTTGGGAGTGCCAATTGCCAAACCAGAAGATGGTTTTTTGATGAGTGAGAATAAAGAATGATTTAACTGGCTAAACTTTTGCAAAGCACAATGGAATCGTACAGTTTGGCCGCTATGGCTGCCAAATTTTTATAACAATAATGTGAGACCAGCTTCTTATCGACTATAAGTCCACAGGATCGGAAAAATTTTTGGCCTGAATCTGGTGTATGTGCAGTAAGTTCATACCATTTTTGGGAAAAAGAAGTGCATCGTCATCGTTTTTTCACCTTGAAATATATCTATGGCAGCATTCATTCAAAAGCAACATATTTCTGTAACTACTGACCAGATAGTTGTACATATCAAAATGGACTATATTGGAAGCAAGAGACCTATTATTATTGCACATCAGAGTCTTGATTTTTTGCTTGGAGTGACGCCCTTCATCCACACCTCTTGATGGTTTGAACAAGCAATCCAGTTTATAGCATTGACAGGCAATCATGATTTGGTCACTTTGGACTCAGATCAATGATAAATACAACAGACACCTATTTGTGCAGGCTTACTGTGGGTAAGAAATCCCCTTCATATAGTTTCCAAGCAGCACCTATCTTCAATCCATCTGCTACACGTCAGTTGTAGTGACAGTTATCGCAGTAGGGGGCCTTTTTGAGAGGATGGTGATTCCAACAGACTCCCTACAGACTCCTCAACCATTTCCTCTTTTGCCTTCCCCCACATTACCATATAGAACCCGATGGACAATATGGTTGCTCCTATTACACTGCAAATCCGCAGCAGACAAAAGAAAATGTCATGCAATGAGTACATAGAACAGAAACATGATTAGCTCTTTACATTTTTTAAGTTTCTACCCAATCAACAAGGAGAAATTTCTATCTGTCAAGAGTGTTCTGGAAAGTGCATGTTATGTTATGGCGATTGGTTTTCTAAATTGTTTATCTGCAGCACATCTGAAGCCACATTCATTGATCATCACATGAATGAAATAACGAATAGATCCTGATTTCAGCGTGATGGGTGTTTAATCATATTGTTTTAGTATTCAACATAATGTGTCACTCATTGTGTTAGTGATTTATCTTACCTTCCAAGATGAAGTGTGTCACCAAGAAAGAAGACGCCCATTGCGACAGCCACAGGAATTGACAACGGCTTGAACATCGCGACATAGAAAGGGCCTTTCAACCGGATTGCCCATGTGCGAACAATGTTGCTTAAGCATTGTCCAAAAAGGCCCTAAAAGCAACGCAAAGAGGAGGGAAAGTAAGCCTTGCGAATGATTTTTATCAACCAAATGTGATCATGTTTGTTCGATTGTTTCCTCACCAAGCATATCACTGCGGCCAACCCTATACCCTTCACTCTCCAGGCACTCATATCATGTTCCGTTACTAAACATACAATGGCAGTCAGGAAGCTCGCAACCAGATTGTAAAAGAAGATTATGGTCAGTTCTGCCGGATACTCCTTCATTATATGCTTCTGCAGGATCATATGTCGAATCTCCAGTCATTTTCAAGTCAAGTTCTAATGATAGCACTCGCAAAACAAATTGTAAACAAGTATAGCATACCAGAAGAATGTCCCACAAAGTGGCCAAGACATGATCAGCAGTGAGGAGAATCCCCCCAACGGTCCAGTTCGAGTTCGATGCGTGCGCAAGTGGATAAAGCGAGAGAGAAAGTTTCGGAGTGAAGATAACTGGGGGACCTTTATAGAGAGTGATGACAGATGCCCCGCAAACTGTCAATAGGGTCCCAATGATTTTGGCCTGACTGCTTCTTCTGTTCAATGACACCTCCTCCATCCTTATTTTGACAAGAATACAAGCAAATTAATGGAATTACAACAATATTAATACTCTGGCCAACAATGTCACAATTACCAAGTAATTTACATGAGAACGGCATTAACAAACAATCAGCGACTCTGAGCCACAGACCTAAATTTTCTAACATCCCTTCATTGACTTGATTTAATCAGGATTTGTTAGCAGCACAAGCTTAATGAAAAGACAAAATGGGCAAAATGATTAGATCACCGAATCAGGAGAATCATGACAGAGAACCAGAACAATGATCATTTACAAAGAAAAATGACATTCAAGGAGCCAAAGGCACACAAATTTTTTGGGACCTGAAAAGGAAGGCGAGTATGAAAGTGAGAGCCGGAGTGAGGTTGCTGATGGCTGAACCCAGAGTTGGAGAACTCATGCTAATCCCAGCGTAGCCCAAAATCTGTGAAAAACCCCTGCTCTCCACCATAATTTAGAAAACCAAAAAAAAAAAAACCCATTTTCATATGAATAGGATGCTACAAAGAAGCAAAACGACCAATCTAGACAATTTCAAGAATTGTGACCCTTGTCAATCTGCCGGCTCAACTGCCTAGACATGCGTGATCAGACTGTACATACCCAACGAGCCCAAGAAGGCCAAGTTTGGCAGTTATGGCCAAGCTGAGGGGAGGCAGAGCTCTTGACCTGCAAAGACATAAAAAAAAATTCAGCCAAAGTGTATCTCACCATGAACCTTCATTTGTTTTCCATGTTTTCGCTGACAGAGAGAGAGTTTTGTACTTGAGAGAGAAGACAGGAGCAGGGAGAAGAAGAAGAGCAGCCAGGCATAAGCATAGAAGAGGAACACATGGGCGCTCATCCCTCTCGAGGTGGCCGCTTTGAACATCGTGGTCACCCCCACCACGATGCTGTCCGTGGTGATCACAGCTGAAAACGGCAGTACATCTCTGTAACAGTATCTCTCCCCCATCTCTCTCTCTCTCTCTCGCTCTCGCTCTCTCTCTGTGACCACCACGCTCTCGGACGAAGGTCTGGGATACCAAGGTCTCACCGGAGCAATGATGATGGATGGTTGGACAACTCAAGAATGTTTTTCCATCGTATCACTGAATAATGCATGCACTCACGGTGACACGTAACTGCGTTTCCGCCTACAGCCATGTTCAGATAGCGGGAAACAAAAGCAGTAGTTGGACTTTGCAATAGTCCTGTAATCCGTACTTTCCCTAGATTCGACGCCCAGACTTTTCTTGATTTAGTCGCGTAGTTGAGCTTACGTGATTCTTTGAAGGTCTGTTCATCATTAGCACACTCCCCTTTTGCACATGCGGCACTTAAAACACTTCACCGTACAAATTCGAAGGAAGATTGAAACCTGGACTCTAACGATTCCATCCAACTACATTTGATTCAAACAATGATCTCCGGTTCTCCACCTACCCCTTGCTTCAACCAAAGACCCGTACTTAGCCGAGAAAGCTCTGCCATTGATGTTCTTGACGGCGAAACTCAGCACAACGCCCTTCAACTTCCGGTTGAAATTAAGTTTAGTCTTTCCTTATGGGCTACGTTCTTCTGCGTGAAAGGAAGAATGGATACAGTGAGATGAGGCAGTATGGACGGGTCTTAATTGGAATTATTTGCTGGAGCTTTTATGTTGGTTTAATTAATTTACAGCTCATTGGACAAATGGCCACGAGCTCATGTCCAATTAATGCTGAGGTAGAGGTGGCGGAGGAGGAGAGTTTGAAAGATTACGTAGATGAAGAAGAAAGAAGGCAAACAGAAGAAAATGAAGGGACGGCGGGGGGGGGACCAAATGAGGTAAAATGGAAATAAATTAAAAGGAAGGGGAGAGATCTTGAGAAAAGAAGAAAGGAAGAGGAAGGAAAGGGAAATTTCGTGCGCACACGCTTCGGAGATCTGGACGAGTCAAACTAATGCTGTTTTGTAGCGTCCGGGTAAGGATTCAAGTCCTATATACATCTGATCGGAATAATTTTCAGAATTATGTCATAAATTTGGAATTACGTGAATTTTGAAGTGTAGGTTCGATTTAGGAGTTGTCAAGCTGTGAATTATGTGAAGATGATAGTTTAGGGCATTGTAAAACAGTAGGATTTGACAAATATTGATTCTGAATTATGGTTTGATTGAAAGTTTTGCATGCGAGTTACGTGTAGAGGATGAAGATGGATATTTGTTATACACGAGTTTCTTGGTTAGCGTGTAGAAGTCATTTTATTAAAGAATAAGCATAGTTTAGCCGAATTGTTAGTTAAAGTAGAGTTTTGCTTAGATGTTGTTGTCTTTTTCCAAATATGGCAACTTTTCATAGGTTGGTTTTTAGCTTTTGTGGTGCTATATTTTCTCTGTGTTTGTTAACTCATGGTTTGGAAGTGATATAGATTAGATATATTATGAGTAATGAAATGACATTATTATTACATAAAATAAAATAAAATAAAATGTGAATCAAGCATATAATTTTGTCTGTTTGAAAAAGAAGAAGGTATCTATTGATTACAGATCTTTGATCGCTATAGTTGCCAACTTCGTATAACAGCAATGTGAGATCACCTTCATAGTGATTATATGTGCATAGGATCGAAAAAACTATTGGCCTAAACCAGGTGTGCGTGCACTCAGTTCATGTCATTGTCGGAAAGAAAAGGACGTTTATCTTCATCAGCCTTTTTCACCTTGAGGCCATTTTCATATAAACTTTACATGCATAGGATCGGATTACTTCTGGCCTAAATTGGGTGCATGTGAACTCTGTTCATGTCATTGTCAGGAAAAAATCGTTAATCACCATCACAAGTTTTCACGTCGAAGCACATGTACCGCAGAAATCATTCAAATGGAAAGCAACACTCCTCTGTGACTACCGATCAGAGACTTTGTACATTAATCTGGACACCATTGGAAGCAAAAGAATTGTTATTCTGCATTTCACGGCTCATAATTATGCTTGGACTAACTGCTCTCATCAACACCTCTCCATGGTCGAAACCACAGTTTGAACGAGCAACACAGTTTTGTCGACAGGCAATCTTGATTCGATTCCTCTGGACTTAAATGAGGTTTGCAATCCAGTGTGAACAGCCAGCCATTTGATAAAAGCAAATTTTGGCACATTTGGCTCCATGAAATCCTATGTTTTCCCCCTATCCAGGTTCCAGGGATCAACAGAGGCAAACCTTCCACATATACCAGTGAAGATCGCCTTAATCTTATTTATCAGCAGCAACTGAACCACACAATGCACCCTGAATGCGCAACTAATTCATCTGATCTTGTATGGGGCCAACACCACTCATTTCCTCTAATTACCTCAACCTTCTTAGCATTCTTACTTGTAGCAGTGTCATACATCATTCTATCCGAATAAACCTCAGCTAGGACACCCTGAGGGTGCCAATTATCAAAGCACAAGAAGGTTTTTCGATCAGGGTGACTTAAGAAGGGTGACTTAAGAACAATTCAACCAGCTCAACTTTGTCAAAGCACGATGGAAATGCACAGTTTTGTCGCTATGGTTGCCAAACTCATGTAGAAATAATATGAGACCACCTTCGGAAAGACTATCAGATCATAGGGTCAGAACAACTTTGGGCCAAAACCAGGTGCGCATGCACTTAGTTCATACCATTGTCAGAAAAAAGAACGTCTATCATCATCATCATCATCCTTTTTTCACCTTCAAATACATTTATAGCAGCATTCTTTCAAATAAAAAGTAACATATTTCTGCAACGACTGACTAGAGACTTTGTACAGATAAAAATGGACTATATTGGAAGCAAGAGACTTATCATGTCATAGCTCGGTTTGTGCTTGGACTGATGCCCTTCATCCACACCTCTCGATGGTCTGAACAAGCAATCTGGTTGTTTGGGATCGATTGGCAATCACAATTTGTGCAGTCTTACTAAGGTCTTTTTTCACTAAGTTTCCAAGCAGCACCTATCTTCAATCCATCTGCAGAATTTTGTTCTACTCTTCATTTGTCTTAACGTTCTTGCAGTAGAGGGACTTTTTGAAAGGACGGTGAATCAGCCCGAATCTCCCCAGACTCCTCAACCATTTCCTCTTTCCCCTTCCCCCACATTACAATATAGAACCCGACGGACAGTATGGTCGCTCCTATAAGACTGCGGATTTCCAGCAGACAAAAGCAAATGTCATTCAAGAAGTACGTAGTACGAGAATGTCATTAACTTATCTTTTCATACAATACAGAGCTTAGAGCGTCAATGAAAACCAATAACTCTCTTTATTCACATGGCAAACAGTGGGGCTGTGGGGGTACCTAATCAACAAGGACAAATTATGCAGCACGTCGTAGGCCACATTTGATTGATCATCACATGGTTGGAGTGTGATGGACATTTAATCAGTTTCTTAGCATTCAACATAGTGTAGCACTCAATGTTTTCACGATTTATCTTACCTTCCGAGATGAAGTGTGTCGCCAAGAAAGAAGACACCCATGGCAACAGCCACAGGAATCGACAATGGGTTGAACATCGCAACATAGAAAGGGCCTTTCAACCTGATTGCCCATGTGTGAACGATGTTGTTTAAGCATTGTCCAAAAAGGCCCTAAAAGCAAAGCAAAGCAAAGAGGAGGGAAAGTAAGCATTGCACATGACTTTTTTTAATCAAATGTGAATGTTTGTTTGATTGTTTCCTCACCGAGCATATCACAGAGGCCAGTCCTATACCCTGCACTTTCCAAGCATTAATATCATGTTCCGTTACTAAACAGAAAATGGCGGTCATGAAGCTCACAACCACATTGTGAAAGAAGATTACAGTCATTTCTGCCGGAAACTCCTTCATAATCTGTTTCTGCAGGATCATGCATCAGATCTCCGATCATTTTCAAGTCAAGTTCTAACCATAGCACTTGCGAAACGAAATGAATATAAGTATAGAATACCAGAAGGATGTACCACAAAGTGACCAGAATATATTCAGCAGTGAGGAGAATTCCCCCAATGACCCAGTTTGAGTTCGACGAGTGCACAAGTGGATAAAGCAAGAGAGAAGGTTTTGGGTTGAAAATGATCGGAAGGCCTTTATAGAGAGTGATGACCAATGCACCGGAAATTGACATTACGGTCCCAATGATCTTAGCCTGACTGCTTCTTCTGCTCAGTGACACCTTCTCCATCCTTTTTAGACAAGAAAAACAAACAAAAATTGGATGGAAAGATGTGAACCCGGTTAAACAAGCCCTAGCTTTAGCCTTTATGCAATTGAGCTGTTTTACAGAACTATCAGCACTTTGTCCATCAAGTCAGCATTACTACGCAAATTACATCAGAACAGCATTAACAAGCAACCAGTGATTCTTGCCACATGCCTTAATCATCCAATATTGATGGTTAACAAGATTTAATCAGCATATGCAAAATATGGAGCCAGTTAACAGCATAATCTTGTGGAAAGACAAAATGGGCAAAGCGATGAGATCACAAAATCAGGAGAATCATGACGAAGAACCAGAACATGATCAATCCACAAGGAAAAATACTCGCATAAGAAAATGCCATTCAACAAACCACAGACTACTATTTAAATATAGAGATTTTTTTTGGACCTGAAAAGGATGGCAAGTATGAAAGTGAGAGCTGGAGTGAGGTTGCTGATGGCTGAACCTAGAGTTGGAGAACTCATGCTAATCCCAGCATAGCCCAAAACCTGTGAAAATCCCCTGCTCTCCCATTAAAAAGAGAGCAAGAAAAAGCCAGAACAAAAGAATAATCAGAGACGACAGTGAAGCGGAACAACCAACTCAAATAATTTCAAGAATTGGGCTCTACCCTTTTCTTGGTTCTCTCTCCAAATTTCAGGAACATATTTATAAAAATCTAGTGGAAGTAACAGCAAAGATACGGCGACCTCCAATCAGAGACATATCCGATGTCCAATATTCCAGGTGATAACATTCTAAGCACCACCCAGGTCCACTGGCAGAAAGATAATGTTCCTCTCTAATCGCAGCTCACCCACAACCGCATGATTTGAAATTCGTTGTCACTTATTCAAACATGAAAAGAAAAGAGATTTGCACTATGATTTGGCCTGAGTAAGGTTATGGAACTATGCATACCCAATGAGCCCAAGAAGGCCGATTTTGGCAAGTATGGCCAAGCTGAGAGGAGGAAGCACTCTTGACCTGCAAAGGTACACAATATAATCAGCAAAATCTTCACCGTGACCCATGATCTTCTTCTTGTTTTTCCAATTTGTATTTATACATGTACAGAGAGAGGTACATACTTGAGAGAGAAGAAAGGAGCAGGGAGGAGAAGAAGAGAAGCAATGGCATAAGCATAGACGAGGAAAACACGGTAGCTCATCCCTCTCGAGTTCGCCGCTTTGAACAGAGTGGTCATGCCTACCGAGATGCTGTTCATGGTGATCACAGCTGAAAATGGAACCACCTCCCTGTGACACCAGTCTCTCCCTCCCATCTCTCTCTCTGAGACCCACTGCCAGGCACACGATCGCCCAGAGCAACAGAGGTTTCAGTTCCAATTATTTCTGGGATTCCAAGGATACATCAGAGCAGAAGAACCGATGCTTATACTCTTTTAACAGTGATGGGGATGGATGATTGACTGTTGGAAAAAATCAAGTGTTATTTAATAATATATTAATTTTAATGTGACACCAAAAAATATTCAGTGATTCGTAATTATCATGTCATCATTTTACGTGGCGCGCACAAGTTTAAGTAGCTCCGTTGATAGGTCGGTTTGTGTCCTTAGACTTGGATTGACTAGAAATACAAAAGTGAAGGACTTCCTTTTCTCTCTCCTCTGCTGCCAATAGAAAAGGAACTGACAAAAGTAAATAATTAATCCTCTTGCTGCTCAAAAACCATTCTCCTCTCAAGAAATAAAAAGGGAGACCTGCTCTCTTTCTTCGACATGCTTGATCGCTTCCGCTTCCGCCTCCCCTCCCCAAAAGCCCCCGTCGGTTGCTGGTGCTGCTAGTGCTCAGATGAGGTCGCAGCTACTGGGTCTCGAGCCCCTTTCACCTTCACCCTAGCATGCCTGATCGCCTCCGCCTCCGCCTCCCCCCTCCCCCAAAGCCCCCGTCGGTCGCTGGTGCTACTGCTCATATGGGGTCGTAGCTGCTGATCTCGAGCCCTCTTCGCCTCCGGAGTCTCATACAATGGCATCGAAGTCACTTTACGAGATCCTTTGATTTTAGATCGGGCTCCTTTCCTTGTAAGACCTAGGTGTTCTAGCTGTCGAAAGCTATATCTAATGCTATTGGCAACCAAAGCAAACTTGAATCCAAGAGAGAGAAGGAACTCCAAGAGGATATTGATGATTTGCTTTCGCGAATCTCTGTTTGGAGTACAAACTCCCTTTTGGCAACGTCATCAAGCATTGAGGTCCATGGCAAAGGTTGTAGGCCATGGGGAAAGATGTAGCCTTTTGTGCCTGCGTGCTTGGTTCATGCTCCCATAGACAGAGCTTGCACTTTACGTCGGCATCTTCGAAACACCAATTTTGGATTCAGAAAGCAGGGGAGGTGCAAATGAATCCATGTGAGGACCGTTGTTGCTATAATGATGTCCAAATGTCATTAGCTGTTAGATGATTGTAAAATGATTCATGTTAAATGTAACAACTAGTTTTCTATTCAATTGATAAAAACACATCTCTTGAAATTATTCACAAGGTCTGCTACTATAAGGATCTTCCTTTGTTCGGTGGCACAACCTACTTCTTGAGACAACATGACTTCAACCAGTGTTTCATCTTTTACTCAACTATAGTTTTAGTTGTGTCTTAATCTGCTCGAGATCAAAATTATTCCTGTGGAGGAACTAGGGAAAAAAACCGATAGGTGACTTTGTCTCAGGACAATAACATCCGATCTAATAATTCTTGATGAAAAAAATGGGGAAATAAGACAAGTGGGTAACCCTTTGATTCAGATTGATAGAATGTTCTTGTTAATGCCTGGCATATAATCCCTAGAACATTTTGTTTTTCTCAGCATCATATCCTCACGTTGTTTGAAGTTTGAGGCAATGCATTTAAAAGTGACAAAGTTGCCAAAATGGCAATCCCTTCACAATACTGCCGCTATATAAGATGAAACATACACAACAGATACTCGAATGTGGTAGGCTGAACAAGGAGATTTCTTGTTTCTTTTTCTAGTTGGTTATACACTTTGACTTTTACATTTTTTCAAAGTGACTTTGGTTAAGAAAGGAAAATACATGGCAGATGGATGAAGCGGGGTTTGCATTTTGCATTCACATTCTTGGCTGGCTTCTCTGCATATTTTGCCGGTTTTTTCTTTGTCCATTGGTGTTCAACGTCCAAAGACGTAACAAGTCTGCATTCTGCTTCATTAAAGATCTTAAAAAAATCCAAAAAATGGCCAAACGAGACCCCGTCCCTTTGCTAAAAAGCCGCTCGATAGGCATCGCTATGGGCCCCGCCAGGGCCCCACTCCCAAAAAATTACAAATAACAAAAAAGCAAAAAGCAAACGAAGAAGGGAGTGAATCGTCGTCTTCCTTCCTTCTTCCTTCCTTCGTCCCTCGCATGCACTGCTGCTCATGACTGAAGAGCGCCACTTGGTGCAAGACTGCCGACAGCCCATTTGCCCCATTTTGGGACCTTCAATTCCTATCTTCTCCGCCCTACATGTGATGAAGAGCTCGTTGGGGATGCAATCGGACCGAGGCTGAGAGAGATGATGTGGCCATAGTAGACATCACCAGGGTTTCCAAGAGACCGACGTGAGCATGTGCGGGAGAGAGAGGAGTCAACTGATGAATCATAGTTGCTGATGAGGCTTTGGAGGCGAAGAGGGTTCGGGACCGGTAACTACGACCCCATCTGAGCAGTAGCACCAGCAACCGACGGGGGCTTTGGGGAAGGGGGAGGCGGAGGCAGTCGGGCGTGCTACGGTGGAGGTGAAGGGGGCTCGAGAGCCAGTAGCTATGACCCCATATGAGTAGTAGCACCAGCAACCGATGGGGGCTTTGGGAGAGGGGAGGCGGAAGTAGAAGCGGTCGGGCGTGCCGAAGAAAGAGAGCAGGTGTCTCCCTTTTTATTTCTCGACTAGACTAGACGAAGGAGAAGGAAAAAAAACATTACGTAGAAGAGAAAGGTTACGTAGACGAAGAAGAAAGAAGGCAAAAAGAAGAAAATGAAGGGAGGGGGGACCAAATGAGGTAAAATGGAAATAAATTAAAAGGAAGGGGAGAGATCTTGAGAAAAGAAGAAAGGAAGAGAAAGGAAAGGGAGGATAGAACAAATATGTTGGCAATTCCTTTGGAAATGACCGAGTCTTGGCCTGGGAAGCGCAAAGGTCTCGTGGGAAGACGTTTGTCTCCCTAAACAAGAAGGGGGACTAGGAATTTGGAGAATCCGGGACAGTAATAAAGCTGTGATGTTAAAGTATATTTGGATTCTGTTCACTGATAAAGAATCCTTATGGTGTAAGTGGATACACTCCACCCACCTCAAAAGGAAAAACTTCTGAATTACCACAACTCCAACTTTTTGTTTTTGGGCTTGGAGGAAAATCCTCTCGTTGAAGGGGGAATTTATAGGCTACTTCAGATGGAAGATAGGAGATAGCAAGTCTACCTCCTTGTGGTTTGACCCGTGGCTAGACATGGCCCCTCAATTAGATTTTTGACGACACATACATCTATCAATCAGGTCTTACAAGACATGCTAAGGTTGCTGATCTCTTCTCCCTGGATGGGCTGACGGTACTACAAGAACTCCACTCTTGGCAAGACACAATCCCCCCTTATCCAAGGAGAGGATTCTCTTATGTGGCCCCATCATCTTTCGAGCAAATTTTCTCTAGCATCAGCATGGTCGGCCATTCGTAAGAAAGCTGCTCGGGTCTATTGGGCATCAAGTGTATGGAACAAAGCAATTGTTCCTAGACACCAATTCCTCCTGTGGCTAATTTCTAGAAATCGACTTCCCACCCTTTTCTCATGTCCTTTGGAAGACTACCTCTTGTACCGTGTGCTTTTTGCAACCTCACGCCTAATTCTATAGATCACTTCTTTTTTGGATGCCACGTTTCCATAACCTTTGCCTCCTTCCTTCTGGGCCGCAAAGTGTAATCTTGCTTGGAGGAACCTACCCTGGTCAGATATACTCCGTTGGATTTTCAGAGACTTGGACAAAGGTTTCTATTCTGACATTATCAGGTTTTCCTTTGGGGCTCTCTGTTACGTTATTTGGAAGTCAAGGAATGACTTGATTTTTCGGGCTTCCAACCTTAGTGTGCCCTTCATGAAGCAATACCTGATCAAGGCGGTAAAGGACAAAGCTTTTTCTCTTAACTCCGTTGTTGATTCCCCGAAGAACAAGAGACTGCAGCGCAGTTGGGGGATTTACCCTTGTATTTTTCTATTTGACACGTGAGAGGGCTGGACATGTCCTCTCTTTGTTTTTTCTTGCATGGTTGTATTTCTATAGCCTCTTTTGGCTGTCCTCAGTGAACCTAGCACCCACTCACTCCAGAGACTTGTAGTCCCGTTGAGTGCGTGTTGGTGCCGGGTTGCACATCTTTTGTAAATCCTGGTTGAAATATTTATTATACTTACCATTTACAAAAAAATAGAGAAAGGAAAGGGAAATTTCGTGCGCACACGCTTTGAAGATTTGGAGGAGTCAAACTAATGCTGTTTTGTAGCGTCCGGGTAAGGATTCAAGTCCTATATACATCTGATCGGAATAATTTTCAGAATTATGTCATAAATTTGGAATTACGTGAATTTTGAAAGGTAGGTTGGATTTAGGAGTTGTCAAGCTGTGAATTATGTGGAGATGATAGTTTAGGGCATTGTAAAATAGTAGGATTTGACGAATATCGATTCTGAATTATGGTTTGATCGAAAGTTTTGCATGCGAGTTACGTGTAGAGGATGAAGATGGATATTTGTTATACACAAGTTTCTTTGTTAGCATGTAGAAGTCGTTTTATCAAAGAATAAGCATAGTTTAGCTGAATTGTTAGTTAAAGTAGAGTTTTGCTTCGATTTTGTTGTCTTTTTCCAAATCTGGCGACTCTTCATAGATTGGATTTTAGCTTTTGTGGTGCTATTTTTTCTTTGTGTTTGTAAACTCATGGTTCATAAGTGATATAGATTAGATATATTATGAGTAATGAAATGACATTATTATTACATAAAATAAAATGTGAATTGAGCATATAATTTTGTCTGTTTGGAAAAAGAGGTATCTATTGATTACAGATCTTTGATCGCTATAGTTGCCAACTTCGTATAACAGCAATGTGAGATCACCTTCATAGTGATTATATGTGCATAGGATCGAAAAACTGTTGGCCTAAACCAGGTGTGTGCGCACTCAGTTCATGTCATTGTCGGATAAAAACGAAAGTTTATCTTCATCATCCTTTTTCACCTTGAGGCCATCTTCATATAACTTTACATGCATAGGATCGGATTACTTCTGGCCTAAATTGGGTGCATGTGAACTCTGTTTATGTCATTGTCAGGAAATCAACGTTAATCGCCATCACAAGTTTTCACGTCGAAGCACATGTACCGCAGAAATCATTCAAATGGAAAGCAACACTCCTCTGTAACTACCGATCAGAGACTTTGTAGATTAATCTGGACACCATTGGAAGCAAAAGAATTGTTATTCTGCATTTCGCGGCTCATAATTATGCTTGGATTAACTGCTCTCATCAACACCTCTCCATGGTTGAAACCACGGTTTGAACGAGCAACACAGTTTTGTCGACGGGCAATCTTGATTCAATTCCTCTGGACTTAAATGAGGTTTGCAATCGGGTGTGAACAGCCAGCCACTTGATAAAAGCAAATTTTGGCACATTTGGCTCCATTAAATCCCGTGTTTTCCCCCTATCCAGGTTCCAGGGATCAACAGAGGCAAACCTTCCACATATAGTACCAGTGAAGATCGCCTTAATCTTATTTATCAGCAGCAAATGAACCACACAATGCACCCTGAATGTGCAACTAATTCATCTGATCTTGTATGGGGCCAACACCACTCATTTCCTCTAATTACCTCAGCCTTCTTAGCATTCTTGTAGCAGTGTCATACATCATTCTACCCATATAAACCTCAGCTAGGACACCCTGAGGGTGCCAATTATCAAAGCACAAGAAGGTTTTTGGACCAGGGTGACTAAAGAACCATTCAACCGGCTCAACTTTGTCAAAGCACGATGGAAATGTACAGTTTTGTCGCTATAGCTGCCAAACTCATGTAACAATAATATGAGACCACCTTCGGAAAGACTATCTGCTCACAGGATCAGAACAACTTTGGTCCAAAACCAGGTGCGCATGCACTTAGTTCATACCATTGTCAGAAAAAAGAACGTCTATCATCATCACATCCTTTTTTCACCTTCAAATACATATATAGCAGCATTCTTTCAAATAAAAAGTAACATATTTCTGTAACGACTGACTAGAGACTTTGTACAGATAAAAATGGACTATATTGGAAGCAAGAGACTTATTATTCTCACACGTCATAGCTCGGTTTGTGCTTGGACTGATGCCCTTCATCCACACCTCTCGATGGTCTGAACAAGCAATCTGGTTTTTTGGGATCGATTGGCAATCACAATTTGTGCAGTCTTATTAAGGTCTTTTTTCACGAAGTTTCCAAGCAGCACCTATCTTCAATCCATCTGCAGAATTTTTTTCTACTCTTCGTTTGTCTTAACGTTCTTGCAGTAGAGGGACTTTTTGAAAGGACGGTGAATTTGAATCCACCCGAATCTCCACAGACTCCTCAACCATTTCCTCTTTCCCCTTCCCCCACATTACAATATAGAACCCGATGGACAGTACGGCTGCTCCTATAAGACTGCAGATTTGCAGCAGACAAAAGCAAATGTCACTCAAGAAGTACGTAGTAGGAGAATGTCATTAACTTCTCTTTTCATACAATACAGAGCTTAGAGCGTCAATGAAAATCAATAATTCTCTTTATTCACATGGCAAACAGGGGGGCTGTGGGGGTACCTAATCAACAAGGACAAATTGTGCAGCACATCGTAGGCCACATTTGATTGATCATCGCATTGTTGAAGTGTGATGGACATTTAATCAGTTTCTTAGCATTCAACATAGGGTAGCACTCAATGTTTTCATGATTTATCTTACCTTCCGAGATGAAGCGTGTCGCCAAGAAAGAAGACACCCATGGCGACAGCCACAGGAATCGACAACGGCTTGAACATCGCAACATAGAAAGGGCCTTTCAACCTGATTGCCCATGTGTGAACGATGTTGTTTAAGCATTGTCCAAAAAGGCCCTAAAAGCAAAGCAAAGCAAAGAGGAGGGAAAGTAAGCATTGCACATGACTTTTTTTAATCAAATGTGAATGTTTGTTTGATTGTTTCCTCACCGAGCATATCACAGAGGCCAGTCCTATACCCTGCACTTTCCACGCATTAATATCATGTTCCGTTACTAAACACAAAATGGCGGTCATGAAGCTCACAACCACATTGTAAAAGAAGATTACAGTCATTTCTGCTGGATACTCCTTCATTATCTGTTTCTGCAGGATCACGCGTCAGATCTCCAATCATTTTCAAGTCAAGTTCTAACCGTAGCACTTGCGAAACGAAATGAATATAAGTATAGAATACCAGAAGGATGTACCACAAAGTGACCAGAATATATTCAGCAGTGAGGAGAATCCCCCCAATGACCCAATTTGAGTTCGACGAGTGCACGAGTGGATAAAGCAAGAGAGAAGATTTTGGGTTGAAAATGATCGGAAGGCCTTTATAGAGAATGATGACCAATGCACCGGAAATTGACATTATGGTCCCAATGATCTTAGCCTGACTGCTTCTTCTGCTCAGTGACACCTTCTCCATCCTTTTTAGACAAGAAAAACAAACAAAAATTGGATGGAAAGACGTGAACCCGGTTAAACAAGCCCTAGCTTTAGCCTTTATGCAATTGAGCTGTTTTACAGAACTATCAGCACTTTGTCCATCAAGTCAGCATTACTACGCAAATTACATCAGAATAGCATTAACAAACAACCAGTGAGTCTTACCACATGCCTTAATCGTCCAATATTGATGGTTAACAAGATTTAATCAGCATTTGCAAAATATGGAGCCAGTTAACAGTATAATCTTGTGGAAAGACAAAATGGGCAAAGCAATGATATCACAAAATCAGGAGAATCATGACGAAGAACCAGAACACGATCAATCCACAAGGAAAAATACTCGCATAAGAAAATGCCATTCAACAAACTGCAGACTACTATTTAAATATAGAGATTTTTTTTGGACCTGAAAAGGATGGCAAGTATGAAAGTGAGAGCTGGAGTGAGGTTGCTGATGGCTGAACCCAGAGTTGGAGAACTCATGCTAATCCCAGCATAGCCCAAAACCTGTGAAAATCCCCTGCTCTCCCATTAAAAAGAGAGCAAGAAAAAGCCAGAACAAAAGAATAATCAGAGACGATAGTGAAGCGGAACAACCAACTCAAATAATTTCAAGAATAGGGCTCTACCCTTTTCTTGGTTCTCTCTCCAATTTCAGGAACATATTTATAAAAATCTAGTGGAAGTAACAGCAAAGACACGGCGACCTCCAATCGGAGACATATCCGATGTCCAATATTCCAGGCGATAACATTCTAAGCACCACCCAGGTCCACTGGCAGAAAGATAATGTTCCGCTCTAATAGCAGCTCACCCACAACCGCATGATTTGAAATTCGTTGTCACTTATTCAAACATGAAAAGAAAGGAGATTTGCACTATGATTTGGCCTGAGTAAAATTATGGAACTATGCATACCCAATGAGCCCAAGAAGGCCGATTTTGGCAAGTATGGCCAAGCTGAGAGGAGGAAGCACTCTTGACCTGCAAAGGTACACAATATAATCAGCAAAATCTTCACCGTGACCCATGATCTTCTTCTTGTTTTTCCAATTTGTATATATACATGTACAGAGAGAGAGAGAGAGAGAGAGAGACAGAGACAGAGAGACGTACATACTTGAGAGAGAAGAAAGGAGCAGGGAGGAGAAGAAGAGAAGCGATGGCATAAGCATAGACGAGGAAAACATGGTAGCTCATCCCTCTCGAGTTCGCCGCTTTGAACAGAGTGGTCACGCCTACCGAGATGCTGTCCACGGTGATCATAGCTGAAAATGGAACCACCTCCCTGTGACACCACTCTCTCCCTCCCATCTCTCTCTCTCTCTCTCTCTCTCTCTCTCTCAGAGACCCACTCCCAGGCACACGATCGCCCAGAGCAACAGAGGTTTCAGTTCCAATTATTTCTGGGATTCCAAGGATACATCGGAGCAGAAGAACCGTTGCTCATACTCTTTTAACGGTGATGGGGATCGATGATGGATTGTTGGAAAAATCAAGTGTTATTTAATAATATCTCAGTCTTACTGTGACGCCAAACAGCGTTGACTTGACGCCCCCAGACATGTTCGAATAGAAAGAAACAAGAAGGTTAGTTGTCAATTAGTCCTCTGATTTTTGCGGTTTTCTAATTTCTGTGAACAAACGTCTCTTGATTTGGTTGATTAGTTTGCTTAATTGATTTTTCGAAGGTCTTTCCATTAGCACACTCCTTCGTGCTATGCGAACACGGTGCTCTCTTCCTGTACTACATGCTCGATTTACTCTATGCGCGAATAAAATCATTGTACAAAATCACAGAAAGATTAGAATATGGACAATACAATTCCATCCAACTGCATTTGATTCAACAATGATCTCCAGTTCTCCTCCTATCCCTAGCATCAATCAAAGACGCCCTTGTGATCTGTACACTCAAATGCGCGTTCTTGGTGCAAAAGGCCTCGTACTTAGCCGAGAAAACTATCTCATCGATGTTCTTGACAATGAAACTCAACACAACGTCCTTCAACTTCTGGTGGGAGCAAACATCCAAGATCTCCAGGACGTCGAGCGCGTTAGAAACGTTCAGATTCTCGAGCAAGTGCCGTTCGCAAGACTTGAGCAAGTACGAGATTTCGTACTTGTGGCTCGCAAGCATCAGTGAGTAGACGTGCTTGTCCATTTTTTCAGGCGCGAGGCTCCCTCTGTAGAGGAACTCCAGGAGCGATTCCAGCTCTTCATGGGTCAGATCGGCGATGGTCACGGTGTCGCTCAGTAAGGACTTGCATGAGTCCGAGTCCAACATGTTCTTGAAGATTTGTGATCTTGCTGCCTATAAGTGGAACAATCCCATTGTCAAGCACAGGGAACACATACATGATTTAGCCCAACATATAGACAGAAAAGTCTAGTTAATGATTTAGGCACGCTCCGAGTTCATGTTTATGTCGATTTGGAAATGATAAGAGGACCCTAACCCCTAAGTTGGGCCAAAACTACAGTTGAGAACTTAAGACCATATCTTTGAAAATTGCAGAACATTTCATACATATTTGATCCTGAGAGGAGAGAGAGAGAGAGACTCTACCAAGATGGCTCTATGGGCAGAAATTGGAGGGCCACTGGAAGGCTTAATCTTGAGGTCAGTGTGAATTTGCTCTTGGAAAGCAGACACCAGAGAGCCGGCCAAGAAAGAGATCTGCTGGGAGAGTTCATCTTCCACCTTCTTTGTGCGTTTCATCCATTCAACAAGATTTGCTAATTCCTGTCAATTTAGATAATCAAATTAGAATATCGGAAATAAAATACTGAATCGCAATTTCTCAAGAGAGTTGTTATTATTGATGGAAGGGCCATCAAAATCTCAACTTGATCAGTATCTTATAAATCCATACGTTTCATTTTCATTTTTTGGGAGCTTAGATTTTATTTTACATTGAACGGTCGGACCTTTGAATAAATTTGTTGCCTACCTAGTCGGCAGCTCCAAGAAGGCTCAAACAAATTATTAGGCTAATCCGTTAGGACATGCACTAGGCCTGATTATTGGGCATGTACTTTTGGAGCTAAGTCCAAACCGTATCTATTTACAGCCCAAAGGAACACAACTGTTGCGTGCGTGGGGATTCATAACTAGACCACGTCTTTTTCATTTCGCCAAACACTAATGAGCTGGAATGAAGTAAAGCCTAACTTGGCATTAAGTACGAAATTAAATGAACTAAAAGCAACAGTATGCTGCCCATTAGAACTCTAATTTAGACCTGCGGAAAGACAGAGGGACTTTAAGCCTGAGGGTGATTATTATGTCTATTATCCTGACGGGAAAATAACTGAGCTTTCCATCCACAATCATAGCTTTTAAAGCAATATGATCAAGACAAGAGAGGCCAAGCTACTTCCTGCATAATTTGAAGTTGTAGAGACAAAGCAGAAACAGCAAAGGAAAAGGAAGCTAAACACCAGAGCCTGTGTACGTTGCATAGCGACTCTCGATGGAAAACGATCAAAAATGCATAATCAAAAGGGGAAAAAAATGAAACAAAAGAGAAGAACTTGCCTTGCTTTTGGCTGTAGAAGAGACCGGAGACTTGTGATGGTGGCTGCTCTCCAATCCGGGGACCTCTGCTTCTTGACCAACGCCGCCTTCCAAAGAGCTCATCAGGCTGAACGCGGTCTTGATCCCTTCCAAGCAGCTTCCGCAGATCGTGTTCCTCGGCGGCCTTATGATCACCGGGTACGAGCTGCATATCGAGCAATCCATCTCCTCCTATCTCTTTGGTCTTCAACAGTTTGATCAGAACCCACAAAACTCGTTCAAGGGTCCAACCCAAAAAACCAGGCGCACGCGCAGAGAGATTATCAGACAGAATTGGGTTCGCGCTCACTGTTTGATTGGAGGTCACATCTTCTCCTTCTCCTCCCGGATCCTCATATATGCCGTTGCTTTGACGAAGCTTCTGTTGCTTGCCAATCATGGCAAGACGGCATATTTCCGGGTGGACACGAATTGACCATCCTACCCTCGAGGGGTTCTTCCTCATTCTTTCATATAATTTTGGTGAAACTACTCCTCTAATGGGTCAATCATTGTCGCTTTTTCCTACAAAATGGAGGCTTCGACAAGACCCTCATATTATCTTATGATAGAAACGGAAATTTAAGAGAGAATTAGTAATTTTGAATCGACCCTCTATTTTTCGACAGGCTTTGGTTCACGAACTCTTGGTGGAGGACAAAAGCGTCAAAACCGAGATGCTTTGAAAGAACATATGGTAAGATGGTTGGTCTCATGTCTTTTTGAGTGTGTCCTAAACAAGGCCTCACGAACATGAGTTCGTTATGAAAAGAATTCGAAAGGTGGGAACAGAAAAGGACTCTCCAACCTCATCTCCAGCGAATATGCGCAATTCAATACTGCAAAGCACGTCCATTTCTTTTGATAAAATTCTAATTCTAATCATTAACCTAACCCAAAAGGCAGTTTAGAAAGGCCAGTCTGTACGTAACTACGCCATTTTCGGGACCCTCCCTCCTACCAAATGGGAATCTCAAGCAGGACAAGTGTCTGCAGGACGTGGCGGTATGCCCTACAAAAGAGAATCTTTTTGTACTGTAATTATGCGCCGGCCGTAATGAAAAGGCTTCTCCGGAAGAGACGGTTTGAGCATTCCTCGCGCACCGGACGGTCAGATGCCGTGAAGGAAAAGTCAGGCGGGCGAGAGCTAGCTCAGTGGATTCATCAAGCTTAAGTATGTCAAGAGGTAACAATGATTCTAGAGTATAACTGGAAACTTGAGAATCAACTCAATTCAAGGTTTTAGGATATGTAAAGTAGGTTTCAAGTTCAAATAATTGAAAAACCTGATCTGACAGATAAGTTCCGAATTCCAAATGAAACCAAAAACCTGAAACCTAAAATAACTCTTCATATTTTTCTTGTTCTATATCCTCACGTGATTTTGCGATATTCTATGGTGTCCAATAATTAGCATATAATCTGAAAATCGCTAATCTAAACTTTTATTTTTAACGATATGCATAATTGAAATTTTTATTTTGTCAATATTTCATAATTCTTTTACACGTCTAGATATGAGTTGTGATAAGTAAATTATAGCAGATGTGATCATTAGACTTGATGATTTACTGCAATTGTTCAACTAAGAGTACAAGTAAAATCTGAGTAGACCTTAGAACCATCCTGGAACTTATGACAAGGAAGGTCCTAGGTTTCAAGGTATGTAAGATAAGTTTCAAATCCCAAAAATTAAGGAATCTGTTCCAATGGGTAGTTCTAGATCCCAAGTGAAACATAAACTGGACCTGAAACCGTTTACCCCTACCAACTATTAGGACAACTCAGAGATGTCCCATTCAGAGCATAATATTGTATTACTGTCTGACCACGTTCTCCTCCTAGTATCCATGCAACCAAGAATCCTTCCTCCAACAACTTGCTTAATCCTTTGCACAATCAAGTCGAACATCGGAAGAGGAGGTGGAGTTATGTAGACATTGATTCCTAGTAATCCAAATGGTATGTATAAAAGCATTCCAGGACGATGCGTAGAGTTTCTAGTCGAAGATAGACAGAGCCCAACTAGCCTCATTATTCCAGGCACCAGGATTTCGACGAACCAAATGCGATTCCAGAACGGTTGTCCAGACTCCAACTGCAAACAGGATAGCTGAAAACAGGTCGCAAGGCTATTCAGCGTAGCCCAACCAGGAAAAATGGAGTGTGTTAGGATGCCAGGACTACCTACTTTAGACCAAACGACGCCATGTCTTAGAGAATGCCATGCGCTGCCAGCTGTGGAAATGCCTGATGAATGCAGCCTCCAAATAACTTGATCAGATGCAGCCACAAAAGAGCAAACCCGGATGGAGCTATCTTACGGGTTTTGAAGTCAATGACCCGATGATAATTGCCGTATAAAAGACACATCTTTTAATTCGATTTGTGATACTACGACATTGAGAAACAGTATCCCATCACAATACGCGGACTGTATGCGAAAGAACACTAACTCGAGTCCTGCATGTGAAGGAGACCGGGAATCAATTTAAGATGTCTCGAAAATTTTTATTTTTGTGAAAAGTTCTCTTGTTATGTAAAGTAAACCTATTCATTCAGATCAATCATTACATGTCAAGTATTATGAATCTTACCATTATCTTTTATGAAATGAAATCGGTATTCACCGGTTCATTTAAATGAATACAAATGAAGTACTTCCGAAATACCCACATGAAAATTAATCTCTCCTGTTTAATTTTTGGGGCCATAGAGTTCCAAAAAATTGAATTCAAAGCTAGTTACTGTACAAAAGACTTATTTTGGCCAAATATAAAACTTCTGACTCACTGTTCATGCCTCATAACAAAATTCCGAAGAAAAAACGTTATATTATCTTTTAAAGGTATATAATATGTATATATTTTTTAGAGGTTTTCTTATTACCTTAATTTATCTACAAACAAGGTTAGTTTAAGATAAAAAGATGTCGAATAGCAAAATTCCTCGCCATGGCCCACGGGCTGGTCGACGGCCCACATATCTGGACCCGAAAGACATAAAGCCCATGACCCGACGGGTCACGTGACGTCAGGACTCGTACAACCGAATTTTGCCGCGAAAAGAAGAGACCAGCTCGAAGCAGCTTCTTCTCACCCCACGCGGTTCGCATCTCTCTCTCTCTCTCTCTCTCTCTCTCTCTACACGCAGCAAGCAAGCTGCAACAATGGACGTTCAGATGACGAGGCGGACGTGCAGAGGAGAGGCCGTCGGCAGAAGAAGGAGGCCCCTATCCGATCGCACCAACGCCCTCGACAGGTCCTCCTCGCCGTCTCCTCCTCCATCGTCCTCTCGGCTCCCCAAGCCCCGATCGGAGCTCGCATCCTCCGGCTTCCCTTGCCGCCCCCGCGTAGGCCGCGAAGGAAGCGGCGGCGGCGGTCGGAACCCTTGTAGCTCCGGTTCGGCCGCCCTGGCTCTCGCGTTTTCCCGGCCGCGATCGGGGTCTTCTTCTGCTGTCGGTTAGTTTCTCCGCTCTCGTCGAGGGTTCATGTGGTTGGATTCGGTTTCTGCTGAGTGATTAGACTGTTGATCTCCTTTTTTCACCGGTATCGTTTTGCTATGGTTGGTTCGGATGGTTTAGTTTTGCTTGGGATAGACAAGTTGCGCTCTCTGATTGGTGAAATGTTGCTGCGCAATCGCCGTGATGATGCTATCCTGTACCAGTGCTTGTTCCGTTATGCTTTAGTTTTCTAATGTTGGTTGCGTCTTTTACTTAGCAATATCTTTTGTCGCTCCCATTGTGAGTCGATTCCAAATTCGTGCCTTAATGAGCATTCCTCTTGTAATTGCTACTTCTTCAACTACCTTTTTGTTGTTTTACTAGGATATGGTGATAGAGCAGTAGGTGAGCCTTGTGATGTTTACTGTCGAAGAGAGACGGGAGCTAAAAGGAAGTGCGGAGCGAAGGAGGTGCTTCAGTTGCCCCCGGGCAACTCTTCAGTTGAAAGGATTGAAAGTATTGGGTAGATCCTCTAGTCTAACATTTCTTATGCGCATGCTTTCTGGAATGTTGTTTCCATTCTCTGTGCACTGAGTTGGTAGGTTAATCGAATTGCATTGCAAAATATTGTGGGTGTTGCCAGTTTGGCACGGTGTGTTATTTGCTTGATTGAACGGAACAACTGGGATGATAATTCCTTGTGCTGTTAAGTGATTAGGAAATAAGGTTTTCATGGATGAAATACCGCAAGAACTAAGTGAAATTATCGGACTAGATTGGACTATTTCACTACGGGAACATTCTGTCTTCTGAATATGCTTTCTGATGACTTCCCTGTCATGACATTGATGACATTGCTAGACTTTCTCTGCTCTTATTATCTCTGGGGATCATTCTGTAGGGCGGAATCATGTAGAGACCAATTCTTGACACTGTGCTTTATCCTCGAAGTTATTCTGCGTGCCCTTACAAGTACAGCAAGTAGTAGCATTAGTACATTGCATGCATTAGTAAACGTGGAAAGTTTATGCACTCTATAGGAGCTATTATATGTATGAAGAAGTTCATCATGTTGTCCCTTCATCTGCCATTTACCCATCTAACAGAAATTTTATTTTGAGGTGGTCAATGAGTGAGGTGCTTCGAGTTCATGTATACTTTATTGATGATCTGCTTTTTCTGTTCAGCTTTCCCCGTAATGTTATCATTTATCCTCACTTTGTATACAGGAAAAAGTTTGACATAATTGGAGATGGTGATGGTATCTCCAAGTCAGGTGTTACACCTAGTAAAAGGGTAGGGAATGTTTCTGCAAAAATTTCACCGTTTTTCTGAGTCATGTTTTGCTCTAGCAAATGTCCTCACTTGGTGCTAAGTACCCTGCCTCTTGTATGTGTTAAATTGGCATACAGAAGATGTCCTGTTCAAATTTGGTCGTTGAGTATTTAACTGTAGGACTCCATTTGGAAAATCTATTTGAAAAGGAAAAAAGCCAAACCGAAAGCTTTATGTGGAAGACCTGCACATGCATTGTTGCTGTAGCTTAAGCTGCAAGTTTGACATATATAAAATGGATCCATTGTGGTCAACTGATAGCACATCCACTCACTTTGCATGCTTTTATTAAATGGTTTTCTTTGCATCCTTCAGCACTGCATTTTATTTTCCCAAAAGTTCCAATTCCGTTTCCCCTGATTAACTGCCTTGCACATCTCCATGTTTATGAGATTTGGTGTTCTGGTATTCCCACTGAGCTATCATCTATACCGCCATTTATTGCAGAAGCAGCATCCAAGGCTGCATCAACGAGATAAGCCGAATAGTTCTCTGCAAGATTTTATCGAGCAGCAGCAATCATATTTTGCAGAGATTGACGCATTTGAGCTTTCAGAGGAGGAGGTAGTAGCAGCGGGGGCTTCTGAGTAAGTTTTTGAGATTGACTACTTTAGAGTTTTTGAGATTGACTACTTTAGGATAGTCAATTGAGACTCTTCCCTACAGAAACTACCTATTAGTCACGGTAACCAACCATGTCTATGCAGGCAAGACGTGCAATGGCATATTAGACATCCTTTCACTAGATATATCCTTAAGGACCGTCATAATTGTCCAATATAGCCTGCAGTTAATTTTACTCTCAAAAGTTTAGACTGTTTTCAGGGGAGAAGCAGAGTCTAAAGCCACTCTTTGGACTTATGAATATACCGAGTTAAGCTCCTGCAGTGTTGAGCAAGCTGAAACCTGCCTAAATATTAACATAGTTGCCATTCATTTCATGCCGACTCAGTAAGAACCATTCATATGTCTAAATACATATGAGCCATGTAATCCTCCTCACTATGTAAGAAGAGTTATTAGAACATGCATGTCATATGTAGTTTTTCTATTAAAAACTGTCACTGTCTAAATGCACATCTTGCTACTTCTGGCGTCAGTAAATCAAGCACTTCGAGTCCCTCTGCTAAAGTCTGTAGGAATATGAACAGGGTGGTTCCCCTGGGCTTTTGAAGCCTGAAAACCTACTTACAATTCTTAAATGCAAAAATTATCCTTTATCTTCTTTTATGACAATTCAACAAACGGAATAAACATGGTCAATCACGTCAAGTTGCGATAGTATCAATCAGGATATGCCTTTGAATAGTGGGTGCCTTGAGCTCAAGTTGAAATCGTAAGGGCACATCAACATGTTACCAAATTCTACTGACAGAGAGATCCATCGGTATTGAAAACGAATTTGCAGTTTGTCGTCACTGCAAGTTGCCGTGGCCAAAGATCATTCTCTTGGACAATGAACTCCAAATACAGAGAACCAAGTGAAACATATACATGAACACAGAAAAAGCAGGGGTCAATTCTGTACCTAAAAACCGCCTTGGATGACATTTCCACAGAAAGAGATTTTGATTGACCCCATAATTTGCGAAGAAACGGAAATGGGTCTTTACTAGTGCAGGCTTTGTTATATGTAGCTCGATATCGACATCTATTGAAAAACTAGACCCCCGGTAACTTAATGGAATCTTCTTGCGGATTATGGGGTCCGCACAATACCTAGAAAATGTAACCACACCAACGCACACCGACAAAGAAAAGGAAACTTACAAATGGCGTTGTTAGTACACAGTTTTGAACGGTCGGCCATGGGGATGATACTGTGGAAATCAACTTATCATTGTTCAGATTCAGGAGTCAGATAAGGTGGACATCAATGGATACCCCATAAGATATGCACAAACTTCCCGTTTCCTTCTCTGTCTCTCTTGTTTTTTTCCTTCTTGGGACTTTGTTTTACCCCAGTCTGGTCGTCAGCCACATATCAAAGGCAAATCTTGGTCTTGTCTGCGGGGAGCTAATGACATTATCGCTGTCGGAACATGAAAAGAGCCATCTCATTCCCGTAAAAACAGCGAAGATGTTGGGGCCTGGCGGTATGGAGAAAAAGATAATGTTGAGATAACATTAGCTATTTGAGGAAGTTCATCATTAGTGCACGAGTTTTCTTACCATGTCTCTTAATTAACGGGATGTTGTTAGTAAAAAAGCTCTCAAAACACGTTTACGCTTCCTAAAACAATAATGATCATCTAGAACTCCTCCATTAAAGGGGTCCATTTACGCGTAGGAACCCTAGTTTTGTCCTCCACAGAAAGAGATGGGAATGGAACCTGTACTTCTTCATGAGAAGAAAGTCGTGTTTGCCTTTCCGCTGATGGACCCATCGCTTGATGGCTACCCATGCCGGTTATCTTTGACTTTCACCCACCAAACCAAAGCGACCTTTTGACAAATCCGAATCCACCACGTCTCCGCCCTCTCTTAAAGTCTTCCCAGCATTCAATCCTATCGAGCCTTTTTTTCAAACAAAACCGCGTCTCCACAAACTTTCAATCCGTATCTTTAGCTTTTACATTTTGTTAACCTTTCCTAGCTATTTTTTATAAGCACAAAGATGGCCATGCAGTCACAAGGTAAGTCTACGTGTTAGGTCACCTGCCGACCCCATTCCACATTTATAGTCTCCCAATATAAACCCCAATGAACACATACTGTCTTCAACCCAAAAATCGGCCAGTTCTCTAGCTAGTCTCCCGACATTGCAATGGCATTTTCTTCGCCAGCACCGTCGTCATGTTCTTTGGCCGTTTCGACTTTGTCCTGCATCTTGCTTCTCCTCCTGGGGAGCTCCGATGCTCAACTTTCCACTAATTTTTACTCAAAAACGTGCCCCAACGTCTTCACCACGGTCAAATCCCAAGTGCAAGCGGCCATCAACAAGGAGGCCCGGATGGGTGCCTCTCTCCTCCGCCTGTTCTTCCACGATTGCTTTGTTAATGTAAACTAACCATAATCATTCTCTTTAGTCGTCTTTCAACTAATCAAGGATATCGAGTTTCCATTCTTTCCCATTTTCAAAATGCATCCGAGTAATTGTTGGGATCTATACATCGCCTAAGTGTTTCGCATGTCCATTCATTCACCTCGGTCCTTAAAGTTTAGTTCTTGGGTGTTAAGCGTCATTACTAATGTACAACCTTTTAGATAAAGTTCTCATGAGCCATGTTACATAAAGAAGCCATGTTAAGTAACCACGAGCATGAGCATTATGTCTTGGCTTCTTTGATGTCCTAGTCAGGTAAGATGTATTTGCTTCAATCTTTTGCTTTTATGGTTCAAATGAATTCACATGCGCCTCTTTCGGGAGGTTTGTGTACAGCGCTGAAACAAACGCATTTATTTGGAAATCATGTACTTTTCTAATATAGTTTCCATATAATTAATGCAATTTCAAATCATGATAGTGATACATTCCAACACGTTCATACTCTTAACATGTTTTAAATTGTAGCTATTGGATGATTCATTTGAATATTTAATTATTAAATCACACATTTATTTACAATTTAAAATTTTTGAGTAGTTGGTAATGGTCTTGCAAAATCTCACATGGTATCGAAGTGGAAAATACTTAGTTCAAATCTTTACAAGTCCCTACTCATCTCTCTAGCTACATGCCTAAAACAAAATTCCAGTCCGAGCGGTTCCTTCCTAATATCGAGAAAGACCGGAAAACTAGTCAGCTCATGAAGCTGTAGTGTCCTTCAACTTAGGTGTGAACTGTGGAATAACCCTACCAGCAAAGATCACCATCTGATTAAACAACAAACCAAATAGGCTGCCTTTTAGATTAATTGACTTTTAAATTGACTAATCTTTCTTTTTATTGTCTTCACGTGTATCCTTGGAAATTCATTTATCCCCCTCTTGCGGCTATTCCCACAGGGCTGCGACGGATCAATTCTTCTCGATGACACGTCGACATTCACCGGAGAAAAGAACGCGGTTCCAAACAAAAACTCTGCCAGAGGATTCGATGTCATAGACAACATCAAGTCCGCTGTAGAGAACGCGTGCCCCGGCGTCGTTTCTTGTGCCGACTTGTTGGCCATCACCGCTCGAGACTCCGTTGCTATCGTAAGCCCTCCCATCCCACCAAAAAATCAATACTAAATACAAGTACTAATCATGAATCTGCCATAGCTAATGTATATTCTAGAAGCTAACTAAGATTGTCTCAAAATTTGCAGCTTGGAGGGCCAAGCTGGAATGTGAAACTCGGCAGGAGAGATGCAAGAACCGCAAGCCAATCTGCTGCTAACAATGGCATCCCTCCTCCAACCTCAAACCTCAACAACCTCATCTCTTTCTTCCAAAATGTTGGCCTCTCCACTAAAGACATGGTGGCTTTATCTGGTATATACACTCATAATCACAACACCAGATTGACGTGAATCGTTGCTAGAAAAAATCATAAAAAAAACATCTTCTTTACTTTGATTGTACCTGGAGAAAAAGAAAGATACTGAATCACCAAATCCATTAAAACAGGTTCACATACAATAGGACAAGCAAGGTGCACAAGCTTCAGAGCCAGGATCTACAATGAGACCAACCTGGACTCTTCCTTGGCCCAGACAAGGCAGAACAACTGCCCGAGTACAGCTGGCTCGGGGGACAACAATCTAGCCCCTCTTGACTTGCAGTCTCCCACCAAGTTCGACAACAATTACTACAAGAACCTCCTCCAGAACAGGGGCTTGCTTCACTCCGACCAGCAGCTCTTCAATGGCGGTTCCACTGACTCGCTTGTGAGGACTTATGGCAGCAACCCAAGCACCTTCAACTCCGACTTCACCGCGGCCATGATCAAGATGGGGGATATCAAGCCCCTCACCGGATCAAGCGGTGAAATCAGGAAGAATTGCAGGAAGACCAACTAAGAATTTAATTACCTTCATTTTATGAAGGAATAAAAATTTGCATGTTGCTTGTGGTTCTTAGTGTAGTATTAAAATTTGTTAGTGTAGTATTAGGGTATGCATTTTGAGATGTTGAGTTTGGGGTGTCATGGAACTTTGCAATACCATGCAAATTAGAGAGTAAGTATTCAGTTTCTCATTTTTGAGTTGTACTGATTAAACGATTAGGACTGCAGTAAGTATTCAGTTTCTCATTTTTGAGTTGTACTGATTAAACGATTAGGACTGCTTGTCCATGTTGTAAGAGCTTCAACGCACTAAATAAAGCTCACATGTTTCCTCTTTAATAATGATGTGGTAAATGTCTAATTACTTCCTCAAAGTACAGAAAAAATTTAAATCTGTTCTTTAACTCGGGTCAATTGAGTTTGTCACGTCACTTTCTCTAAAGTCGACCCCAAGAAATTTTCCTACAACCACTGATTCATAAGAAATTTTCCTACAACCACTGATTCACTGAGATGACATAGGTCATAAGTTCAGAGTTTAAGCCTTTCTTATTTGTGGGAGATTGGGACATGAAAACTCTATTATTACTGGTGCTCGTGAGTTGCATGCAATTTGTTTCAATAGCACAGCGTAAAATTTGATTTTTGTTTAAGTATCTTAAATCAGCTGTTTAGAGGATGTCAACAAGCAACCACTCAAAAAGAGTAAATCCCGCCGGTCTCTGCGAGACCAACTCAAGAATTAAAATTCGACACTCCCTACTCAAACTCAAGAGTTCGAATCCTGGGATTAGATTCGAGTTCTGTTCGTGTTTATTCCGCTTGACTTGGCTCAGCTATAGCGACGTGGGATTGAACTGAACAATAATAAAAAAATGAAAGAGGGAGTTTGAAGATTCAAATGCAGGATCTCATGTCACATTATCATAAAAAACGAAACAAAAGATTGGCTCCCTATACGACTTCATCTTTAGTATACTCTTTTATTTACTCTTATCTTATGCGCCCTTATATCTCGCCACTTCAGGTTTGATTGTTTGTAGATTATCATGGTTCACAAATAAAACCGATATGCAAGTGTCACGGCCCGATCGTTTGGGATCGCGACTGTGCGGCGACTTAGGCTATTTCAGATCGCTCAGATCGCCAACTCCTAAGCCAAGCCTTCTTCGGATCGACCGATCACTCACTCACCCGGATCGTAGAGAGAAACTAGAGAGAAGCTCTGGAAGAAAGAAAGAGAACTCAGATTGCTAATGGTTGGATAATTACAAGTAAGGGGAGGGCACCCATCTTATACTTGAGGCCCTTAGATTACAACCATTGATCGAGATTCGATCTAACGGACGAGATCGTACCGCCCCACCTACTACCTACCGACACTTATGACGTCACCTACCGATATTTAAGACAAGAAGACTCTAGACCACGGCGCAATTACAGGATCGTCCGTCCCTGAGAACCTTCTTGAAGTGCTTGGATCCTTTGAGGGGTGTTTCAGTCGTTCCTCCTTGATCACGAACGCCCCATTGACCAAGGAAAATCGAGGGGTGTTTCGGTCGTTCCTCCTTGATCACGAACACCCCATTGACCAAGGAAACCTCTCCTCCGTGACACAAGCCTGGCCATATGCTCTAGTTAATTAGCACCCTCTAAAGTTGTTCTTTCTTTTGGCAGTTGAGAGATTTTGTGAGATCACTGCTATATGTTCTAAAAACTTAAACTATAAGATAAAGGCATAGAGACGTGTGATTTAATATCTATTCTAAAATATTAAGCTATTAGATGAAGGCATGGTTAAAACATAATTTAATATTTAAATATTCTAACACTTCTCCCATACTCCCCTCATGCTTAGTTTGGTCGTTTTGCCTAGTCCTAAGTGTAGAAATTTAATCGGAAAAGCAACCTCTAGCTCTGATATCATAAGAGATTTTGTGGGACCACTACCAACTGTTCTAAAACCTTAAACTCTTATATGAATACGTGATTTAATATTTAAATATTCTAACAGGAGTTTCAAATGTATTTTTGATGATGCATCAACAATTAACATGAGTAAGGTTATGCTTTTTTTTTTCCATATTTAACGTTTCATTATATAACTGCATAATTGAAAAGCGCATGAAGGAGGACTGAAACTATGAAAGAAAACAAGTACAGGAGGGCAAAAAAACATGAAGGAGAATGAAACTTGACTAAGCTAGCAATAGAAATCTCAAGCTAAACGCACGAATATTCATGCTCACCCAAAGGAGCAAATAAAGAAAAGGCCTTCTATTGTCCTAGAAACTTACCAAAAATATAGGATATGTATGTTTCCACCAGGAACATCAATGGACGCTATTTTAGGAAGGAAGGCATGGCCATGAGGGCATGGAAGAGGAGGCGGAGGAGGAGGAAGAGGAGGAAGATGAGGCAGCGTTGCCGGCGGAGTGTACGATCCTTGAAGGAGTGGTGTTAGGCTGAAGCAAGCCATCATTAGGAGGAGGGACAATGTCTGCTCGATCCCTATACTTTGATATCTGTGCATTAACCGCATCGAGCTCGACCTGCATACTGTGAATGTTGCGTTGCAAAGCAGAGATCACGCCCTTGCTTCCATGAACAGGATCTCTCATTCTGAAACTTGCTTCATAGACAAGACTATTTGCAGCTTCGGCTCTTTGGCTCTCTGGTACCTCCTGAATCCACTCCCACCATTGTATGAGCATTCAAAACCGCCGTAAACTCGAGCAAATCATTAGCACGAAACAAATTTTCTGTTCTGTATAGTACATATATATCTAGGGTTTTGTTTTCACACATCAGACTAAATTTCGCACGTCATATTAGAAAAGAAGAAGAATGCTATTTCATGGTGCAAGGCATACGGGTCATGCTGAATGTGCATCTCCCACGAGCCATAAAGCCTTAAAAGATGTGGATATTATTCTATACAACATCAGTTCAACATTTATATTTGCTTCGGATGCACACAAGAAATTGTACTTTCCATAAACCCGATTCGCATTGACACGAGCATTAATATCGGTATATGTACAACAGTATATGTCATCGCATTGCACATCAAAACCATATCTAGGAGTAAACCCTAGTTCCGGCATAGAAGATTAAAGGAAGATAAGATACAAGGAAAGGGAAACAGGGTTTACCATGAGGATCTTGGTGAAGTTGCTAGCACCATAAACTTCATGAACTAATTTGAACTTGTGGGTTTCTTCAGGCGAGAAATAGAGAGGAAAGGGGCAATTTTGCGCACACCTCCTCTTCAAGAACTTGCAAGCTGCACATGGTGTGGCTGAGCTTGAGCTTCCACTTCCATTGCTGTCCATGTATTTTCTACTAGTACTTAGTTCTTTCTCGAAGGAGAAGAAACAAGTAAAGTAGATTATTACTGTTGTCATCTCTACCCCTACGTTGTTATCAAAGTTTTTAAAACTGGATAAACAATGGTAACCACCTTCTCGTCTTTCATATGACTATCTAACCAAAAGAGATAAGGATTTGGTTTTCAAATGCTCTCTTTCGTGTGTCCATGTAGTTGTGAATGTTTATCAAAGTTGATCTTATGAATATGTCTCGTTGTGATCATTATATATCGATGGTGAATTTCAAAATAAGCATCAAGGATTGGACACTTGGACATTAGTATCAACAAAAGTAGAAGAAAGTGAGCAAGCCCTTCCCCTTTTTGAATCTCCAAAATTACTATTTATTAATTGGATTTGGATTACAGAAAACTTGATATCTATCTAAACTGAGAGGTCCCATGTATATCCAACATTCATCGTTCCATAAAAAATTTTCCAATCGAATCTATCCAAGCTTCAAATTATTGAGCATGCACGATTGCTTTTGGCAAATATATTACCAAAAACATCACATAGCACTATTGAAACAAATGCAAACCCTCGGAACTACACGAGTGCTTTGCTCTCGTGGTTGGGGTGCGCACCTGGTGGGAGCCTCTCTCTCTTTGAGCATGAGAATTTGTGCTGGAAGATCGTCGTCGTCTTCATTGTCGCCGTCATCTCCATTGCGCTTCCGTCTTTGTCTTTCTTATTTTCTTTTCCACAACAGTCTTTTCATCATCGTCACTTCTAGTAGTGCTTTGTAAAAGGTTCTCCTACTTCAAACTATCTCTGCTTCTTCAACCAGAAAATATTAGGTGCACCGTCTTCCCACGTCATCACTCAGACACTCCATTAATTGGATGCCAGGTGTCCAGGTCAACCCATTAATTCCTTCTTTTTTCCCTTCACCTCCGTTTCTCTCTCTCTCTCTCTTATGGCGTCGAAGTTGGACAGCTTTGGCCAAGGTCGCTGCCCTAGAGCTTCCGACCGAAGCTCCTGGAGACCGGACGGTGCTGGTCGGCGTCGGGCTTGCAGAGCAGAGTGGCCGAACCTGGCGATCTCTCGTGTTCTCAGGAACGACAGTGAGAGAGGGGAAGGCTGGGGCTTAGGGTTTCTACGAGGTGTTGTGCAGGCGTTTGCGTTTTTTGGAGGTTGGGTGTGAGTTTGCGAAGGTTTCTGCAACTTGAAGCAGGTTCACCTTCAGATTTGTTCGCAAAAGAAACAGAGGACCTGGAAAAGAAATTTAATTACTTCGACTTTGATTCCTAATGAACAATAAAAGCTCGAGGGATTTTGCCTGTGAACTTTCCTTGTCTCATCTTGTTGTGCGCATCTTTGTTTGCGGAGCTTGTTAATGGAGTGTAAGCGTTTGTTGATTTATGGCGCGGTGCAGAAAGGAAGGAAGAAGCAGGGGATGGGAGAGAGGTTAACGGAGGCGAGAAAGAAATTGAAATTGATGGTTCCACAGGAAACGTGGCAGCTAATTAATGGACGTCTCATTAATGATATTCACCTAATATTTTCTCTGTCCACTTCAACACATTAATAATTTTATATACAAAAAGGATTAAATGCATTGAAAATCTATAACTGACAGCGAAATTGCAATTAAGTTATAAATTTAAAAATATATATAATGACATCATAAATTTTATCAAATTGATTTAATCAAGTATTTTTATTAACTCCATCCACTTTAACTAATCGAAAATGCAGTTATGGCATTTTTATTACTTTCTTTCTCATACGTGACATTAACATCGTAAAAATACGACGGAAATAGTTAAAACAACATATTTTCCTTGTGGTGGGGGGGGGGGGTGATGATCTGGAGGAAGCCAAGGGTCAGCGAGGCCAGCCATACCCCACCACCTTCTCGATGTTGGTGGGGGCGATGGCAAGGGCCACCGTTGATTTGCCTTCCTTTTTTTTCCTTCTTCTTTTTTTAAAATTTAATTTCTTGTTTTAATCTAATTCTCTTTTTTTTGGGTTTGAAATCTAATTCAAATAATAGTTAAATTAAAAAAAAATCACATTTAGATCAAAATGATATCATTTTAGCCTTATTCATGATATTATAGTTACATTAGCATCACATAGAAAAGAAGAAATAGTAAAAATGTCACATCGGCATTTTCCGTTAACAAAATTGAATGGAGTTAATAGAATGACTTAATTATATCAATTTGACAATTTTAAAATTTAACTACATTTTTTGTAAATTTTAGGATTCAATTGTACATTTACAACAAATTTTCGGACCCTGTACACTTGTCCCTATACAAAAACACTTTGAAATCTTCATTAATAGATAGAAACCATTGTTGGCTTCTCTTATATCTTCAAATCAATTTGTAAATGGTAGGTGAATTTCAGGAAAACATTCCCATTACTCGTGAGGTTTCCCACCATTTGAAATTAAGAGACATCGGTCCTCACAAGGTGGGATGAGATTACTTAGAAGAGGTTAGGAGGAGATCAGGATTTTGTTCTAAATGGATCGACTGGATTATGTCTTGTTTAGATCTGTAAGCTGTAGAATTGTCATAAATGGGAAGGAAACTAGTATTATTCATCTTTCTAGAGGCATAAGGCAGGGCCATCCTTTATCCCTTTTATCTCTTCATTCTTAAATCTGATTTTATGTCGTGTTTGCTTAACTAGCGGTGGAGATTACAAGTATTAAACATCAGGCTTAAGAGACTCCATATAACTTAGGGATTTTGCCTGTGAACTTTCCTTGTATCATCTTGTTGTGTGCATCTTTGTTTGCGGAGCTCGTTAGTGGAGTGTAAGCGTTTCTTGATTTATGGCGCGGTGCAGAAAGGAAGGAAGAAGCAGGGGATGGGAGAGAGGTTAACGGAGGTGAGAAAGAACTTGAAATTGATGGGTCCACCGGAAAACGTGGCAGCTAATTAATGGATGTCCCATTAATGTTACGGAAAGATAGTCTCACCTAATATTTTTTTCATCCACTTCAACACATTAATAATTTTATATACAAAAATGAAATTGCAATAAAATTCAAAAATTTATAAAAAAAATTGCAATCATATCATAAATTTTATCAAATTGGTATAATGAAATATTTTCATTAACTCCGTCCAATTTAGCTAATTGAAAATGTTGTCGTGGCATTTTTATTACTTTCTCTCTCATACGTGACATTAACGTATGACGGAAATAGCTCAAACAACATATTTTCCTCGTGAGGGGCCCTCACTGCTACCCCTAATGATCTCGAGGAAGCAAGGCCAGCCATACCCCCACCACCTTCTTGATGATGGTGGGGGCCGGTGGCAAAGGCCACTGTTGATTTGCCTTCCTTTTTTTTCCTCATTCTTCTTTTTTAAAATTTAATTTGTTCTTTTAATTTGATTCTCTTTTTTTGGGTTTGAAATTTAATTCAAATAATAGTTAAAATTAAAAAAATCATATTTAGACCAAAATGATATTGTTTGTCTTATTCATGATATATATGTTATATCAACACCATGTATAAAAGAGGAAATAGTAAAAAATGTCACATATATATTTTCCATTAACCAAATTGAACGGAGTTAACAGAATAACTTAATTATATCAATTTGACAATTTTAAAATGTAATTACACTTTTTATAAACTTTAGGACTCAATTGCATATTTGTGACAAATTTTAGGACTCTGTACACTTTGTCCCTATACAAAAGCACTCTGAAATCTTCGTTAATAGATAGAAACCATTGTTGGCTTCTCTTTCTTCAAATCAATTTGCAAATGGTAGGTGAATTCAGGCAAACATTCCCATTGCTCGTGAGGTTGCCCACCATTTGAAATTAAGGGAAATCGGTCCTCACATGGTGGGATGAGATTACCTAGAAGAGGTTCAGAGGAGATTAGGATTTTGTTCTAAATGGATCGGCTGGTTAGATCTGTAAGCTATAGAATTGTAATAAATGGCAAGGAAACTAGTATTATTCATATTTCTAGAAGCGTAAGGCAGGGCCATCCAATATCCCTTTTATCTCTTCATTCTAATATCTAATTCTTTGCCATGTTTGCTTAACAAGCGGTGAAGATTACGAGTATTAAACATCACACTTAAGAGATTCCGTAATGTCACACTATTTCGATTCTAGAAAGGATGCTAGAGCCTTCTGGAGGGGGTCTAGCATAATGGAAGGGAGATAAAAACTGAAGTAACATACTTTATGGCAGGCAGTCATTGGTGAAGACATCAAGGTGTGGAAAGACAAATGAAACCCAGGGGTGGTCGGTAATCATTTGATAAGAGGGGACCATGCAAAGGTTGATGAAAAGTCGAGGGTCAAGTTTTTGATTGACCAAGATACTAGGTGAAGAAAAAATAAATAAAAAAATACGATTTTAACAAGGTTTAGCGATGTGCCTATGTCCTCGGGTAATTCCCTCTCAAAGTTTTTGTTATGTTTTTTCTTTTGAGAGGGACTGCCATTTTATTGATAAAGTACAGGAAATGAAGGCAATGAGAAAAAACCCTAAAGCCAAAATAGGCAATTCCCAAATTCCTAAAAAATACAGAAATCAAATAAATCTACATAATTTCTTCCCAAATATTGGGATCTACATAATTTCTTCCCAAATATTGGGACCAGCACAAATCACGCCAACACTCCTCCTCAAGTTGGAGCAAAGATATCATCAAAGGTCAACTTGCTCACTATCCCTTGAAATGGCCCCTTAGAAAGAGTTTTGGTGAACACATCCGCCAATTGTTCTCCACTCCAGATATAAGTTGTTTCAATGGTTTTTTCTTGAACTTTTTCCCGTACAAAATGGCAATCCACCTCAATGTGTTTAGTCCTTTCATGAAACATAGGGTTCGAGGCAATATGAGTAGCAACTTGGTTGTCACAAAATGATTTTGTAGGTGAATCTAAAGACCTACAACCCAATTCCTGAAGTAGTAGTCGTAGCCAAACGATCTCACTAGTAGCAGATGCCATTGTTCGATACTCTACTTCAGCACTTGATTGGGCAACTACATATTGTTTCTTACTTTTCAATGTGACAACATTACCTCCTATGAAAATGAAGAATCCAGAGGTAGACTTTCGATCATGAGGGCTTCCAGCCCAGTCTGCATCCGTATATCCAACTATTTCTGTATGACCATTGTTCTTCATCAATAAACCTCTCCCTAGTGTGGTCTTTAAGTACCTCAATAGATGGTCAACCAAACACATATGACTTTGTGTAGGATTTTGCATAAAATGGCTAACAAAACTAACAACATAATTAATATCAAGTCTGGTAATAGTTAAGTAGATTAGTCTCCCGACAAGACGCTGAAATCAACTCACATCTTGCAAAGGAAAGTCATCTGAAATCATTTTCTTGCTGTAGTCCATGGGAACATTAGTTGGTTTTGCACCTATCTTACCAGTTTCCTTCAATAGATCAAAAACATATTTTCGCTGAGAAAGGAATAAGCCTTTGCTAGAATTTTCCACCTCAATACCCAAGAAATATTTCAGTCATCCAAGATCTTTAATATCAAACTCTTGGTGCAATTGAGTTTTGAGCACATTAATCCCTGACTGATTACTTCTAGTGATAATGATATCTCGACATAGACAAGTAGTGCCACAAGACCATTTTCATCAGCCTTGGTGAACATAGAGGAATCTGCTGCTCCTTGGTTATATCCAAACTTACGAATAGAGTTGCTAAGTTTACTATACCAAGCCCGATGGGACTATTTGAGTCCATATATGGACTTTCTGAGTCTAGACACCATCCCTTCTTCTCTTTGCAAGCGATGCCCAAGTGGAAGATCCATGTAAACTTCCTCTTCAAGATTACCATGAAAGAATGCATTCTTTACATCCATTTGAAATAAGGGCCACTCGCAATTGACTGCAACTGACATAATAACCCTGACAGTATTCATTTTTACAACAGGAGCAAAAGTTTCCTTGTAGTCAATACCATAGATCTAGGTGTATCCCTTAGCAACCAACCTCGTTGGTGGTGGAGGTGGGTGAGAGGTTTCACTACTCTAGAAGAGAAATATTAAAAAATCTTAAATCTATTACAATTATGCTATCAGTTCTAAATTCCTTTTTTGCCAATTCAGTACTAAACATTTTACAATTATGTCAATTCAGTACATCGGGCCAAATTTGGCAGGTTGGCGTTAGCCGTTCGATGAATGCTAACGTGAGAATTTTTTAATATTTTTTTATTTTTCCCTTTTCCTTTTCTTTTTTCTCTTCTTCTTCTTCGATTTATTCTCCCCTATAGTGGTTGGTGAGCCTCTAGGCAAGGGCCACGAATCCCTCGCTGATCATCGGCAAAGGTCGCGGCCCTCATCAAACCTCGCCTTGGCCTTGCCACAAGTGAAGACGGCCTCACCCATCGCTGGCGAGGCCATGGCGACCTTTGCCTAGGCTACCTTTGCCTACGGCAAGGCTGGGGTGAGGCCACCAATGAGGGTGGACGGGCTTCGAGGCCCTCGTCAACGGCTAGCAAGGGCTTCATGGCCCTCACCCAGTGGCCGGCAAGCCCCGTTGGAGCCTCGCTGAAGACTGCAGGTAAGGAAGCCAAAGAGGAAGAAGAGCAAAAAAAAAAAAAAGAGGAAAAAGAAATATAAAAGGGAAAAAATAAAAATAAAAAATTAACAAAAAATTTAAAAAATTATCAAATTATTAAAAAATTACCGTGAATGTGTTTGCCAAACGACCGGTGCCAATTGGCCAAATTTAGCCAGATGGATTGAATTAACACAATTGCAAAATGTTTACGATTGAATTAGGTAAAAAAATATGACTGAATTGACACAATTACAATAGATTTATGATTTTTTTAGTAATTCTTTCCCCATTCTAAAGAGGGTTGGGCTGGCTCAACAGATGCAATGAAAGAAAGTGGTTGGGAATATTGATGCTAAACTCGTCACAAGTGATATGGAACATGACAAGGTATGATGGGACTCTCCGTGTCCGCCGATTTTCGAGAATATTAACCTTGGAAGCATCCTCCTTCGACTCCTTTAAGGTGGTTTATGTCCGTCGAGAAGCGAGGGAATATGCTCATAGGGTGGCCAGCTTATCACACCTACAAGTAGATGTGCCCCAAGGATTGGGTTCCCAACCCACCATCTTCTAGGAGTACTATACTTTGTAACCATGTTACGATGTTTCCCCCTTGACGGGTCTTTGATGTTCTGCTGACTTTTAATGGTGCGAAAACATCTACATCTGGCCAGCCGAAAAGGATTGCTATTCCCCCTTCATTGATCTTAAACATGATTGGCGGACTACATGAAAGCGTATAAATTGGGCCTTTACATCGTAGGGTCGTTGAGAGGGCAGGACAACACCACCGACGACGCTTTTAAAAATCTTGTCCGAAATCTACCTAATTCGTATCGAACCTTTTAAATCATTAGTGGGGTCATGTGTACGTAAATTGGAGGGTATTGGAGGGTTGAAGGACGGAGTGACTTGACTTGCCCATCAAATATGTCATGAAGAACACAAAAATAATTACCATGATAATAAAGATTAATTCCTTATTTAAAACATAAGCGAAAGGAAATCTAACTCCAATTCCAATTGCTGGATGGACCGTGCAGCACACTAAACTTGACATCGATAATCCCATACATGGCTTGCAAGAAGAACCAGAACGTTAAACAAATAGAACATCTCTTGGCTCTATACACTACCTTGACCTGAACCATTTCCCATAATGAAGCAGAAGGTATTCTTCATCTTAGCCACTGGATAGCAACTTCGGAGCTTCAGTAGGAACGTTCTTCTCTCGCGTAATCTCATCGCCGAGACGGGCAGTTCGAACATATCTTCTTCCTCTTCTTCCTCGTCTTCGTCGTCGTCATGGTCGTCGGCGTCCTCCAACCCGAAATGCACCGGAGAGGACCTAGCGCAAGACGTGTCTCGCCTATTAAACTTGGACTCCGTCGAAGAAGCCGAGGTCACTGATGGCGAAGAGAACGATGTAGTCGACCATGTGGATGTGGAAGACGTCGATGATCCCGACGACGACTGCGAAACGTGGCGCGTCTTCTTCGTGTTGTTATTCATCTTCGAAAATATGTTGCTCTTCGTCGAAACCTTTTTGGGCTTAGATTGGCCGTCCACGTTCTTGCTCTGCATGAACCTTCTCGACTTCAACTTGGAGTACAACGAGGGAGGCGGCGTGAGAGGAGGGAAGGACGAGCCAGCGCCCACCGCCGGCTCCGCAAAGTCCCGGATCGGAGTCCCGGGCTGGGACTCCCACTGGAACGGCACCGCGCGCGGGGCTCCTCCATAGTAGAACACCCTCGAAGATGAGTTCACCCTCGAGCTCTCTCTCGACAGCAGCTTGCAGAAGAAGCTGTCTTCTTGCTTGATCTGGAGCGACTTCTGGGGAGGCAGCGGTAGCGGTGGCTGCTCGCAGTGGCGGGCGTCGCTCAGCATTGCTCGGAGCGTGGTCTCTCGGCTTTGCTTCATTCCTTTCTGTTCCTCCTAGGGGGCGAGACTCGGCAAAACTGTCGAAAATTCAAGATCCGAAAACGAAGCCGACGACGATGGTATAGAGAAATGGCGAGGGGGCAAGACGATAGGGTTCGCAGTTGGAATGAGAAGCCCTAGTCTTTCTCTGTAGTTTCTTGGCTCATAGCGATTTGCGGATTCTTTCGAGGTTTTTCGTTTGAAAAGTGTGGGCGGAGTTGGTAGTTCTCTTTGATTTGTACCATTATTTATATGCAGAAAAAGAGAGAAAATTTCTCAAAGTTGACGAAGACGACCCAATGAGCTTTTTGTAAGAGAGAACTCGCGAATGGAGCTGCCCTTTAGAATAGGGTTTTCGTTAACGTGCTTTCAGGGGCACCTATCTAAGGAAAGTCGAGGATTATTTTTTTGTAGGTACGATCTTTTTAGCGACATGCACCATCAACGGCCCTAAAAATCTTGGTTTTCTTGATGACGAGTGTGTTTTCGGCGGCAATCTTATTCATGTTATGCACAATTAATGCCCTAAAAATGTTAGTTTTCTTGATAAAAACGATTGATAAGTGTCGCCGATGGCAGCCATTAATAAGACCCGATGAAATATGGTGAATCGTGATGACCGAAGCACTTCGTAGGATTAGGTTTGAAGTAAACCACGTACTTGATTTCAGCTGCGGCAAATGTTAAATACTCTGTCGGCTGCATGTTTCAAGATCGTTGAAAATGTTTAAATATGCGGTGGGTGCATGTTTCCAGATTGTTCTCTCTCTTCTTCTTTTTTCCTTTTTTTAATCTTTTAGTTGGGGAGGCATTAGGTCATGGATGAGGGCAGAGCGGCAGGACATGGTCAAATTACTTTATTTTACGGTGCTAAATTAATCCCGAATCGAAAGTTAGTCAAATCTACGCACGCTAACGTACTCCTATAAAGTAAGAAGGACATCGACCTTAAGTAGGCAAATGAACGTGGATGACCTTGCGACCATTGGACTATGCTAAAAGCCCACCGTGGTTACGAAATTCGGCGTGTGTGTCCTTTCTAGTTCTATCTAATTACCATTCCATAAAAAAAAGTTCTGATCTCGAAGCACCCTCCATGGCTTATACCATGATATAAGCTTTAGGAGGGAGGACTCTATTATAGTAATCATGAAGTCCAAGACCGCACACTTGGCTCAGCGTTACAAGTTTCTTTTCTCTTGGACCGACTACGTTTGTAATATAATCAGAAGAATTACCAAAAAAAATTCTTAAATTTATTGTTATTGTATTAATTCAGTTATAAACTTTTTTTTAGCTAATTTTGTTCTAAACATTTTGTAATTATACCAATTCAGTTCATGCAACCAATTTTGGCAGCCTGGCCTGACATATACGGTAGCCAACACCGGTCGTTTGGCCAATGCCGATGTCACAATTTTTTTAATAAATTTTTTTGAATTTTTTTCTTTTTTCTTTTTTCTTTTCCTTTTCCTTTTCTTTTTTCTCTTCTTCCTCATTTAACTTCTTTTCCCTGCAATAGCCAATGAGGCTCTGACAAGGCTAACCACTAGGCCTTGGCCACCTTCATTGTACTCTATTATTGTCCTCCCCCTTGTTGTATGCCGGATCATACTCCCACTCGTCCTCCATGGCCACGAGCTTGAAACCCTAATCGTCTCTGAAATTCTCGCATTGAATTGAGCTTATAGTGTCAGTGGTTCGAGTTCAGAGTGAGTTTGTTCATTCAAAGAAGCTCAATTCTTGTTGGGAGGGAAGTTCTTTGTAGCACTATGCCTCGCGGCTAGCAAGGCCATAACGAGGCTAGCCTCGCTCAAATCTAGGTGAAGCTGCCTCGCACATAGCCCATGCCCAATCTTGCCAGCCACTGCGGGCAAGAGAAGCCAACAGAGGAAAAAGAGAAAAAATAAAAGGAAAAAATTAATTAAAAAATTCAAAAAAATTTAAAAAATTTAAAAAATTGCCACATCAACGTTGGTCGAACGGTCAATGTCTACATCAGTGCCGACCGGCCAAAATTGGCTAGATTGACTCAGTTGATACAATTACAAAAGATTTAAAATTGAATTGGAAAAAAAAGAAGTTAATGATTAAAATAAGTTTAGGATTTTTAAGTAATTTCCCCTAATATAATCTATAGAACAAACATGTTGGACTACAAAAACAAAGGTCGACCAAATCGGTTTACAAAATCACGTAGAAAAATTGTGGGTGGACACATCGTAACTGATGTCACGTGTCGAAGACGCCTATCAAACTTGTCCCATAACTCTATTGATTACAAAATCCGATAAATATCGTGGGTAAAAAGAAGTGGGGCTTCTGTCTGACCAACGAGGGCAGCTGAGGAGAGTAGGACATCCAGTTGGGGTTTACTGATGACGACCATACACAAAATTTAAGTGTCTTTCCTGTGGTCCATAGAGACTGAAAACAAGCCCTAAAAACTTTAATGGTGACGTAAAGTGGGCAGCTCTTGCCAGTTCACGTAATTTATGTCTCCGTGAGGCCCTCTTCTGCCTTGACCCGACCCCGGTATTTCCGATAGTTTCCTTTCATTTCCCCCTCCGAATTGCGACGTACTCCGGAAAGATTCAGCATGTTTTGAGGGGAAATGATGGCCACGCTTGATCCCAGCTTTATAGGACCAAACTTCGTGATTACCCTTATTGAATAGGAGGAAACCCCACGTGAATTTACTCGAAATCTGAAAATCATGACTTGATAGACATTGATTGTCCATATCTCGTTTCGAGTTCAAATAAGAGAGAGAGATTCGTATTTATTATCGAAAAACATACCTTAGGATAGAGTGCGGACATGAGTGGTATGATCAATTGATGAGATGCATTCATGTGTTTGGTCGAAAAACATGGAGCAAACCACGGCATGAAGCGCTTTTGACATGTATAGTCCCACATAAGAGAACGACTTTTAGTCCGAAGCTGGAGACATTAAGTGAAAGGATTGCACTGGAGGCGTAGAATGAATCGATCCAAAATGTGTTTGATCAGAAGACCTACTAAGATGAACAAAGATCGCATGGATATGGGCTAGGGTGAGGGGGGGGTGGCCTATAGGATCATAGGCCAATCAAAGGCAGCTTTCATTCATCAGGACCACCGGTTGGTCCGACCATAAGAGGAACTTGTCTTATTGCAATAACCATAAATACGCCGTACATTTAGTGCGCTTGAGTGTTGAGGTTAGACGTGTGTTTATATATATAGTTAAATGGGTTAGTCGTGCTAACTTTTGAGGCTCATTAAGATGACTACCGAATGCCATCAGGCTACATAAGAGTAGGGAAGGATGGACTCCACCGCTCCACCACTTTAAATGAGATAGCTGTTCGTTATTTTTATTTTTATTTTTTATAGAAGATACCTTCCGCAATTGGCCCGGAACGGTGCACGTGCACCATGGCCGGCCCCTTTTTTCCAATCGGTCTGGCTTTCTGATACAAACCAGTCGAGCACACGAGCTATTTTGAGACGAACTCAGAGTTTAGTGGGCATTTCGCGAAAACGAGTCCGCTTGAGGATCTGTTTGCAATTTCCCCATATTCAAATGAGTTTTTCCATGCTTGGGTACTTTGTCAATGTCGGACTCCAAATTAGCCTTAGTTAATGTCGTGACTTTATATTACACATACCCTACTCAAAATACCCAAAATCCAAACAATTAGAACCTCGAGCATAAGTCCTCGTTGTGCATTTTGTATCGAGATCCTCCGCTCACCTTTGGTAGAGGTGGACTTGTCAATTAGTCAACGGTTGACCTCCGTTAACCTCTGATCTCTCTTTACATATGAGCGCGAATATCTAAATTGGATTAGAGGTGTCCCGATGGGTTGAAGACTCGTTAATTATCCCATATATGATGGATTAGGTCATATGAGTTAGCTAAATTTTGTTAAATGAGTTGATGTAGATTCGAGTAATAAAACCCAATAAATGTGGGTTTTTTATAGGTCTAAAGCCCAACTCACTTGTGGTTCCTCTTGAAACTCGCTTCCTCCTCTTTTCTCCACTGATTATCACATCACCGGTCTATATCCTTGGTGAACTCCTCTTTGATCCCAATTGATTGGCATCAAACATCCTATCCCTGGCATCTTCGACACCGCATATATATGCTCTAGCCTCCATCATCAGTGATGACCCCAACAAGAAGCTCAGCCGAACCAAACAACAGATCCCAATCATTAAAGAGTGCAACACCGACCACAAGTGGAAGCAAGAGATGCAATCCTATTGAGGAAATCCCTTATGATATTTTGAAATTGACAAAATTATTTAGTTATATTCATTTTTTGGATAAATGTATATGTTGTCTTGTCACACAATTGAGCAAATACAAGGAGAACTCTATCACCACTTATAGAAGTGAAGATTACTCGAAGGACCTCAATGAAAGAGAACAAGTCAAGGAATGGGTGGTTGATAGAGAACTCTATTGCCTCTTAAAGAAATAAAGTAAGAGACCGAAGAGACTCAAAAGGACCTTAATGAAAGAGAACAAGTAAAGGAACGGGTAGTTGATGAAGACTTTGAAGTACTCTGACATGATGAACAATTCATATGGTCATACTTGTACATAGGATAATAATGGATAAAAATATAGCTCAAGTGCCAAAGCTTGACATGAGAGGATACTTAAGTGTCAAAAGTTACGAAATATACACTTAAGTGCCAAAATCGGAGAAAAATGATCAATTAAGTGCCAACGGCTAGAAAATCCGATCAAAATGCTGATGTGGTACTTTTCCGACGAGTTGGGGTCAAAACGGCATCGTCTGGGGTGCTGACATGGCCAAATAAGCCCAAAACGACGTTGTTTTAAGTGTTGATGTGGTAACGACGACGAACAGCGAGGGTTGCCAATGCCTAGGTGCAGGTCGGCGAGGGCCGTCCGGCCCTCGCCAGATGCCGGGAGAGGGTGGTGACCCTCTCCCAAATCTGGGCGAGGTCGGTCACCCTCGCCCTGGCCTAGACAAGGGTCGCCAGCCCTCTCCTTGGCACCAGTGGCCCTCACCTAGCGCCACTAGAAACTCAACGATGCTAGGCGAGGGCCGTCGGCACCTACGCGAGGGTCAAGGCGAGGGTGGTCGACTCTTGCCTAGATTTGGGAGAGGGTCGCCGCCCTCTCCTGGTGTTTGGCGAGGGCCGTCCGACCCTCGCCGTCCGTCGCCGCCACCCCACCAACAATAGGGGCGGCGGCCACGGTGAGGCCGTTGCCTCTTTTTTTTTTTTTAAATTCATTTTTTATATTATTTAATTAATATTTATATTAAAAATTAAATTTTGGCCAAAACGACATCGTTTTGGATTGATCTAGCCACATCTGCACTCAAAACGACGTTGTTTTGGGTTTATTTGGCCATGTCAACACCCAAAACGACGCCGTGTTAGGTGAATTGCAAGTGTACAATATCAACAAGTAATAAAGTGATGAGTGAGTATCGTTCCCACAAGGATTTGTTTTTATTTTTATTTTATCCAATTACTTACCGAAAGTGATCAATTCAAAAATCTAGCTAACCAAATCGAAAAGATGAGTAAAAAGTAAACTAAACCAACTAAAATACTAAAATATAGAAAAGGTCAAAACTTAAAGAATTAAAAACTAAGTAAAATTAATCTAAAGCAAATTCAAGATCACCAAGGGTTAGAGCATCCAACTTCACTTAATCATTCATAATTAATTTTCTTAACTTTTCATGCAACAAATTAATTTCCAATTGTGTTGGCGAAATTTCCCTAAGATGGATTAAAAGCCGACCTCGGTCTAATAATCCCTAATTAGATATGTTAACCCACACTAACCTTAGGTGAATTTAAACTACCTAAAAGCATTAAGTTCTTGTGGAAATTCCCGGATTTAATCTAAGTAGTCCCAACCTAGATCTACTACCGCAGCCACATAAATAACCTAGTGTACCTTGACCTAGATTTAATTTATGGTTCAATATCACTAATGCGCATGCACACAATCTCCACCCGGTATCATGTATACATAAAAAATCATTCAAAAGTTGGCCGACTTCTAAAAGCATTAAGATCATGATAAAGAACGACACAATCAAAAATTCAATTGCATGAAAGTCTTTAAAAATTAATCAATCATGATTAAGATCCAATGGAGCTCTAACAAAAGAAATTTAGAACATAGTAAAAATTAAACTAACAAGAATTAAAGAAAACATAGTACTAAATAAAAACAAATTCACCGAATTGAGAAACAAGGAGCTTCAGGTTTGTCTCCTCCTTCTCTCCTTGACATGCATCAACTCCACTAAAAAATAGAAGAACAAAATCTAAAACCTAAAATCTTCTGTAGAGATGGTGGCTCCCGGATTCTCTCCTCTTTTGCGGCATAAAAGCGGTTTATATAGCCTCCAAAAATCTGCCCTAGGTTGACTCCTACTAGGATTTGGAAAAGATTCCTCCTTGATTTTCTTTGAACTTTATCTTCAATCATGGTCAAATTCTCCAAATATCGATTTGGGCTGCCTTTTTCTTCAAGATGAAATATTCGAAAGATATTGCAATATTCGGAAGATCTGAAAATATTTCATACAAAATAAAATTACGTGAGTAGCAATTAAATTCACCCAAAAATTCCTCAAAATTTAGCAAATATCAAGTCTAAATTAGCAAGAATACTCTATTAAAAATAGAGTTATCAATTACCCCCAACTTAGAAATTTGCTAGTCCTCGAGCAAACAATAAACAAACCTCATCTCCAATTATCAATATCCATTCATAATTACGTGAAATCACAACTCAATGGAAAAAATAAATCCCATCAATCCAAAATCAATACATAAGCTATGTCTAACCTTAACTATGCAATCCGTGTGTATGTGTGCCCCTTGACTTTCCAAATCATGTATACTCAAATAAATCAAGTTGATATGCAACACTCTAAACTCAAGATCCACTAACCAAGTCTCATAGATTTGTTTTTCAATTCTCTCTCCACTATTGAAAACTAATACTCATTCAAAAATCAATAGGTCTTTAAGGCTTATAATGTGGCTTGGCTAAGAGGAGGGTATAAAGGATTTAAGCTCAACAAACCTCATAAACATATCAATTCTCAAAGCATTTGAATTAAATAGGATTCAAGACATATCATCCATATGCTTACACTATTATAGCCATTTAATTCATAAACACTCAACACTTTAAAGCTTCCATTATTTCTATTTCCACGCTGTACGGCGAAATTCCTTCCTAAGTCCCTTTCATAGTGCAATGCTAACCCATTGAGTATCCAAAAGGCTCACTCAAGTTGAAAGTTAGCAGTAGGGATCCGTATGAGCCGTACTAGAGTAAACAACTTTCACTTTATAACTTGCACTTTTTTTTTTTCTTGCTTTCTTTTCTTTTCTTTTCTTTTCTTTTTCTTTTTTCTTTTTCTTTTTTTTTTTTTTTTTTTTTTTTTTTTTTTGCAATTTTTTTTTTTTCATGACTATTTCAAGCTTCAACAACTTCAGACACATCAAGAATCCATAACTATTAAAGTATCTTTAAGGATAAACATGCTTATGGGGTATAAGGTAAAGTAATACATTTGGATCGATTATAAGGTCATCAAAGAAAAATAGGCCAATTAAGCTCAAAAGGGTACTAGTGATCAAGTAATAAGGTAGGCTTGAAAGGCTCAAACGATCCAAAGAATGCCTATATCATCTTCTTGATTGAGTATAGCATATTAATTTCAAGAGAATATCAAACAAATTCTAAGACTTAGGTGAGTTCTAGAGAATCACATACTTCCCATTGATCTTTTCTAAGCACACATAACTCAAAAGGCAAGGATAAGTGCTCAAAATATGGATTGCATAATCAAGATTAAGACTAACTCATATATCAATAACCAATTGAACAAGATTTATATTCCCCTAAGAATCACAACAACTCATAACCATGAAAAGGATATCAATCTTGTAGATTACGGTTCAAAATCATCATCTCCTATAAAGTTTGCTATAAAAATATTTCAAAAATTTTAAATAAGCGCAAATATTTTCAAGATTAGCAAAAGTTTTAGCACAAAAAATTTCAAAATTTTCGATCCCCTACCCCCAACTTAAAATGAAGCATTGTCCTCAATGCATAAAAATAAAGAATTAAATACAGGCAATGAGGCCAACAAATTAGAGTAAAGTTCGAAATACTCCCCGGAGATGTGAAGATGGCAATTGTCCATGTTGAATCACGCCCGGAAGGTGAGGAATGGTTCGGATGTGTCGTTAGAGGTTGCTCGCAGAAAATTTCTTAGCTTCATGATCGCATGGCCGTACTCCTATAATCCCTCTTCTACCTATCGTGTGCACTACTATCTCTGCAAAATAGAAAATTCATCACCACAAAAATTCTTCTTTTTTTTTTTTTTTTTTTCAATTTTTTTAAGACAAAATGCAAACCAAAAAAAAAAAAAAAAATAGAAGCTTAAAAACTTGGGTTGCCTCCCAAGAAGCGCTTGCTTTATAGTTTGCAGCCGAACTCTTCTCATGCTTTTAAGTAGGTGGAACCAAGGTGATGACAGATGTTTGAGCATTGAAACCTCCTCCATAGTAGTGCTTAAGCCTATGACCGTTTACTTTAAAAGTCCCCTCATTCTCTTTGATAATCTCAACAACTTCAAAAGGGAATACTTTGGTGATGGTGTAAGGACCGGTCCATCTAGACTTCAACTTTCACGAAACAAACGAAGACGAGAATTATATAACAAAACTTTTTCACCCACATGAAACTCCTTTCTTAGGATGTGTCGATCGTGCCATCTCTTTGTTTTCTCTTTGTAAATTCTTGCACTTTCGTATGCATCATTGCGCATCTCTTCCAATTCATCTAACCGAAGCAATCTTTTCTCACCTATTGCCTGCATATCAAAGTTCAGTTTTTGCAAAGCCCAATATGCTTTATGCTCCAACTCAACAGGTAAATGGCATGCTTTACCAAATAAAAGTCGAAAAGGTGACATACCAATAGGAGTTTTGAAAGCAGTTCTATAAGCCCATAAAGCATCATCAAGTTTTCTTGCCCAATCCTTCCTATTAGTATTCACGTCTTTTCCAAAATTCTCTTTATCTCCCTATTAGATATCTCGGTTTGACCACTAGTTTGGGGATGATAAGCGGTAGCTACCTTATGAGTGACTCCATATTTATGCAAAAGTGACTCAAATTGTTTATTCATGAAGTGTGTGCCTTGGTCACTTATAATAGCCTTAGGTGTGCCAATCGAGTAAAGATATACTTTTTCAAGAAATTACAAACAACCCTAGCATCATTAGAGTGCAAAGCCACGGCCTCTACCCATTTAGACACATACTCACAAGCAACTAATATGTAAGTGTTACCAAAAGAAGGTGGAAACGGACCCATGAAGTCAATGCCCCAAACATCAAATAATTCACACACCATGATATTGTTTAAGGGCATCTCATGCCTTCTAGATATATTTCCAGTCCTTTGACACCTATCACAATGAGAAACATAAGCATGTGCATCCTTAAAAAGAGTAGGCCAATAAAATCCACATTGTAAAATTTTAGCAGCAGCTTTGGTGGCACCATAGTGACCACCGCCTCTCCATCATGGCAATGAAAAAGAATGTTAGGAATTTCTTCCTTAGCAACACAACGTCTAATTATTCGGTCAGCACATACCTTAAACAAGTAAGGATCCTCCCAAAAGTAGTGTCTAACATCGGAGAGAAACTTTTCCTTTGTTGATAATTCAAGTCGGGGGAAAGATGTCACTTACCAAATAGTTCACAATATCTCGCATACCATGGAGTTTCGATTTTCAAGGAAAATAGTGCTTCATCGGGAAAGTCATCCAAAATTGGTACCTCATCGCTAGGGGCATTCGGTAACCTAGATAGGTGATCGGCCACAAGATTCTCGGTCCCTTTCTTGTCCTTAATCTCTAAATCAAACTCTTGAAGCAACAAGATCCAACGAATTAACCTTGGTTTCGCATCCTTCTTTGCCAAAGAAATACTTTAAAGCTGCATGATCGGTATAGACAATCACTTTAGAGCCAATCAAATAAGAACGGAATTTATCAAAAGCAAAAACAATTGCTAAAAGCTCCTTCTCGCAGTGGCATAATTCAATTGGGCTCCATTAAGGGTTCGGCTAGCATAATAGATGACTTGAAAAATTCGGTCCTTCCTTTGACCAAGCACGGCTCAATGGCATAATCGCTAGCATCACACATCAACTCAAAAGGCAAACTCCAATCTGGTGGTGTCATTATAGGAGCCGAAATCAGCTTCTCCTTTAATATCTCAAATGCCTGCAAACACTTAGAGTTAAAATCAAACTTAACATCTTTTTCAAGCAATTTCGTAAGTGGTCTTGCAATCTTGGAAAAGTCCTTTATGAATCGCCTATAAAACCCCGCATGTCCTAAAAATCCTCGAAGTAATTTAACGAAGTAGGAGGTGGTAATTTGGAGATAACTTCAATTTTGGCTTGATCCACCTCAATACCTCTAGCAAATATTTTATGGCCCAAAACTATCCCTTCCCGCACCATAAAATGACACTTCTCCCAATTTAGCACAAGGTTAGTCTCTTCGCATCTTTGTAACACCAAAGCTAAATTATGCAAGCATGAATCAAAAGATGTACCAAAAACAGAAAATCATCCATGAAAATCTCAATGTATTTCTCTATCATGTCGAAAAAATAGCCATCATGCATCGTTGAAAAGTAGCGGGTGCATTACAAAGACCAAAAGGCATCCTTCTATATGCAAATGTACCATATGGACAAGTAAATGTAGTCTTTTCTTGATCATTAGGTGCAATAGGGATTTGGTTATACCCTGAATATCCATCCAAAAAACAATAATATTCATGTCCTCGCAAGTTTTTCTAACAATTGATCAATGAAAGGTAAAGGAAAGTGATCTTTACGAGTAGCATCATTCAATTTTCTATAATCCATGCAAACTCGCCAACCCGTCACCGCCCTAGTTGGAATTAATTCATTCTTTTCATTGGTTAGAACAGTCATACCTCCTTTTTTTTTTTTTGGCACTACTTGCACAGACTTACCCAATCACTATCGAAATTGGATAGATAATACCGCATCGAGTAATTTAATTACTTCGATTTTCACAACTTCTTGCATTTTTGGATTGAGCCTCCTTTGTGGCTGGATGACTGTTTTGTATTGCTCCTTCATCAGAATTTTGTGCATGCAAATCGAAAGGCTTATTCCTTTTATATCCGCAATGGTCCATCCAATTGCACTCTTATGCTCTCTAAGCACTCTAAGTAACTTCTCCTCCATCACCCCCTGTCAAAGAAGAAGAAATAATCACCGGATAAGAAACACCATCAAGAAAAGCATATTTTAAATAAGAAGGTAAAGGTTTAAGCTCAAGAGTTGGTGGTTCTTCAATGGAAGGCTTGGGCTTCTTTGCACTTGACTCCAATTCTTCAAATTTTTGTGATTTCCATCTCGGACATAGTGGACTTGCTTCTAAAAACTCAACGGCCTCTCTAATTTCTTCATGCTCGCTTTCTTTCTCTTTTGGCTGAACCAAACATGCCTCTATAGGATCTTGAGTTGTGGTCAATTCAAGCACGGTCTTTACTTCACCGTCTATGGTATCTATCTTCAAGCAATCACTTGGTCCCTCAGGGTTTTTCATGGCTTTGAGGACATTGAAAGTGACTTGATCTTCTCCCACTCTAAGGATCAATTTTCCTTGTTGTACATCAATGAGAGCTCTTCCCGTGGCTAGGAATGGTCGGCCCAAAATAATAGGAACTTCATAATCCTCCTCCATCTCTAGCACGACAAAATCCGCTGGAAAGATAAATTTATCCACCTTTATTAAAACATCCTCCACTACGCCTCTTGGATATTTGATAGATCTATCCGCCAATTGTAAAGACACGGTGGTCGCTTTTACTTCTCCTACACCTAGTTTCACAAACACCGAATAAGGCATTAGATTTATACTAGCACCAAGATCACATAAAGCTTTATTAAAGTAAGCATCACCAATATTGCATGGAATAGTAAAACTCCCTGGATCTTTTAATTTTGGTGGTAGCTTATTTTGAAGGATGGCCGAACCTTCCTCATTCAACTTCAGTCTCATACTCCTCTAATTTCCTTTTGTTAGCTAGGATCTCCTTCAAAAACTTGGCATAGCTTGGCATTTGAGTTAGAGCATCTACAAAAGGAATATTAATGTGCAACTGTTTTAAAGATAATCAAAAAATTTTGAAAATTGCTTATCTTGTTTGTGTTTGGCTAGCCTCTCCGGAAAAGGAATAGGTGGAACATATGGCATTGGAGATGGCTTGCTCTTTTGTGGCTCATCCTTTTGTTTGATCTCGGTGGAAGATTTGTCCTTGTTCTCGTCTTCTACTTCCTCATCTTGATCTTGCTTTCCAACTTTTTTTCCACTTCTCAATGTAATTACCTTTGCGTTCTCCATGGGATTCCTCTCGGTATCACTTGGCAAGGCACCACTTTGTCTCTCATTAATTCTCTCGAGCTAGTTGCCCCACTTGCTTCTCTATGTTTCGAATAGATGCTTCTTGATTATGGAATCTTACATCGGTACTTCTCATGAAATCTTGAGTGGTTTGAGCTTGTTTTTCCACGGTTTGGGTTAGCTTTGCAACCAAAGCCTCCAAGTTGGAATTATGCTTCTCCATGGATGGTGGTGGTGCTCTCGGTCCTTGTTGATTTTGACCTCCCCAAGATAGATTAGGGTGATTCCTCCATCCCGGGTTGTAAGTGTTGGAGTAAGGATTATTTTGAGGGCCCCCGTTAAAATTTGAAACAAAGTTAGCATGTTCGAAGAATTAGCATAAGGGTTACCTACTTGACAATCGGTGCTAATATGATTTCCACCACAAAATTCACAAGATACTCCTTGAGTTTTTAGAGAAGCAATCATATTGCTTAATGCATCAAGTTTTGCATTCAAAGTCCTATTGGTGTCAACTTCATGAACTCCACTTGGCTTTCGGGTTTGGTATCTCTCAGTTGGCCATTGATAGCTATTGCTCGCCATCTCCTCAAGGAGATGAAAAGCTTCTTCAGGTGACTTGTTTTGCAAAGTGCCTCCAGCTGCCGCATCTAGACTAGCTCGAACGGTAGGATGCGCTCCGTTATAGAATGTATGTACTTGCATCCAAATTGGCAGTCCATGGTGCGGGCATCTCCTTAGCAGCTCTTTAAACCTCTCCCATGCTTCATAAAAGGGCTCACCATCCATTTGCATAAATGTAGTAATATCATTACGCATTTTGGCAAATTTTGCAGGAGGAAAATATTTACTTAGGAATTTTTGAGCCAAGTCTTCCCAAGTAGTGATAGAGCCTGCAGGAAGAGAAGTCAACCAAGTCTTAGCTTTATCACGAAGAGAAAACGGGAACAATCTTAATTTAAGAGCATCATCAGTAACGCCATTAAATTTAACAGTGTCACAAATTTCAAGGAATGCTTTTAAGTGTAGATTTGGATCATCATTAGGCGATCCACCGAATTGCCCCCGCATTTTGAAGCATTTGAATTAAGGATGGCTTGATCTCAAAATTGTTGGCTTGCACCTTTGTCGGCCTCCTTATACTTGATTGTGCTCCTTGAATTGTTGGTGTAGCATAATCTTTCAAAGTCCTCCTTGGAGGTGCGACTTCTTGATTTTCAGCCATTGCAATGTGAATTGCTTGTGATTGTTCTCTTCTTCTCCTAAGAAAGGTTCTTTCAATCTCAGGATCAAACTGTTCAAGGTCTCCTTGTTGGCTTCGGGTTATGCGATGCTCCTCCACCTTTTATAGAGAAGTGAGTTTGGCCTGCAAAAGAAACAAATTAAAAATAATATAAAGGCTAGTCTAAACTAAGAATTGCTCGATATCAATAGTAATTGGAAAATTGTCAAAACAATCCCCACAACAACGGCGCCAAAAAACTTGTTAGGTGAATTGCAAGTGTACAATATCAACAAGTAATAAAGTGATGAGTGAGTATCGTTCCCACAAGGACTTGTTTTTATTTTTATTTTATCCAATTACTTACCGAAAGTGATCAATTCAAAAATCTAGCTAACCAAATCGAAAAGATGAGTAAAAAGTAAACTAAACCAACTAAAATACTAAAATATAGAAAAGGTCAAAACTTAAAGAATTAAAAACTAAGTAAAATTAATCTAAAGCAAATTCAAGATCACCAAGGGTTAGAGCATCCAACTTCACTTAATCATTCATAATTAATTTTCTTAACTTTTCATGCAACAAATTAATTTCCAATTGTGTTGGCGAAATTTCCCTAAGATGGATTAAAAGCCGACCTCGGTCTAATAATCCCTAATTAGATATGTTAACCCACACTAACCTTAGGTGAATTTAAACTACCTAAAAGCATTAAGTTCTTGTGGAAATTCCCGGATTTAATCTAAGTAGTCCCAACCTAGATCTACTACCGCAGCCACATAAATAACCTAGTGTACCTTGACCTAGATTTAATTTATGGTTCAATATCACTAATGCGCATGCACACAATCTCCACCCGGTATCATGTATACATAAAAATCATTCAAAAGTTGGCCGACTTCTAAAAGCATTAAGATCATGATAAAGAACGACACAATCAAAAATTCAATTGCATGAAAGTCTTTAAAAATTAATCAATCATGATTAAGATCCAATGGAGCTCTAACAAAAGAAATTTAGAACATAGTAAAAATTAAACTAACAAGAATTAAAGAAAACATAGTACTAAATAAAAACAAATTCACCGAATTGAGAAACAAGGAGCTTCGGGTTTGTCTCCTCCTTCTCTCTCCTTGACATGCATCAACTCCACTAAAAAAATAGAAGAACAAAATCTAAAACCTAAAATCTTCGTAGAGATGGTGGCTCCCGGGATTCTCTCCTCTTTTGCGGCATAAAAGCGGTTTATATAGCCTCCAAAAATCTGCCCTAGGTTGACTCCTACTAGGATTTGGAAAAGATTCCTCCTTGATTTTCTTTGAACTTTATCTTCAATCATGGTCAAATTCTCCAAATATCTTTGATTTGGGCCTTTTTCTTCAAGATGAAATATTCTCGAAAGATATTGCAATATTCTCGGAAGATCTGAAAATATTTCATACAAAATAAAATTACGTGAGTAGCAATTAAATTCACCCAAAAATTCCTCAAAATTTAGCAAATATCAAGTCTAAATTAGCAAGAATACTCTATTAAAAATAGAGTTATCACGCCGTTTCAACTCTAACTCATCAGAAAAGTGCCATGTCAGCATTTTGGCCAAATTTTCTCGCTGTTGGCACTTAACTGATCATTTTTGCTCTGATCTTGGCACTTAAGTGCATCTTTCGTAACTTTTGGTAGTTAAGTGTCCTCTCGTGCCAAGTTTTGGCACTCCATAGGTTCGGCTGTCGATAATAATGTGGATAGCGGCTTGCAAGTCTACAAATAACAGGAAGCCTTGATGGACTTTCAAGTTCTCAATAGTAGCGATTCTCTATGTCACTTGAGAGAAATGTGCATCGCGAATGAATGCACATCATATTTAAAAGACTTGTATTCTCCTTTTGAGAATAATCAAATTCTTCAGAAATATTGACAGCCAACCTCAAGCCTGGATTCGAACAAACGAACAAAAAAAAGCCTCAAGCTTGGAATTCCAAAAGTATACATATGTAGAGAAATTCCATCCGTCATCAATCAATTTGATAAAAGAGGATAATTCCCTAATAGGAGCGCGTCTATTCATGGTATTCATAAAGGCGACTAAGACCGCGCATGGTAACCATTATATTTCTATTTTTGGAACAGATTTATATTTCAAACATGTTTCTAAAATAGAAATCTGTTTGGTAAAATAATTTCATTTTCTATTTCTGAAATAGATTTCTATTTTAGAAATAGGTTTGGAGTAGAAATCAGAACAAAAAATTTTTACTTTTTTTTTTATTTCTGGAATAGAATTCAGAAATTGTTCCTCTCCTTCTTACTTCTCACCCGAATGAATTTCTTGCCGTCCGCTACTCATCACCGCCCCCGCCCGCCCGCCAACGATCGCCGGATGCCGCCACCGCCATTGATCGCCGAACGCCGCCGCCAGTCTCCAAACACCGCCGCCCACCGCCGCCCACCACCAATCACTAGCCGCCATCCCTCCCATTGCCGCCGCCACTCCGAAAAGTAAAATTCTATTTATTATCAAACGAATTTCTATTTCAAGAATAGAAATTTTTTGTCGTTATCAAACGCGTTTTTGGACTCAGAAACTTATCCAAAAACAGAAATATAAAGATTTATTTCTCTTTCAGAAATTACTTTCTGACTAGAAATGTTATCATTCGCACCCTAAATGTCTTGGTGATTGTGGAACTTATTTTCAATAGTTAAATTGATCGTCTTGAAAAATTTTTGATCGTTGACATGGATCACAAAGACTATATAAGAAGATCAAATGCTGAAGAAAATTAGAATCATGAGAACAATTAAACTTAATTCTTTTGAAACACATATACTACTCTGTGAGAGTAATTCACGGTTACTAAGCGTGCATTTGGTTCAGCATTCCCAAGGGGCTTTCAGGCCTGAAAGACCCTTGGGAAAATACTAAACCGTTTAGTTCAGCTTTGAAGCCAGCTTTCAGTTGAAAGCTGGCCTTCAAAATGCTGAAAGCCCAAGGCTAGTAGGGACTAGCTTTGGGCTTTCAGCATTCGCCCGAATACTGAAAGTATATTTTTCCTTCCAAAACTACCATCGCCGATTCTTCATATTTCCGATTTTACCCCTGAATATTTTTTTTTTTTTTAATTGAAAACATGAGGCAGCTCTTCGCCGGACCGGCGAAGGGCTACCACCGCCGATGAGCCAGATTTGGCGCTGGCGGCCGTCGGCGAAGGTCGCCCGAGGTCAAGCAACCTCCGGCGAGGGTCGCGCGACCCAGGCGACCTCTGCTTGGGTCACGCGGCCCCTGGGTCGTGCGACCCTCGCCAAAGGTCCCCTGACCTCGAGTGACCTCCACCGACAGCCGCCGACGCCAGATCTGGCTCGCCGACAAAGGGTTTAGGTCAATTTTAAAAAAGAAGAAGATATATATATATATATATATATATATATATATATATATATATATATATATATATTATACCCATTATACCCATCAAAGCCCATAGCGAAAGTTTTTTTTTACCAAATGCACATTCAACTCAAAATTCATTTGCAAAAATTTTTTATCAAACACAATTGCATTTCCCCAAGTAGCTTTGGGCTTTCAGCATTTGCATTAAACTCAAAACCCCTTGCAAATGCTGAACCAAATGCACCCTAAGAGTCATCTATTGATTGTAATCTCTATTAAGAAATGTACCAGCATTGTAGTAATGCTTAGAAATTAGTAGTGCAATCTACTAGCTTTGGGTAGAAGAAGCACGAGCTACATTGGAACCTTTCAAAGGATTACTAGTGGAATCTAGTCTTTTGGTGGCATCTAAGCCGAATCATTTCGGGGAGATCTCCCTCCAGGACCGCGACCACGCCTTCCTACATGTCAATCCGTGCCCCAAGGGCGTGATGTTCAGCAACAATCACATCGGCGAGGTCCGCGTGCCCCTCACGGATCTGGCAAAGCAAGGGAGCAGAGTGGTCGGGTTTGTGAGATACCAGGCGAAGAATCCAAAAGGGGAAGCCCGACGGAGTCCTGAGATTCTTGTATGGAGTGTACGGGAGTGGGGAGACCAACGACGTGGTGGCGATTGGAACCGCCCTAGGCGTGATTGTCGGTGGGTATCCGATCGTTAATCTTCATCCGCACGAAGGACGGGACCACCTCTCCTTCTTCAAGTGAAGAAATGGGATTTTGTGGTGCATTAATTCACCTCCCAAGAGTGAAGAATGAGGGATGGTCCGAACATGTAAAAATCTGAGCTTTTGGGAGAGAGAAAAGAGAGGGGAATTTGCTTCGCTCTTCACTTGTCTTCAGGCTCAAGTCGGGGGTTTTCGATTATGGCAACTTATTTTCTAGTTTTATCTTATACTTATAATCTTCTTCTTTATTTCGAAATTGAAAAATAGTAAAAAATTTATGACATTTCAAGCTTTAGAAAATCGCAAAATTAACGCAAAATTAACATATGACTTTACATGTCAATATTTATTTGGGATAATGCCATGAAAAACTCCAAACTTTGCTCCATGTGACACATTTACCCTAAAAAAAAATTTGTGACACCAAAAACCCCCCAAACTTTGCCCTATATGACACATTTACCCCAAACTTTGCCCCATATGACACATTTACCCTAAAAAAAATTTTGTAACACAAAAAATCTCAAACTTTGCCCCGTGTAACACATTTACCCCAAACTTTTATTCTGAAGGGCATTTTCGTCTTTTACTTTTTATTTTTTCTTTCTTTTTTCCTGTTTTTTCCTTTGTCTTTCTTTCCTTTTTTTTCCTCCTCAACTACCATCGGAGGAGCCGCTGGAGTCGACCCTTGCCTGACTCAGGTGAGGTCTGCCCTCCCCAGATTCGACGAGGGCCGCCCTCACTTGGGCGGGCGAGGCCAAGGCGAGCTCGCCCGCCCAGGCGAGGGCGGCCCCGCCGGATCTGGTGAGGGCGACCCTTGCCGTCGCCCTAGCCCTAGCAGGCAAGGGCAACCCTCACCAGATCCGACGGGGGCCACCCTCGCCGGCGTCAGTCGAGGGCCGCCCTCGCCAGATCCGGTGGGGGCGGCCCTCAACCAACCCCGGCGAGGGCGGCCCCTGCCGGATCTGGGGAGGGCAGCCCTCGCCTGAGTCTGGCAAGGGCCGATGCCGACGACTCCTCTAGCGGCGGTGGAGGAAAAAAAAAAGGGAAGAAAGAAAAAGGAAAAAAGAAAGAAAAAGTAAAAGACGAAAATGCCATTCAGAACAAAAGTTTAGGATAAATATGTCACACAGGACAAAGTTTGGGATTTTTTGTGTCACAAAAAAAAATTTAGGGTAAATGTGTCACACGGGGTAAACTTTGGGGTTTTTCGTGGCATTCTCCCTATTTATTTTGACTTATTGATTTTAAGAAATGTTGGATATTTTATGGTGAAACTCGAAAAATTTGCAATAAAGAAGTTGAAAATCTTTTTTGGAACCTTATAAAACTACTAATTTCATCTTTTAAACACTACACGCGAAGCATAAAGTTTTTGTTTATTAATATCTATGTGTCTTGGTAATGTGGGTTAGATAGGATATGTGTCACTGAATTTATATTGCATATAAATTAATCACAATGGATTAAATGGGTCGATTTGGGTCAAACCATTTTTGATCCGACCCACCTATTTGATGCCCTAAGTTGGATTCATTTGAAACCCCTAAGTTGGATTCATTTGAAACTCACATGTTGTAATAAATAAATAAATAATTATGCATTTCCTTCGTAAAGTACATGTCATGATGCAAAATAAATTCACTTAACCAACTTATACATGCAATTGTTACAAACACATAAAGTACGTTTGTTTGAAGGAGAACTATTTTCGAGAAATTATCTTCTAACTTTCAGGTTATTTCGATGACGGAAAGCTATTGGATCTAAAGAAAACGTTTTGAATGGACTACAAAATGACAAGCTTAGATGAAGGAAACCACCACTACCAAATAAATGGAAAGCAACTATTTTCCTTGAAAACGATTTAATAAAATAAAAATTAATCATAAAATTTTCAGTAAAACAAACTCGATACAAAAGTAGATGCTCTACTTGTTAGGAACACATTGCATTGGCGACGTATCTGATTTGTATCACGAAACGGTGTCGATTGAATGTTGACTTTCTTGGGTCAGAAGGCCTGCTAGGGCCCAAAGTGCCAAAAACAAAGGCCCCTTGATAAGCGAAATGGGTCCATGAGATCAGTGAAGGCCCAAATACTTAAATCAGCAGGACTTGCCTGCTGAGCGGGACGTGGGCACGATGACTCCCGAAGATCAGAAAACAACAATCTCCAGCTGCGTTCCCACATATATGAACTCTAATTAACAAGCAATCTGAACTCAAAAGCTGAATGTCATAACATGCTTTTGGATTACTGTCCACACGTAATGCTCGTGTCGTATGCCTCAAGTCCTTAACTTCAATGCTTCCTCATAAGTAAACCACCACCTAAAATTTCAGACTTCGGCAGAGACGCAAGCTTAAGTGTAGGCTGGACTACAGTTTGTGAGACTTCAGAACAGAGAGAACAGAGAAGTTAACGAGAAAATGTCGTGTTCTTTACACGTGGTGGGATCTTACCGGTTATCTGCTGATCGCAATTTCCTATGAATGCCTGTTGTAGGAGAGTCGTAGTACTCGCAGAAAGATTTCGGGTTACGAGTATGTCTGATGGTGTGAACATCTCTCTGATGGCTGTATAGTGTTTTTCAGTTGTTTCTATGCTATCCGACTGGTTTGATGCGTGATTTGCACGCCTAGTCAGGAGCAACATTTCCGCGAAAATTGATCATTGAAGTTTTCTAATTGTTGACACCAAAAGTTATCATTGTTATCACGTTCTGGTCACAAGGGGTGTTGACAACCGAAATTACCCTCGCTGTCACGTGCTGGTCATAAGGACAACAATAGTAGCAATCCAGCCCATATCAGTCATGAAGATGAAGGATGACCAAGGTTTTCAAGAGCCTTTGGGCTGAGTCTTGATGGCCTACAAGTGGAGATGCATAGTTCGATGGTAAGGTAGTTGATTGCCACATGTTTAGGCCTTGAGATGCTACTGTAGACATAAAATTTAAGTAGAATTGGTGTCAAGATTCAACCGAGAATAATTGGTGCAAAAAAGGGCAAATTAAAGGAGTGGTTATTGCTTGCTGGTCAAATCATCCGAGCGTCGTCAACAAGTCAAGAAACAACAAAATGTGGATAAGGTGGTTAAGGAATGAGCAAAGAATGTGGGAGAAATTAGGAGCAACTTTCAAGGAAGGATTAATCAGCTAATGGTTGCCAGGTTATTACATAAATACCGTAGGCCATCTAACGAAGAAGCTCCCTGAACCACACAACAAATGCATTTACTTTATCTTTACTTTCTCGCACTTTAACTATAGCTTTCAAATTCCCCTCATTGATTACGGCATATATCTACCTATAGTTCAACATCATTGATTAGATTTTGGTGTTGTGCCAAAAATCCAACGTCATTGATTAGATTCCGGCATTGTATTTCCTATCCAAGGATATTGATGTTGATTAAATTCTAGCTCCACACCTAAATAAGCTATGCCGTTGATTAAATTCTGGCAAGATTTGAGTCCCAAAGTATAAGTCAAAATAGGCTATGTACAAGCTGCGTCATTGATCAGATCTAGGCATAGTTTGTTCCGAGAAGTTGTCAGTCATCAAGTCATCTTCAGTATTGGTCGCTCGTCGGTGTTGTAATATACAAATTGGGAATAATATTTGCATTTGACATCCTCTGTCCAGATTCAACATAGAACCTGAGTCTCCTCTGATAAAACCGAAACGTACCGTTTGGTAAAAGATTTTCATTGCAAGAACCAAAATCAGCAAAACACTAATTAATCATCGAACTTATCCTGGTCAATCAACTTTCTTGTTTGTAATTGTAAAATCAGAGGCATCCTATAAATAGTAGCTCGAAGTACCAGATACTCCTACGGTCTTTCTGGATGATTTGCTGGTATTCATGCTAATCAGCAATCTTCGCGTCAATGTCATGTTAGTTTGATATTATTGGCTCAGAGTCGTGGAATCATTCATGAGAGTAATCATCATTCCATGACTGATCTGTACATATCGATCTTGTTGTGGAAATATCTCTCTGGCCGAGTGCTTGCAAAACCGACAGGGTCCCAGGAAGGAACTGATCCTGGACAATGCCAGGGAAAAAAAAAACACACAACCTGTATGTATGAACTACGCAAGAAATGCAATATATCTCCACAATCCATGTCCCCTCTATCTGCATGCAGCCGACAATGTAGATCTCGAGAGAGTATTTGTCCCAGAAGTAGAAGTTATAGTCCCCTATGCTGGCTAAGCACCAACAATCTTGAGAAAGGAGGTCTCGTCTCGACTCACATGTTCTTTTTCTTGCAACGCCTTGTTTAGATTTCCCCCTCCGTTTATACAACAAAGTTGTCCAATCATGAGGAGAGAAGACAGTTGATTTATTTAATTGACCACAGATAAAGGCGAATGATAACTTAATATCCTAGCAGAGAAATATTAAATGGATGAACTGAAGCATCATGAGAACATAAGCTTGTTTAATTAAGTGTTGTGCAAAGCACGCGGGCAATTTCGCAAGAACAAGAGTTTGGCAACTCTGTCCTGCTCTAGGGGTTAGCCTTGATGGGTTTCGATGCGGTTGAGCTCAGATGGTCGGGCTGGACCATCGATGTGTTCGAAGGTACCAGAAAGCAGTCATGACGTGACATGGCGACAAGAGGAGACGAGGACGCCGGTGTTCCAATGGAGGTCATTAATCGGAAACTTGACTCGTGGAAGGGCATATAATTCAACTTTGGTAATGGTATTGTAGGCGTAGACTTGCACAAGCTTTATGAAAGTCATACCAATATCTTATTTTAACGTGTCAATACCCACAAATCTCACATCTCTTATTTTAAGTTGTATATTTTTCTTCCTCAACAAGGTGGAAATACCCAAATATTTTACGTTCCAAAGTTAATATAAAAATAGTTTAAAGACTTATTCAGATCCAACTTTAATAATAACATTGGAGACATAAAACAATTTAAAGACTTATTCAAGTCCAACTTTAATAATGGCATTGGAGACATAGGCTTGTGCAAGTTTTATGGAAGTCATACCAACACTTGAAGAACAAATCAGCCCAAATGGGATTTTCTTAAATTGGAATACGAAAGCCATTAAAGATTCATAATCTTGCACACATTGCATGTGATTCAATCCATCCTAGATCATGATGTCTGAAAGATGAATCCCTACTTCAATTCGCAGGACAGCTACTATGCATATCCCCAGATATGTACAGGGAATGAAGAAGAAACGATTTAATACTTATAAAATAACCGGAAAATTTCGTATATATCAACACGATTTTCAGCGATTAGATGCGTGGATGACCGACCCACTGATCATCAGAATCGTTTTTTTAAACAAGATAAAGAATTGATGGTCCGAATTATTCCCACGTCAATGGCCAAAACCAAACATTATTATTCCCACATCAAGAACGAGAATTACGTGGGAATCGCTCCATTGTCGACTAGATGTTTGTCCTTTGCAATGTGTGCCTTTGCAATATGGACAAAACACCGATTGCTACTTTAGCCTAAATCATTGGTCTCGATTTCTTGATTTAGTAGTCTCTGCCGAATGTCATTACCACTTATTCTCTGATGGGTATAATTTTTTTTCCCCATTAGGAATTAAATTCCCAATAGGCAATGATGATCCCACATGTCCCCAACATTAAAAAAAAAATTGGCAAAAAAAAAAAAACTAGGGAACAATTTAAAAATCGAAAACAAATTATTAAATAAATGTTCTTCCGCTGTCCCATTCATGGGAAAGCAGACAAAAGGAAATATATATCTCACCCTAAATTGTCGCCAACCCAAGGAGGGATTCCACTTGCCAAGGGACCTGAGCAAGCTCCAATTCCTTGATCTTGATATTGACTTGCAGAAGCTCATGTGCAACGCATCTAATCATTTATGTGTACCCATTATTCCTGAACTTTTCACTATAGAAAAAGTAGAAAAAGAAAAAGGAGACGTTTTGAGCAAGTTCCAGAGTTTCACCCACTTGGCCATTTCAGAGACGATTTGAGAAGTGATCGAGGGTTGGATAAGCCTAATCCAAATCATGCCCACATAGCTAATGACACTTGGATTCTTTTTGGGTCCCATCTCAACCCTCTTCATCAAACCACATGGCATATTCCAAATTCTCTTGGTCCTTCTCATGCTCATTTTCCCCTCATCTTTCATACTTATAATACTTATTCTTTCTCTTGCTTTGTAATTTACTAGGATTTGATCCACTTTTGAGCTAAATAAGTATCGAAATGAAGTAATTTAGGTTGATGGAGAGGGGATTGAGAAAAGATCAAACCCCTTTTTTCCCTTCTTATATGCTTTGAATCGTTCGCATCAATGCAAAAAGAATGGAACCAAATTTCGATGCCCATCTGATGTTGACATCTTGTGCAATCAAAGTGCCACTCACCAGGGAGAGACACACTGGCCCCATTAGCAAGGGCCACAGCAAAAGGCACTTAAAAGAAAGCCAGACCAAACCCCACTTGCTGTCTGTCAAGCATTTGGTAAAAAAAGCATTTGATCCCTATGGCAATTATTATTTGTTGTGTTATTCAGAGTTAGGAGTGGATCTTTTCAATGCCCTAAGAACCCAGCAAAAAAAATTGAAAAGACTGATTGAGAATGAGATAAATCTGAAGCCACTAGAAGCACTTGTACTTTTGCCTCACATCATCTTTCACTAGCAAAAAAGCAAACACTCACACACACACATATCCTTGTCCATCCAGCTCTCAGCCCCAATACTAAAGCAACAAAAGGAGAACAGAAGAGAAGAGAAGAGAAGAGAAGAGAAGAGAGAGAGGCCCGCTCTTTCTACTTCACGATCGGGACCATTTGCGAAGATCCCACAAGTCGATGAGAGAAAACGATGCGGGTCATGAACTTTTCCCCTTCCCTTCCTTTCCTCTCGCCATATGATAATTTGCACTCTCCAATGGGAGCATCGCTTCGGAGGGTGGTTCTTTTGTGACCCTTTTGCCCTATTTCAGTCCGGATTCAGCGAGACCTCTAATGATTAAGGGGAAAAGAAAGCGGCCAATTAAAAGCAAGGAAAGTAATCATTAAGGGCTTAAGGAACCCTCGAAGACATTGGGGATGTCATTGGTCGTACAAGTTGGGGAGATGTGGGGCTCGACTTTAGTCGTCTTTTTTATGCGGTGAATAATTTAGCCAAAGCCCTAAACTTATCTTCACTTCCTTGTGACGAGCAACAGCGTAGAACACGACCAGAAAGAGAGCTCAGGCACGAGAGATAACAGCAACCGAGGGGGAAGGAAAAGCAAATGCAATCTGTACTTAATTGGTTTTAATTATTTCCTTAGAAAGTTCCTCGCATTGGAAGTAGGTAGCCGACTAATACATCAATGGTTTAAAAAAGAGAATTTCTCGGAGGCCAATATGAGTGGGATTCAATGTAGTTCTTGTGGCTGTCCTTATCATCCAGGGGAAAACTTCAACAAAATCACCCAATGTCCGCGTGTTATCGTGTACCACGCCCAACTTGAGAAATTATCCTATGTAATAGGCACATCACGAATCATTGACATGCAAAGAGATCAGCCAATAAAAATAGCATGGATTAGTCAATAACAAGAAAGACAATGCAAAATCACCCAATACCCTCGAATCGTTGTGTACCGCGTTCACACTCATAAAGAGAAAGTATTTTATAAATGGTCACATCACGAATCATTAGCGTGTGAAAAAATAAGTCCATAAATATTGAGATTTTTTATTTAAAACAAATTGGATAGAAACTTAGAAATAGTCAATGGCTAATTAGTCAAATTTAAGAAACAGGAGTGCCCTTCACGTATCTTCCCATGGGCTTAATTGTAAGTGCCCCATCCCTAGCCTGATGGGAATCAGGGTTTTGGTTCAAAATGGACGAATTCAGCCAAAATAGTCTAAGATTGGCGTTTCGTTAGTCTTAGACGATTAGCAGTTTTTCAAATGGAGACCGATAGATCTTCAAATTGAATGGATGTCCTAGTAAAAACCAAGCAAGCTATGAACTGTCACATATTTGCAGTTGGTTCCTAAGCCAAAAAGAGATAAAAGGAAAAAGGAAATTTTGACTCTAAAATGAGCGGACCCTCATAAAGACATGACAACTGCCACCTTGCCAATTTGATCCTAAGTTCATCAATGTACTAGCTGACGGAATATAATGGGATGGGGCAAAATCTAAGGAGCAATCGAATTGAAGGATAATGCAATCATCGTGGCCGGATCTATCATTTTATTGTCAAAGGGAAGTAGCTCGAGCATTCAATAGCGAGCAATGCCCGCTTGAAAGAGCTCATCGCGCAGTAGTAATACCACATGGCATGCCTGTACCATGTTATTGAATTGGATAAATTAAGGATTTTCTCTTTGAACTCGCGGGGCATACGCATTTATATCAGCTTGTAATGTGTGGATGAGATGACATTCGATTAAGCGTGACACCATGTCCCATGCCACGCGAAACAAATTTTGAACATCACTCTGTTGCAGCTCGTGAGGTTGTTGTTGATTCATTAAATGCTGGTTCTATTACCAATGTTCCTCAGCTCAAGTCATCGGGGTAGGTTGCAATCGGACCTTCAAGAAACTGCATCTCAATTCAAACCAAGTATGGAGTCTACAACCCAAATTGAAAATAAAAGATCCTATTAACAAAGTTCCGTTCGATTGTAGGAATAAGGAGACCGGATCCTTAAAACGTGGGGAATAACTTGATCCTTAAACACCCCTCCTTGCAAGTAAGTACCGCCTCTTAAACTTTTGACTTTTATCGTAAAAGGAAGACTCTTAAACTAAGTTTAGCAGCCACCGACGTATAGCGTGGTAAATAGTGGAATGTAGTAAGTATCACTCCCAAACTTTTGACTTTAATCGTAAAGGAAAGACTCTTAAATTAGGTTTAATGTTGGTCCTATTAACAAAGTTCCTTATGATTGCAGGAGTAGGGAGACCATGTCCTTAAAACTTGGGGAATAACTTGTCCTTAAACACCCCACTTTGCAAGTAAGTATCGCCTCCCAAACTTTTGACTTTCATCATAAAGGAAAACCTCTTAAGCTAAGTTTAGTTGTCACCGATGAATAGCGTGGTAAATAGTGTGACGCGGTAAGTACCACCTCCCAAACTTTTGACTTTTATAGCAAAGGAAAGACTCTTAAAATAGGTTTAGCTGTCATCGACACATGGCGTGATAAATAATGTAACGTCGATATCACATGATTAAACATGTTCAATAAATGATTCAAAACAAGTCGAAAACGAATCAATTCAAATTGACCTATTTAACCCGTTTTTTATCAATTTTCATATGGTATAAATTTAATGACTCATACAATGACCTAACACATACTTGGCCAACTCATATTGTTAAAGCATTTCTATATTTAATTAAATCAAGCAAAACTCAATCCAAGCTAAAGTGAAAACATAGAGCAAGCAAGCAAGAGTGAAAAGAGCCAGAGAGGTGACTTAAGTCTAAATAAGTTATAAACCCGTTAGCATCCATATTAAACCCATTTATAACCTGTAGAGTTGGGTCTAAATCAATTTATAATCTATTTATTGAATATTGCTAATCCTTATAACTATTAAACCCATTAAATATGGATTCGAAATTAGGTTTATCACTCATTTCAAAATGTTTACGCATGATATATAACAGTGTTCATTAGGAATTTTCCCAACTATCTTTAGGGGTATTAATTCTTCCCCTCATTCACTCCTCCTCTTCTTCTTCTTCTTTCTCCTTTTGTCTTTTTGTTCCTTGCGTCGGCTATAGTTGTGTGAAACGGAGGCGATGGGACCAAGGCCACTCTTTGATCTTTCTAATAATTAGAGGAGGCCATCATTAGAAAAATTAGGCGGCCGCATGGAATGGAAAGGCACTTTGCCTTCAAGAAGGGCAACAGAATAGATTGCAGCGCAACTCGGCTAGCCGATCGGGACCAAAAATATCCCCTAGTGTGAAAAGCTGCTGCGGCCGCATGGCGTGGCGGCCGGCATTCATTCAAATCAAAGCACGGGGCTGACCTTCATCCTGAGGAGGGCCGTGGACTTTGTATCGATGGACATGAAAAATGACGTTCGAATTACGTTAGGATCGATGATATGATGGGTCTCGAGATATATCGTTTTGGGTTTTGCTGAAAATTTCATGGAAAAGAGCATTTTCGTCTCTTCCTCGTTTTTTTGTTTTCTAATAGCTTTCACACGCCGGCAACCGGACATCCTCATACGCCACGAAAAGGAAAATTCAAACTCAGCGAAGATTTAGGCCGAATTTAAATCGGGGAAATAAAACAACCGTAATCGCGCACGTGGGGATACAAACCGGGCGGAAAAAGGGGGTGTCCCGAGGAGAGCTGTCTGCCGAGCTGCATACAGACCGAAGCACCTCACGTTGAACCGGAATTCCGTTGCCAAACTTTGATTTTCTTCTTTTCTTTTCCACTAAAGATGTGGTGGACAAATTTCCAAGAAAATATTCAAGTTATATATATATGGAAAGAAGCAGGAGACCTTTCGGATGATCCTCGGTTTAATTTTTACCTTTCGAAGGAGGTTGGAAAAATCAGACATCACCGGATGGCTGTCCGTATTTAGGGTTACGGTCCGCCCCTACGAGAATCAAGAAGAGATTCCGTATTCTTGCAAGATTCTTTCTCCTCGCCCATTAAACTGAAAATAGAAGACCGCCCCCGGTTCTGCTCCGAAACTAACTTGGTGTCTTGAATATTTATATTAGCTTCTCGTCGCTCCCCTCCTCGATTGTTCCCATCGCCATAGCCAAGAACGAGGTTTGCCTCTTTCATCGTTTCATGGTCATGGAAGCTCAGTTGCCGCCGCCGCTGGGATCGAGGAGGAAGAGCCCCCTGACCCGGCTCAACGAGCACGTGGCGGGGAGCTGGGTCGGGAAGCGGTTCAAGTTGTCGGAGCGGAACACGACCTTCACGACGGAGCTCCGGGCCGGGACCGCCACCTTCCTCACCATGGCCTACATCCTGGCGGTCAACGCCTCGATCCTGACGGACTCGGGGGGGCCGTGCTCGGTGGCCGACTGCGTGCCGCTGTGCTCGGACACGACCGTCTCGGTGAGCAACTGCACGGGGGCGGGCCTGCAGGTCATCCAGCCCGACGAGACGTGCAAGTTCGACCCGGTGAACCCGGGGTACGCGCTCTGCCTGACGAAGGTGCGCAAGGATCTGATCGTGGCGACGGTGGCTTCCTCCCTCATCGGGTGCGTCATCATGGGGACGTTCGCCAATTTGCCGCTCGCCTTGGCCCCCGGCATGGGGACCAACGCCTACTTCGCCTACACGGTGGTCGGGTACCACGGGTCGGGCAACATATCCTACCAGAGCGCCCTCGCCGCGGTCTTCATCGAAGGCCTCCTCTTCCTACTGATCTCGGCGATCGGGCTCCGGGCCAAGCTCGCGAAGCTCATCCCGAAGCCCGTCCGAATAAGCTCCTCCGCAGGAATTGGCCTCTTCCTCGCGTTCATCGGACTCCAGAACAGCGAGGGGATCGGGCTAGTCGGGTACAGCGGGTCGACATTGCTGACCCTCGGGGGCTGCCCCAGCTCGTCCCTCGTCTCGGTCGCCCCTGTCGAGACCCTCGCCAACGGCACGGTGAGCCTGCTCCCCGGGGGCACCACCTCGGCCGCCATCTACTGCCTCCAGGACCGGATGGAGAGCCCGACGATGTGGCTGGGGATCGTGGGCTTCGTGATCATCGCGTATTGCCTCGTCAAGGACGTAAAAGGCGCAATGATTTACGGCATTGTGTTCGTAACCGCCATCTCATGGTTCCGGAACACGAAGGTCACGGCGTTCCCGCACACCGACGCCGGCGACGAGGCCTACGCCTACTTCAAGAAGGTGGTGGACGTGCACGCGATCAAGAAAACGGCCGGGGCGCTAAGCTTCAAGAACATCGGCAAGGGCTACTTTTGGGAGGCCCTGGTCACGTTCCTCTACGTGGACATCCTGGACACCACGGGAACGCTTTATTCCATGGCCCGCTTCGCCGGCTTCGCCGACCAGAACGGGGACTTCGAGGGCCAGTACTTCGCCTTCATGTCCGACGCCACGTCCATCGTGGTGGGGTCCCTGCTGGGGACGTCGCCGGTGACGGCCTTCATCGAGTCGTCCACGGGGATCCGGGAGGGCGGGAGGACGGGCCTCACCGCGCTTACGGTGGCCGGCTACTTCTTCCTGGCGTTCTTCATAACCCCGCTGCTGGCGTCTATACCGGCGTGGGCGGTGGGGCCGCCACTGATCCTGGTGGGGGTGCTGATGATGAAGTCGGTGGTGGAGATCGACTGGAACGACATGCGGCACGCGATTCCGGCCTTCATCACGCTGTTACTGATGCCCTTGACGTATTCCATCGCATACGGTTTGATCGGCGGGATCGGGACATACATTGTGTTGCACATATGGGATTGGAGCGAGGAGTTGCTGGTGAAGTTTGGGGTGGTCAAGGGGAGGAGCGGGAGCGGCGGGGGCGGCGGCGGCGAACGGTTCACATGGCCAGCCCAAGGAAGATGGAAACGCCGTCAAGTCCGTGGAGTTGGAACCTTAAAAACATATTATTACTTAGTTGGAGGTAATTAGATCACTTTTCCTCCTCCTCTTCTTCTTCTTCTTCTTCTTCTTTTGTTCTCTCCGTCTCTCTTGTCTTTTTTCTTTTTTCTTTTAAAAAAAAACCCATTAGGAATATTCAATTTCCTAGGTACTTCTTTTTTTCACAAAATCCGGGGTAAAGAGAATGGATTCATAAATAAATCGCTGTACATAAGAACTGTTATTAGGCCTTTATGCCAAACTTCCATACTCCTTTTTCCCAGTTCAGCTTCATTTCATTTCATATCTTGCAATTTTTACATGGCCATCGGCCATGGAGTTTCGTTTTTCATGTGCTGGATCCAAAGCGCGTTCCCAAGCATTGCACATCGCGAGGTCTCTTCACGGTTGTACTTGAATGCATATAAGAACTCTGTAGGCAGGAAAAAGTGGGGGAGAGATTGAGATTAAATAAGGGGAGCGGGGGGGGGTGGGGGGGAGTACAGCTTGATGACACTAGGCCGGATCGCTGGCATTTTCTGCTTCGGACAGTGCTCACATGAAAAGACCCCCTCGAACCCACTTTGAAAGTTCTCGTCAAATCAGCCCACAGTTGTCGTTAACGAGCGAAACCAACATGTCCTGGGGCGGTGAAAACAAACAAAAACGATGGCGAGCAACAAATCTCTTACGTACGAGGGAGGGACACCACCTGGAGGAACTTTGAGAGCACTGCATACATTATCCGATTATAGAAATAATTAAATAAAAAAGGAACAGGCGAAGATAATTCGAAAGGTATGTTTTTGGAGCTTGGCTTTTGTAAATTATGTGATCAGCTCATCCCCCATGTCATGCTGACTATGTGCTGTGCTGTGCTGTGCTGTGCTGTGCTGTGCTGCGTTTCGTTTTAGCTCTGGAATTGCGCGAGGAGTTTCCGGATCTTGACTTGACTTTACTGTCCTCTCAACAGAACTCCCGTCATTAGAATAATCTGAAAGGGGGAGAGATAGGGCTACCTTGAATCTTGCAACGTATGGTAAAACGTACAAAAAAATGAAAAACTCACCACCAAGTTTATGTGATTCAGTGCTGCATAAAGTTGTGAATCTATGTCCACCTGTCAAATGGACAGCGGAGTAAAAAGAAGCAGCCGAGAGCAGGTGCCACGATGGTTTGGAAATTGCTTTCTTTCTCTCGTGCTTTTTCGCTTCTTTTTCTTTTTTCCATTTAAGAGAGTAAATTGCCAAAAAAAAAGAAAAAGGAAAAAGGGTTTTTCGACATGGGTTCTATCTAAGGGATATTGCAGCGTGAAGACAACAAATTGCCGCGGTGTTCCAGTCGTCTTTTTTAATTGGGCATCGGAAATTAGACGTAACTAATATTACATATACCATTCAAAAATTGGATGGAGTCGGTATCTTGGAGTATCACTAAAGGAATGATTTTTCTTTCTATATTTAATTTATAACTATCATGCACGATGAATCATTATGATTCATTACAAAGATCACATAATCAAATTGAAAAACATACGCATCGTGTATGCCTATCACTAGCTATCATCCCATCCAATAATCCATATGTAAGAATATATTACAAAAAGAATCAATTAGTGGGCCCTCAAATATACAAATCTAATCACTTCACTTTTGTATTCTATTCACTCGCACGATATTATAGGTTTTAGAAAAAAAAAAATTTTTTTTTTTTTTTTTGTGTGTATGTATGATATAAAGAAATTGCCACTAAAACCTGTGTCATAAATAATTACCTAAAACACACACGTGTCAAACGTAAAGATTATTACAATTAGTAAGAATTAATCCAGCGTTCAAGAGTCCCGTATCGAAAAGAAGAGCTGCGATTCATAATTTTTCCAGCAACTGTGGCAAAAAGAACGTCAGATTCATTAGCTGTAAATGGAGACGGCCCCCATACTCGTATTTCTTGTAGATAAGTGGATTGATTTTGTCCCAAAAACAAGTGGTATCCTCGCTAAAATCACGCGAAATATGACTTTTCGTAGGTTGAATATTGAATTATCCTCTGGAGGAAAACAAAATGAAAATTCGTTTCTGCAATTTAGCCAATTTTCCAGAATAAATTCAACAGAAAAATGATAAAGAACTCGTGACAAAACCCTTGCCCACCACCGTCTCTCCTTAGTGGGATTCTGCTGGGTGGTTTGAAATCGGAGATTGACAGATGTAACCACAGCAACAGAAACCCGCATCGCTCAGAACCCAAAAACACAAGATCAGCTGCAGTTCTGCGCACTAATCAGAGCTTAATCCACACGTACTTAAGTACACGGGCATTAATCATTCCTTTGAACAGCGAAAGCTCTGGAGAAGGATTAAGATGGGAGGCTCGTGATCTTGGCACCAAATTAGGCTTAAAAAAAAGGGAATTTTTAAGAGAAAAATAGTTGAAGTGAAGTTGGTGAGGGGGAATAGATTCTTGGTTGAGAGCTAATCCGACATGAAAGTGAAGCATGGGGGGAATAAATTCTTGGTTGAGGGCTAATCAGACATGAAGCGAAGCATTGGTGCATGTGTCATCTCCAAAACATGCATATATTTTTATATAATATATATATGAAGAAAAGATGGGGAAAAGATAATTTTTGGAGCTTTTTAGGCATCTGGGCAAGCAGATGATTTGAGGATATGTCTGCCAAACAATTTAAAGTTAGGGGATCCTGATGTTTATAGAGACACATCATGGTGCTTTTGTCTGAAACGAAAGGCACACCATGTTTGACCCAGCACAAGAAGACCCAACAGAGGGATGCCACAATTCTCACTAATATCCTTCTTAGGAAAAGAGAAGGGGGAAAAATGGTTCCTTCCTACACACTCTTAATCACTTTGCAATTCCCACAAGATAAAGAGGTTAATCAATTAAATTAATTTGCAAGCTCCTTATTTTCGATCAAAAAAAAAATTAAATTAATTTCCTCCTTCTAAGTGCCGGCGACTTTTCCAAATGGTGCACGTTAGATTCTTCATATGCGATATTTTCTGTATTTTCTTGGAAATTTCAACGGCTCGAATCGAAAGAGAGACGTTTAGAAACAGAGACCACAAAAATTATCCGAAAAATGAAGATAAATATGTAGATATTAATCTCCATCAGAGGTTACAGCTTATTGAAGAAAGGCCACATAAAACTTGTGGTTTCCACCATCAATTATTATAACAGATAAAATAAAGAGGAGTATGTTTCTTGTGATGTGAACACTTTTTAAAAGGAAAATATGGAAAGTGACCTCCAACTTCTCTTCTAACCCAACTAGTTCCTTCAATTTTATTTATTTATTTATTTATTAGTTTTGGGTCTTGAACGCTTAGGAGGAATATATTGACCAAAATAGCTCCACTGCGAATAATTCCATTGATCTACTCTCTGGACTTCCTTGGAGAGTTTAAATTGCAACTTTTGGAGAGAATCTGAGTAAATGAAAATGTGCCTAATTTATGCACCAGTTCAGCACCAAACTCGGCACCAAATACCCACTTACCAGTTTGACTTTGACCTTTATGGATTGGCCACACTCCGTGGCTTCATATAATTCATGACACATGTTGAAAATTTGTAAAGTCTAATGAATCGCCACGTTATGATATAGAATAAATTTGTGAGGAAAAAAAAAAGTAATTTTCCATGATGGTGGGAGTACTCTATACATGAGTCCTCCCTTGATCTCATCTCACCACATGTAAGTCAACACTTCTAGATAATGAGAGGATTCAATGTTATAATTCAATCGCTCTATCAACTACAACGCAGTATACTCCCATTATTGCAAAAATAACTATAATTTTGTCTTCATATGTTAACATGTTCGAGAACATTCGTTATCAAAATCCTTAATTTATTTAATTATTTTGAAAAATGCTCACTGAAATGAAGATACCAAGTTGATAACCACATGATATGCAAGAAGTTGAAATATTTGCAAAAAAAAAAAAAAAAAAGAAGAAGAAAAGAAAGAGAGGTTGAAATCTGAAGCATGTCTATCGACTCACGCTATCACCGAGATTCTTCACGCCTGGCCCATTTCATAGTATGGGCCTTAAGCCCACTGATCAGTTAGGTTGATTAAGTTGGGCTATAAAAATGAAAGCTGAGCTGTATCCCAATCGATGAACATCAAATTCCTCTGACATTTTTTCCTTTTCCCTTTTCCCTCCTTTTTATTGTTGTTACAAATTCCAATTTACAAAGTCAAAAGTCGAGACATTGAATTGGGGGTCGCCAGCTCCTTTTATCAATTCGAGGAAAAGTAATAAAGAATTCACGTAGATAATATTATTCCAAAAAGGCTGTGGTCCCACAGTGTTCTCGTGAAAAGCAACCGATATACATATAACCAAGAAAGGGATGCGTTCTTCTTTCGAAATTATTTTCATTGTTTGATAATGAAGTTATCTTGTTTCTTTATTTTTAAGGAAATTCAGTTGCTATTTCGCAGTATGAACCGATAATTGCACCGATGTAACAAGTTACCAACCTCCTACACACTGGGCTTGTACCTTGTGGACTATTGACCACTTTAATTGGTTCATGTCCTCACCAAATTTGACCAACCGTAATTAAGGGTGTGCAAAAGAACTAAGAACCGCCCGGACCGCTTCAAACCAGACTGGATCAGACTGGAACTGACAATTCCCATGGAGGCCGGTCTAGTTCCAGGTTCCAAATTAGTGAAACTAGTGAATACATGTCCGATTCCCAATTCTAAGTGTGGAACCACTGGCCAGCCAGCCACCCTGACTAAACTAGTATATATATATATTTTTAAAAAGAAATTTCATTTCAATTAGGCCCAATTCTAGATCCCTCTAGGGTTGGCCCAAGAAATTGGTGCCCATGCCCAAGTCCTTGTGGCCATGCCCGAATTCTTGGCTCTTATGCCCAAGTCATCGGCATTTAGGCCCAGGTCTACAAAGGCATCGACCTTGGCCCTCTTAAGGCCAAGCACAAGTCTGTAGTGAGAGTGTTGGGTCTCCAACTACCATGCTCAGGCACTCCACTCCTATGCTAAGTCGAGGCCGTCTTTCAAAGCCAAAGCCTGGATCCATAATAGTTAACCCCAAATCCATCAAGGTGGAGCTTAAGAACTTGATATATGTGCTTGAGTCCCTGTTGGCTATGCATATACTCGGCTTCCATGTCTAAGTTACTAAAACCAAGCTCGGATCCATTAATATTAGGACCGAGCCCCCCACACCCATGCTCACATCCCTAGTGGTTGGCCTAAGAAATTACAGCTTTTACAATCAAGACTCTAGTTGCTAAATGTTCCTTGCATCATATGAAACAGTGCATATCTATTTATAAAAATAAAATGACGAAAAATAATTTCAAGTTCATTTTCAAATTCTAATGAAATGCAAGAAAAATATTGTCATTTCCTATAAAAAAAAATTCTTGAAAGAGATATTTTAGAATAAAAATAATTAAAATTTTCACGAATCAAATGAAGCCTTACATTAATATTTTTTTGTTAACAGTTGACAATTGGTACAATAAATAAAGCTTCAGCACATTAGTTTGATCAAAGACAAGCAAATCAATCTCATGCCTCTTGCAACCTTCAAGGAATTCAAGTTATTTTATGAGTTGAGCTTGACTAACCCTTTAGAAATTAACACGAGTTGATTTTCTTCTTTTTTTTGTTAGTCATACTTTATTTTTATTTTCATCTTTAAATTTTTATTTTATCTTTTTTAGAATTTGAGAGTTGAAACTAAATTGTTTTTATTCCAACTCTCGATGATTCAAAGGGAGAAAATTGAAGAAGGAAATTGACCTTAAACTTCCTTTTATAAACACGCAAAATAGGGAAAAGAAGAAGAAGAAGCGAGGACATTATGGTCAAATAGGCGATGCTATGAATCCTTAAGTTGGCACCCGAACCCAGAGAGCAGCCGAGAAGTTTTCGGAGAAAGAGGGCGAGGATGGAGGCCATTGGCAAAACCTGCTATCCTTCTTCCTTGGTCCTCATGCCTCCCCTCGACAAAGATGCGGCTTTTACGATGATGATGATGAAGAAGAAGGATAAGCACGTGCGCCCCGTCGTGGGTTCCGATAATCCCTACAGGCTGAGCAGAATCTCTTGTGGAGTATCAGGAGATGGGTTCGAGCCTAAGCAGAAACCCGCCGCAATGAGGGTGTCGGCTCTTCCCGGGAGCAGGACGGAGGATTATAACACAGCCATGAAGAGGATGATGAGGAGCCCTTATGAATATCACCATGATCTTGGTAAGATTCCGTTGATTCCCTTTCTTTTCTGGTCTATGTATATTTTTTTCGCAAGAAAATCATTGATTTAGGCTCTACAGTAGTGTTGCTAATCTCACAATTAGGAAAGTTCCCGTTTTTATGTTTCGTTAGTTTTGTCTCGGCATGATGGGTTGGTCAGTTTTGGCTGATTAAGAATGCTAGGATGAAGGGATTCTTTGTCTGTCTTTTGTTGACTGTGTGGCCTGCATGCATTACTTTTCTGCGCATATTTTAATGAGGAAATATCTTCAGATCCATGAATATAAGTGCATGTTCTGTTTAGTGGAAAAATGGATGATCCTTTTGACTTTGTGGCGTTATAGGTCCCTCCAGCTCCACTCTTCTATCTGTTTCTTTAGTCTATACAATTCGTGGGTCTACTTGTTTTTCCATCTAATGGCCGACTGCCTTTTTGCTAAAGTTAGATCATGTGCAGCAACATACCATTATCGTTCGGTTAAAGTCCGTTGACAAAACATTAAAATTGTCTCGTTTGCCTAGAGAACTATCGGTATTATTAATAGAGCAAAAGGGAATCCCAAAAGCTTAAAGCTTTTTGGTTGGATACCTTGACTGCTTGCTGCCTGAGTTACATTCATTTTAATTTTGTTTTTATGCTTGTGGACATGAGTAATTCCTTTCCAGCTATTATAAACTAAATGTAGCCGATTGAAGTATTGTGATGATCTAATAGTCAGATCCTGTGTTCAGGCATGAATTACACACTGATAACTGATAATTTGATCGTGGGCTCGCAGCCTCAGAAGCCTGAAGATATTGATCATCTGAAACACGAAGAGAATGTGGCTTACATATTAAACTTGCAGCAAGATAGGGACATTGAATATTGGGGAATCGACTTCCAGGCTATCCTGAGAAGATGTCAAGAACATGGAATCCAGCATATGAGAAGGCCGGTGAGCGAGCATATTTCACCCTCTTTCTAGAAAATGTTGCTTCCACTAAAGTGTGTTTAAGGTTTCCACTTTGGAAAATTCAAGCAATGTTATTCCATTTTTGAGATTCAAGAATTGTAATTGTAATTTCATATTGTCCACTAACTTCGAGATGACATGAGCACGCTATGAGATCTCTTTTGCAGTTATTGTAGCCTTAGAAAATTGTCTATGGTTTGATTCTATAAACGAATGAATAGACTGCCTAGTACACAATCACCATTTTAATGTGTCTTTTCATTTTTGTTTGGTGCATTGGTAGGCAAGAGATTTTGATCCAGATTCGTTGAGAAGTGGATTACCCAAAGCGGTGTCATCTTTAGAGTGGGCAATCTCAGACGGAAAGGGGCGGGTTTATGTGCACTGTACAGCTGGTCTTGGAAGGGCCCCTGCCGTTGCAGTTGCATATTTGTACTGGTTCTGTGGCATGGATGTGAGTCCTCACGTTGATACCTCTTTTCGCAAAGCACTTATTTACTGCTTTCAGATCGATTCTTTGACAATTGTGGGATTCTGGACATGAAAAAAACTATCTCGCCAATCTAAGCCTATCTGGCATTCAACCTTTTTGGCAGAATTTTAGCAAGTACAGTGATTTCCTTAGGTTTTGGTCCTTAAGCTGCCTTCTTTTTACTAATGATGTCAGCATGCAATTTGCAAATACCTTCAAGATGCTATTATGTCAAATGGAAATGCATTAAAAGGATAAAGTGGACAAGCTGCTATTTTTGTTTTTTTTTTAAAGTGCTGACCTTGTAGGAGGTAAGGCACTTTCATTTCGTCAAGTTGGTGACTTGACTGAACTAACTTCTAGTATACGTAATGGTAAGTTCTAGTTGTTTAAATCTCTTAAGCTGTTTGCTTAAAAAATTTTAGCATCTGAATCTATGATTTGTGTTGATGGAGCAGCTGAACAAGGCTTATGCCTTTCTTACTGCAAAACGACCTTGTGGACCGAATAAAAGAGCCATACGTGGAGCTACCTATGATCTGGCCAAGAATGATCCAGGGAAGGAGCCTTTTGAGAGTCTTCCAGAATATGCTTTTGAAGGTATAGCTGATTGGGAGAGAAGCTTGATTAAAGACCGTGTACATTCCCTTCGTGGGACTTGAATGTCCATGTAAGGACCCTTTCCTTCTTTCTGTGGGTTTGTCTAGGTCTTCTCTTCTTGCTGAGATGGGAGTTTGATTACATGCTGTCCTATAATAGGCAGTTGCTCTTTTATTAATTCTCCACGGAAAATTACTTGCCAATCTCTATGACAATTTTGTGGCATCTTATCATCGGTCTCTCTAGTTATTCATGTCAGCTGCAATTATACATTGTCTAATCCAGGTTTTTGGTTCATGTAATTTGGTCATTCACATTGGGTGATATCCTCTATTGATTGTTTACATTGCTATTAAACCATGTGTGAACAGGAGATCTGAGTGACATGTTTGTCTAATCCTTGTTTTGTATCCGAAGAGCATCAATTAGGCTAGGCTTCATGCTCTTAAGGTGATCATGTTCTTGAGATCTGAGAACTATTTAAAGACTCTTAGGGCTCGATGTGCACATCGGTCTTCCTTCCTCATAATTGCTTTTCCGTTTAAATTCCTGGCTACATCTGTTGTATAACATATCCCTGATTTTGGTTGTAGGTGTTGGCTCGTCAGATATCTTTGCTGAGACAACTTTTTCCCTATGATACCATCAGAGGTTAGGAGTATGGAACGTTTTCATGGAGGGTAGCGGGGCAGAGAAAAATGGCTTCTGTTGATTTTTACTGTTACAAGCACATAAACCTTGGGATTATACAAGACTTGGTTGGAAAAGAATTTGAAACCCATCATTGTTTACTATGAATGGTTTTATAATCTTGTCTTACACAGTGAGAACATTGACGCATGCTGTTGATATGATATCAGGTGCCAGTTCCTTTTTGTAGTAGAGCAAGTGAGGGCCAAACAAATCGTAGTCTACAGTGAATGGAAATGGTGTATTTGAGCTCCAATATGGCTAGAGTTTAAGATCTGGAGTTTGAACTATGTATAAACATCAATCACCTACTAATTCAATCCAAGAGCATGGCTTAGGAATTTAACTCATATTTGATTGGTAACATTTGGCAAATCATGTGAGGCAAATTGTTTTGTCTTCTGTGAACCAAACTAGAGGGAAATGTGAATTCAAGAAAGTCAAATTTGGTTCTGTATCTCAAATGCTGCCGTGATTTTTAAAATGTTAGTGAATCCATAGTCTACGTCAATATAAACCTGTGCTGGCTGTGATCCCAAGCATCTAAGAGCATTTGCCAGCTCTGAAGCTCCAGAAATTTGGGATGCAACCTGCAATGATATTCCACAGTTTAGCCTTGACTCGTCTTAACTTTTAAGCCATTCAACAGATTTAGGATGCTTGTTTTGCTTTAAGAGCAACTCGTCATTAAATGAAAGAAGAGCCTACAACAAGAGCCTGAATGAAAGCTCCAAGCAAGGACAGAAGCACTTGCAGGTGCAAACGAAGCATGCGCTTCCTAGCGAATGGAGTGCAAACTATACAGGAGCAGCATATCCGAGAAATCAACATTACAGTCATCGAAATCGGATTTCAAAAGCCCAAAAAAGCTCGTTCCAGATTGTATATGTATGCGATTTTGCTTTGGGAAGTTTGAAAGATGCGACAGCTTTCCCATTGGAAAAAGCCAACAGATGTCAATAGTTCTGAGCCTGTGGCATAGAAAATACTCAAGGACATTTGATATCTACAAACATCAAACTATGGTAATTCTCATTGAAGTTCCGTCACAATCGCATTACATTTGATAAAAGATCATTCAAATAAGAATAACCACCTGCAACCGTTCCACTGCGCATGTTGAGGCCGAGCATATTTGATGCTTCCATTGAGAAGATGAGCTTGAACATCATGAGATATGATCACCACTATAAAATTCTATTCAAAAGAAGTCAAAAGGGTTCTGCTAAGAATAATGAACTTTCTTATATATGAAAAAAATCCTCATAATGTACAGATGGCTGTGAAGTAAATATGCTCTAGGAAGTAACGATACTCTTGTGTCGTGCAAGCTGTGACTGGCGCCGCCCTAAGTGGAATGCCGTGAAAATCCATAGTACACAAACCTAAGGTAGTCCATAGAGAAGAGTAAGAAGGTATAATTAACGCACAGCAATAAGCATAGCTATTTGGTTTCTAATGAAACACTCATCCAACATAAAATCAGTTCTCTACGTACAGGCAAAGCGTACAGGGAGACCGTTGATATTTTCCCATTGAGGGAGCCAAAAAGCAACTTAAACATTCCAGCTGCTGTGGCATCACCTAATCTCTGGACAATAACATCTATGCATACCTGCATTTATACATATCAGGCATAAGAATCCCATAATTCCCAGCATTTCTTCATCATCATCATGTCATAACGCTAGCAGTATTCAGATGAAACGGAATGAAACTCATTCATCATCGAGAAAGCCAAACCCAGTCTGAACACGGATCAATTGGTAGCATGCGCATGAAATAAGTTCTAAATGATTTGAAAAAAATCATCCTAATCAACTTGCAATTATGTTTACCAAAATCAAAGACTTAAAGGAGAAACAAACAACTTTCTCATGAGTTAATATTCATACCTTAGCTTTGTACTTCTCATCCTGTGAGACTACAGTAAACAAAAGTTCCCTTCCAGGCCTTGTAACAACATACGTGACAACCTGGAATTGCAGATACTAGTGTCACCCCCCTTTTGGTTTAATGATTCTATATTTAAGACTACGCAAAGTGTAGATTTAGGAGGATGAAATGAGGAATTCCAGATGTAGAAATTGCAGTTGGATAAAGTCAACATCTCTAAATGATAAATAGAGAATAAATAATTAAGGGCACAGTTTAACACCTTTCGCAGGGTCTCAGAAACTGCAACTGCCACCCAAGTAGGCCATACTGCAACCACGACCACATTTAACAAGGCAACTAAAGGAGCAGAACAAATAGCAACAGTAACCCCAGCAACAGCAAGAATGCGACCCTACAATAAACGCAAGTTTTAAACTCAAAATCAAGAATAATGGCATAGAATATTATCAAAATAGAAACCAAATAAAGCTTCTCTAGCATTTAAAGGACACTTCTGAGGCTGCAAACTGTGGAGTGCTAGGGAATGTATATATAATATAATAAAAAAGGCAATCCAATTTGCAATGTCCCATGAATTGGACAAAACCAACATATTAATAAAAGAGAACCCAAATCTTAAAATTTTTGAGATGAAATCAAGGTGCATCAGAATTACAATTCAGAGAAATTTGCGTAAGTTTGGATGTACAAATAGCAATTCCTCTTAAGTTGGAGAAAAGCTTCAACTCAGCCCAGATTAAATGAAAAAGTTAATTGCTTAGCAATTACATATAGACAAGGATGTAACGTCTTATTAAAGGAAAAAAATTGCTTCAAGAGCTTAAAAAACCATGGTCTATTTATAAGGGCAAAAATAAGTTCTCCCTTGTTTCACAAGTTTACATCCTATTTTTAAAAGGAGATTACTCATCACAACCACTCAAGCAAAACAACAGCGAAAGTAAATGGATGCCCCTGTGAATCTGCCCAACATTCAAGCAACAAAACAAAGAAGCAAACTGATATCCATAAGCACATCCCTCAAGACAAATTTAATAATATCCATGAGTCATAACTGACCACCTAATGTTCATCCATCCAAACTGCAGAAATTTTAGAAATTTAGTGTACCGTCAGTGTGAGTTGGCCTGCAAGTATGAAGACGGCAATAAAGCTGTTAATCTGGGCAAACAATTTTCTCCGGTCAGTTGAGCTTGAAACAGCCATTGCTATCACAGTAACTTTCTGCAGTTGTAGACACAAGGAAATTCAGTAAAAATCCCAAGAGCATCCAGCAAATGCTCAATGTCTGGAAGAAAAGCCAAATGAATAGACATCCAAAGGAAGCCTTGGTTAAGAAAGTGCTCAAAGGAAACCTTCAGTAGGAATAAATCTTGCAGTCAGTCATGAGACTATTCTAAAAACATTACATTCAAATTTGAAGCCATAAGCTTATCTTACCTGAAAATAGAAGAATGATGAGACAACTGCACTCAGCCACAGAAATAAAGAGACATATAATAGATATGTGGAGGATAAAATAAGCCAGAGTCCATCTAAAATAGCCCAAAGCTGAGGCTTCACTGCTGAAGTAGCTGACGTGGGAGAAGAAACAGCAGGTTCAGTCTTTCCAGCGGAGTCCTTTTGTTGATCAGGATCAATTTGTCTAAAAGAAAAGGATTAACAATGCTTAGCACAAAGTTTGTCTTTCTAACAAGCGAAGAGAAAGGCCACATAATCATGTTAATCCAACCTAAGAAAACTAAACTCGCGATTGCCAGAAAATCAGGCCAAACTGGTTGGGTTATGTCTCAGAAGGTTTGACTCTCGTAATCTAAGCTCACTATGGTTGGAACATGGGCTTGGGACATGTGAATTGAAACCAAACAAATCATGGTAGGGACAAATCTGAATATCAAATGGAAATTCCCCTACTTGTACTCAAACTTGTCTCGGCAAAGCTATCTTCCTTTCAAATCTTACATATATCAGAAAGAGGCTTGTCATCTGAATTTGGCAGATGAAGGGTGATAATTGAGATTTAAGTTGGAAGATAATAAACCCATATGATGAGTCAAGGCCTCGGAAAAGTAAGTTCAATGAGAAAGTTAACCCAGCCTCTGTAATTCATTCATAAATTATTCATCAGAGACCATACGATCCACTTCACAAACTATAAAGGATTTCCAAATGTTACTTGAAGATTAAGTTATCTGCAGGGCTATGAGGAAACGACAGCTGTTCAATTCCAAACATGTAATCGTTTCATGCCTACAGTTGTGCCTAGCAATCCTCCACATGCAAGCACACAGTTTCTCAGGATCCACTAGTCTAAAAAAGACTGACCCCATGGCAGCAAGCATTCCACATTTAATGTTTTCAGCAGTTCATATAAAAAATGGAAGTATATAAAATCCACCTAACCTGATGGGAGATAACTCTTCAGGAATATGAGATAAATCTTGGTTAATCCCTTTCGCCGATTGTGCAGCAAGTTCCAGAAAAAGGGCAGCAAAGAGAAGCAACACTGAAGTTGAAACAGTCCACTATTAATAGCTGAAGAGAGAAAGAGAAATCAAACAAAATTTTAGAGTGTGAAGCAGGCAGAGACATACGCGGACCCAACCAGGCCATTAGAGTGGCAAACAGAGAGCCAAACAGCTGGCCTAGTGTAGCACCCGCACCAATGAAACCGAAGAGTCTTGAACCTGACTGGATACAGAATCAAGTGAGAATGATAAACATATACTAGTTACTTAATGACATAATACAGGGCAACACACAAACCTCACTGTCCATCACATCAATCACTCTAGCCCAAGTTGATGAAATAGTGATAAGATTAAGCAAAGCAACCTGCAAAGGCAAATATCCATCAATTGGAATTCCACTTGACTGTCAATGACCAAAATGTCCACAATGAGCAATAGCTGGTTCGCTTCTGAATGTAGGTACATAAATTGGATTATAGCATACCCAAAGGAACAATCCCACTCGAACTGACACATAAAACCATCCATAGTCCTTCCCACCTGCGGGAAATGAAGGACTGGCATGATTGATGTCAGCTCCTGCCTCCTCATCTGTTGTGGAGGACAAAGCAACAGGTTCCTAGAGAAGAAAAATGAAAAGCTAGCCTCAAATCAGATTTGACAAGCAGACGACTGCATCAGATTCTACTGTCGATGAAAATCTTACTACTCAGAATTCCCTCTCATACCTTCCATACAGATAGTGAAAACCCAGGCGAGGAAAATTGCCATAGAGTGAAGAATATGACGAGAGATATGCTGAAGAACCTGTGAATCAAAACCAGAGCCTGAAATTTCAAAAAGAACCTGATTACAAAACCATATACCTAAGAGCGAAATTATTCAAACAAATTTGGTTAAGTTGAACAAGAAAAGAAGTCCAAGCTGATTGCCAAAAATTGAGTCCAAACACAACTCTCTCATATCCTTGATTCGAATCCCTCTCTGTACGAAGCTACTAGAATATTCCAACACACACGTGCATAATCTCCTCTAACGACTCTCTCGTGTCGTTCATTTCATCATCAAACAGGGTGAACCAATGCCAAACAAAGAGAATGAAGGAACGCGGAAGGCTCGAATAGAAGAAGGATACACAACACCTTGCCTTTAGAGAGGCTGGGCAGAGAGAAGATGAGAGTCGAAACGGGGGCAGCGACCAGAGTGAGCAGCAACGATCCGACGAAAAGGCCGGGAAGGTTCGACAGTCCGAGAGAGATCGCGCCGTCGTCGCGCAGCGGAAGCACCATGAAATAGGCGCTCAGGATCTGCAGAGAAATCATTAAACAGCGCATTCACATAAAAAAATAAATAAAAAAACACGTCGAGCGAAGACACGAGACGACAGGAAATCGATCGCCGCCGTCGCCGGCGCCGGCGCCGTCGATGAGGGATTGGGGAGGGGGAGACGCCGGGACTTACGAAGAAGAAGCAGGAGGAAGCGTGGATCAGAGGGGAGGTCTCGTGAGGATGCACCGCGACGAAGTTGGACACGATGGCGTGCGATCGAGACCGGTTGCTCATTTCTGCTCTGAGATCGCCGTCGTCTTCTCCTACCTCTCTCTCTCTCTCTCTCTCGCTGTGAAGGAGAATCAGGCAGCTTCAAGCCATTGCCATCGCCCACTGAACTCAAGGTTGACCAGTTCGTTCTCTCTCTCTTTCTCTCTCCGCTCGCTCGTTCAGCTCATGACGTACGACGAGTGTCAAAACTTGCAAGGGCACATTTAGGGCTGCATGACAATGATTATGTTATTGGGAGCGGATTTATATTAGAAATGATTTTTTTAATATGTTCTCAATAATAAATTCTAAGTATTTCAAGTGTTTGATTTAAAATTTGTACTCTGGGAACATAGATGCTTTTGATAAAAATTTCCAATCTTTTGATTTTTGATTTTTCTTTTTTCTCCCCTTTTTCCTCTTGGCCACCGCCGGTCCGACAAGCTCGCGGAGCCTCGCCCGCCACCGGCGAGGCCCGGCCTCGCGCCGCCTAGGCGAGCTCGAGCCTTGTTGGTGGCGGCCGGGCGAGGCTCGGCCTCACCCAGATCTACGAAGACGAGGCTCCGACAAGCTCAATGGACCTCCCCGGCTGCTCGCCAACGGTAGCCCAGGAGCGGCAATGGGGCGGTGATGGGGTGGGAGGAGGAAGAGGAAGAAGAAGAAAGGGAAGGAAAAAAAAAAAAAAAAATGATTCTCAAAATTGTTCCCGAAAGCGAGATACAACTTTTTTTTAATTTTGGATTCTACTCCAAACTTGTTCAAGGGAAAAAAAAAAATTTACCAAACGCATTTCTGTTCTTGGGAACCAAAAATCCGCTCTTGGGAACAAAAGAACATAATCAATTGTTCTTGAGAGCGTTACCATGCAGGCCCTTAAAGGTATACTTAAGTGCCAAAATCGGAGAAAAATGATTGGTTAAGTGTCAACGATGAGAAAATCCGGCCAAAATGCTGACATGGCACTTTTCTGGCGAGTTGGGGTCGAAACGGTTAGAGGTGATCGGGTCCAGGGTGGATAGGGTTCAGACCTAGACCCTGTACTGAACCCTGTTATAATCGCTTCTTCTTTTTTGGACCTTGTACCCTATCCTGTTTTTATTAGACTATGTTTTGGACCCGACCTTGTTTTTCCGATCCGAGAACAGGGTCAACCCTGTTTTTATTGGAACCTGTTTTGCAACCATTTTGATATCCTGTACGGCTTCAAATTTTTACATTAATTCACGAAAAAACAACAATGTAATCCTCATAACATTATAAGACAAAGTAATAATTCTAATAGTGCATAAACATTAGCAACAAATATGTATCTAATATTAGTTTTATTCCTACAAATACTTCTGATATGATCTCATAGCCTGCTTATGTGTATGCGACGGAACTGTTATTAAGAGGACATCTTTTTTTAGTTGGATTGAGAATGCTTTAATTAATGCTATAATAGTTAGTAGTACTTGTCCCGTGACTATAGTAATAGTTGAATGTGTGACCATTAAAAAAGAAAAACAATGCATGACAATGGTTCTTTTTGACAATTTTTTAAAAACAAAGAGACTCGAAGGCACTCTATAGAGAGATGATTTTTTTTTTTAAGAGGGTAAAAACCAGTTCCAAAATCAGTCCGATTCCGGGTGGGTCTTTGCTTGGACCCTACTCTCGGACCGGTTTCAATCGGTTCTCAAAAATTAGAACCAATTCCCGGACCGATTTAACCGAGAACCGGTTCCCGACCCTATTTTTCGGGTGGTCCAGTCCAGATTCCGAGTAAACCCAGTCCGGTTGTACACACCTAGAAACAACGTCGTTTGGGTGCAGACATGGCCAAATAAGCCAAAATGACGTTGTTTTGGCCAAAGTTTAATTTTTAATATAAATATTAATTAAATAGTATTAAAAGTGAAATTTAAAAAAAAAAAAAAAAGAGGTAGCAACCCCACCTGTGGCCGCCGCCCCATTGCCGATGGGGCGGTGGCAACGGACGACGAGGCTCGCGACACCTGGGCGCGGGTTGGCAACCCTCACCGATTGGAGACGAGGGCCGTTTGTTGCCATCACCCACAGGCAATGGGGCGTCAATCACAGGTGGGGCTATTGTCTCTCTCTCTGTTTTTTGTTTTTTAAATTTCACATTTAATATTATTTAATTAATATTTATATAAAAAAATAAAATTTGGTCAAAACGACGTTATTTTAGGCTGATCTAGCCACATCAGCACTTAAAACAATATCATTTTGGGCTTATTTAACCATGTCAGCACCCAAAACGATGTCATTTCGACCTCAACTCGCTGGAAAAGTGTCACACTATTGTTTTGTCCGGATTTTCTCACCCTTGGCACTTAACTTATTTTTTTTGTTTCGATTTTGACACTTAAGTGTATTAACTTTTGGCACTTAAATATTCCTTCGTACCAAGTTATAGCATTTAGGCTGTACTTTTGCCTTCAACTCACTTTTTGTTAGGTTTGAGTGTTTCTTTTAGTTTTTTTTGTTACATTTCGAAAATGAATATTTAAAAAAATGATGTTTGAGAAATATTCACTCGTATTATTTGATAATCACTTTAAGATATTATCATTATTAAAAAAAATTCACATTTAAATATTTTCATAATCAATAGAAATACTTTTAGTTTTTACTACTCTATAAATTATGTTAATAGTGATTTTTAAATAGATTTTTTTCAAATAATTTATTTTTCACGGAAGAAACTCTTCTTTAAATTCTTGATAATTTTGATGTCACACGGTTATCGATAATTCACAAAACGAAAGATAGTGATGATTAATTGTTATTCCTAAATTATCAATAGCACTTATCAGAGAAAAAAAGGAAGAAAGAAAAATCCACTAATATTTTATTAATTAACGGATTTGATTAATCGTTATGACCATGTACCTTAAAAATGTTGATTTTGATTATCGAAGCCATATCCATATGCCATCTATCAATTATACTTAACGTGATTCCAATTATTTCTATACCCTTTTATTCTCTGTCGCCAATTATACCCATAAATCAATTTTTTTTTCTAAAGCAAAGCTCTTTATGGAAAAATTTCGATTTTTCAGATTGGACTTGCTCCTTCGCGAAATTTCGGACCTATGACCCGGATTATGTCAAAAATCTTAGAGCCGTGGAAATAGCTCCCAAACGCATCCTTAGTCGTTTTTTTTTTTTTTTTTTTTTTTTTTTTTTCTGGATCATAAATCCATTCCTAGTCGTTGGTAAGCAGGATCATGGAATACCTACTCGAGTTCAGAGGTAAAGAGTTTTCACTTCCGCATTTTTGGCAATACATGTGCTGAATGCGAAGAGGAAATTGGCAGATGCGTTGCACCGATGCATTCAGCCCCAACAAATGCACTCAGAAGATGGAGATCCAACAAGTTGTCTCGGTGGTAATAAATCCACCAAAAAGCCGACTCGATGGTGAAGGGTTATGTACAGACAATGCCATTTCAACATAAAGCTTGCAGCATTGGAAAGCTGTACTTCATATATACTTTGTCAGCAATTTTCGCAAAAGCCGTTGTTTGCACACTTCATGCGAACCTCTCCCATCGCAGCCTCTCAAGTTCCTTGACCATTTGCCAATGTTCCAACGACAGGGAGGTTTCGCCGAAACTCAATGACATCAGACGGCCCATTGTCAACAATCTGCAGGGCCGGAAAAGGACGGCATGTCAATTGGATGTAGCACTAGAAATGTAATGGTCACCTGAAATAAAAATGATAGTTCATCCAACTTTCACCTGCTAAAGTCCTGGCTGCTCAGGTTTCGATTGGCTTGCCTCGCTGCAACCAAATCATTCTCCACCACCTGTGCATATAAACACTTATTATCTCATGACATTAAAACTCGAGGACTTCCCTTCAAAGACAGAGAGACTAATCTTAATGTATCGTGTGAACAATCTTCCCCGAGTAATTCCGCTCATTAGACATATTTTACTGGCAAGAGAGACTCAGAACATCAGGGCCTCGAAACGACCTCACTGTTGTTAAAGACCACTAGTAATAATTTTAGAACCCAAGTAAACTGCTCATAGAGCTTATCCAGGAAATATGCAGTAGATATCAGTTCTAAAACCATCAGACCAATCACGAAGGATAACCTAGCCATGAAAATTTCCGTTGCTATACTTGCCATATGGTTTTCCAAAAGCAAACATATAATCAAGTCAAAATGCAAAGACCAAATCAATCTAATGAATAACATCCTTGCCCATATGCCAACGGGAAAAAATATTGCCAGTGATTGAGTCAATCAAACTCATACCTTCTGCATCTCTGAGTCAATTGAATGTGATAGTGATCGGACAGTAGCCAAGTACCATCGCCAAGCTTCTAGTTTTTCTGCAGCCACTACTCCACTGGAAGCCACCGAGGAAGGCCGAAAAGGAATAACCAAATCAGCGGGCAAAATATTTGATTTACCCTCAGAAAGGATGAGTAATTGAAAATCAGCTGCCAACTCCATCTTGTAGTACTTAAAATCATACTCCACCTAAAAACCAACACATTCAGACCATTGGTAAGTCTTTACACACAATGGTGCTATGTGCACTTGACAAACAAGTATGAAAAGATCACGTGTTCTGCTACATATCTCGATGCTAAATGCATATCCGGTTGCTCTGAAAAATGACACGCAAGACAAAAAATACAAGAACATGAAGATAGTTGAAGACAAAAATCACCTTTTGATACTCGCTTAAATATTTTAACAACCTAGCATTTTCAACACCCATGGAATTGAGAGTTCCTACTTCCAACGGGGTCTCATCAATTGTCAAATGCGTGCCTTCAGGTAGCTGCATCAACCCGGACACCAATCTGCAGTATTAACCGTGTCAACAGTAAAAACTGATTCCCAAGAGAAATGGTTAACAATCATGAAAACTATTGAGCAACACAGTAGGCATCTTATACCTATTTCTTTCATAATCCTTTTTGGGTGCAAGAGAAGCAGCATTAAGATAATCAATTGTCAGGGGAACAATATGTGAGAAAGGTAGGAGGTCCTTGATTGCAAGGTTAAGTTGATCACCGAAGATTGATACACTTTCTTTGTTAAAGCAAGTGAGATTGATAGAGAGCTTTCCAACTGCAAAATTGTCGATCCGGGCATGTACCTGCTTTCGGAGAATCTAGTTATTGCCTTTTCCATATTGAACTCAAGAAAGGAAAACAAGAAGCTAAAGATTGAGTATCAGATTACAACAAAGCAAAAATACTTCAAAACAAGAGACAAATTTGCAAAGTTGGCAAAGAAAAGGATACACACCCTGGATAGAAGATGCAACAGTACCAAGTGAGCTGCTAAACCATCATTGCCAAGAACGGCTGTAAGATGTGACAGGAGAGTTTCCCTCACCTCTTTGACCAAATGGGGCTTCAGCTGCAGCATTCAGCATAAATTGAGAGTTGAGCAAAAGCAAAATGAAGATGCTATGACATAGAGATTAAGAGATTCAAATTTAGTGTATGCACATGTCATAAAGAGGTAAATAAGGATATAAAATATTGGTCTTGGCAAAAAATTACCTCCAGAGGGCTGCTATGAAGAAAGTCATGAGCTGCGAGCTTTCTGTGAACGAGACAATGGAGACGTGGTACCTGAACCAAGACTAGGCATGTCATAATGCTTCCTTTTATTTTTATTCATTCTATGTGAGAAGTACAATAAAATTGTTTGGTCAATTTACTAGCACATTTGGCAAAGGTCAAAAGGACAACACAGGATATGCTGGAGCCACACAGTTTTATTATCTGATTTCACTCAAAATTCGGTTGGCATTGTTTTAACAGAGCTAGGATAACTCAATCATTAAATATCCACTAAATGAACTGCTGGATGCTATGCAAGAATGCAGACATGTAGAAGAGTAAGATTTCTATGTAATAAGTGAGAATGAAAGGTGAATCGGTATTCAATACCTTATTGAGGGGCAAAGAAGCCAACATATCTTCAGAAAAGCCATCCAAGAACTCATCATTATCCACTTGGTAATCGGAATCAAAAGTTAGCACTCCAACAAACTCGATGACGTCGTTTAGCTTTAATTCGGAGTCTGAGATATCATATACCTGTATGATTGATATTTTATAGGATTTAATCAGCAGATTGAGGAGAAAATAGAAGACTTCACCAGGTCAGGGATTTGAATTGGTAAAATTAATGACCGGCTTAGAACCATAAATATAATATTTACTCACCTTAATAAGACAAGAAAGTGAATCTCCCTCTTCTATGGGCATGGTACAAGCACTCAAACCAGTACTCTCAGCTACAGGTTCCAGCGACTGTAAGTTCTGTGAAGGGTGTCCATCCTCCCTCTATCAATTCAGAAAATATTCAACAATCAAACTACTCTTCTTTATTTGACCCCAAAAAACAAAAACACTACTCTTCTCTACAGCCTAATTTGCTTCTGAAGTTCACAGAGCTGGGAGAAACATATACCAACAAATTATATGAACCCTACAATTGACCTGTTTTTGCTTAGACAAGAAATATTTTTGTCTTCTCATCATAAACCAGATATCGACTTGAACTTAATTCATGAAACTAGTAAACTAAATCAGATTGCTGTTGATTACTTTATTTAAAAGAAATGATGCTACGCTTCCTTGCAGACAAATAGGTTAAAATAAACAGATCATGAATCAGACAAATAGTGAATGCTTACCAATTTTTTGACACCAGAAGATCTTTGAATGCCATTTTCTGAGGTCTGTCAATGCAGAACACATCAGTTGTATGAAAAATAAAAACTACAAGATGAGAAAAAGAAAAGGGGGGGAAGCGGCCAATTCTACCTCTACATCCATTTGATCAATATCTTCATTATCTGCTCTCCTGCGCTTTTCCCCATGTTGGGATGTCTGATCCACAGGTCGTGCAACAACAGTTCCTGAGGAAGTGTCAGCCCAGGGATTCAATCCTGGAACCTTAAGGCACAAAGAAAAAGAAGAGAAAAATCAGCCTATTGACCAAAGAAGAACTCGACTCTAACTCTTTCGCAAAGTGAAAGAACCAAATGTTGAATGAACTAGCTCGATCATTGTCATTCTCTAACGAAAAGATGTTCCTCAGAAGCTAGAAAAAAAATAATTAATTGGAAGCAGCCAAAACCACAGGTAAACAATGCTTTAGGGCAAGGCAAGGAAGAAGAGACAGAAGTTCTGGGATGTTTCTAATAAAACTCACCTGGATACAGTAAAGCAATTGGCGTTCCCAGATATGCATGTCCGGTGTAGAACCCATAGGGAACTGAGAAACATCCCTATATTTGTTTGTTCTCCACAACGACCCATCCTGGGAAGAGTGCAACGCATTAAGTTAGTTGCATCGTATCATGTTTGCAAAGTATGCAGCGATCACATCATCAAAAGGTCCAGCATGCATACCTTGTAAGCACCAGCGTAGAATTCATTCCCCAACATGTCTTGTATCATACCACGGAAGCGCACAAGTGTGTTGGGCTGAACGTGTCCGATATTTTTAGCATTAAGGACAGGAACCTACAGTGGAACAAACCAAACGGATCATCAGCAAAATAAGATTTTTGAGTCCTTCCTCATGCAATTTGGTGCTCCAGAACTACTTCCACCATATGAACATCCGTACTGCATTCATCAGTTTACATAAACTGCGGCACCCGATTACAAGTTACGCTTTCGACCAATTCAGCATATGTCAAGAAGCTAAAAGTTAGTGGGCTAGGAACTAGAATTCTTCACAATCACAGGGGAAGGGCAAGCAACTTATTTGACACTTTCAAGAATCTCCTTAAGTCAGATCAAGCCCCATATAACAACTCAAATCCATAAATTGCAGGCGGTCCCGCATGCCGCAAGGCAAAATCGGAGCCGGATACAAGACTTGGAGGCGCGATATGCGGCGATCAGAAAATGATGGTGCTGAATCCTTACCTGAGAGAGAGCGCCTTGGTCGAAGAGCACATCGCGGAAGAGGTCGCCGGCTCCCCAGTCCTTGCCGTTGAGCGCCGCCGGATCGGCGCCGGAGGCTATGGCCTTCTCGAACGAGAACCGGACGGCTCCCAGCGGGTTCCCCAAGCAATCGTACGGTAGCCCCACCATCTCTCTCTCTCTCTGGACGACTCTCTGAGTGACTGCGTGCGAGTGAGCGAATGAGCGAACGGCGATTTCCGAGGCGGCGCGGCGGAAATAAGGCGCGATTTTCCCGCCAAATCGGGGGAGCTTCAGTTCCCGCCATTTTCGGCCCCTTATAAGGCCCATTGCAGGGCCCCGCACACATCGGCCCAATCCCAAGAACCTGGGCCTCCGTTCTCGGCCCATTTTCAGGATCTTTGATTCGTGATCGTCCCTCCCCCGACGATGGCGCGCGTTAGACCTGATCGATGAATGGGCATGTGTGGATTTGAAGCCATGCCTCGTGTAAACTTTAGGCTTTGTTTAGTCGTGCCAAAGCTCGGTCCAAAGGATCATGCACTCGAGCTTGTGGATAGGCATGCCTAGGGGTGTTCAACCGGACCAGATTTACCCGGAACCTGCACTAGACAACCTAAAAACAGGGTTGGGAACCGGTTCCCGGTTAAACTGATTCGGGAACCAGCTCCAGTTTTTGGGAACTGGTTGAAACCAATCCGGGAATAGGGTCTAAACAAAGACCCACTCGGAACTAGACCGGTTTTGAAACTGGTTTTTACCTTTTAAAAAAAAATCGTCTCTCTATATAATGCATTTGAGTCTCTTTGTCTTCGAAGAATTGTTAAAGTATTTTCAGTCCAACTCAAGAAATATATATTTTTAATAAGCGTTTCATCACATACACATGAGCAAGCATATTAGATCATATCAGAAGTATTTGTGGGAATGAGACTAATATTAGATCAATATTTATTGGTAATATTTATGCATTGTTAGGATTTTTGCTTTGTCTATCCTCACATTATTGTTTTTTCGATAATTAATGTAAAATTCAAATCCGTATAGGATATCAAACTGGTTATAAAATAGGTTCTAATGAAAACATGGTTGACCTTGTTTCCGGATCAAAAAAATAGGGTCGGGTCCAAAATATGGTCCAATAAAAACAGGATAGGATACATGGTCCAAAAAAGAGAAATCGATTATAACAGGGTCGGGTACAGGGTCTATGTCTGGACCCTACCCAACGTGGACCTGATCACCCCTAGGCATGCCTAGTCATTTTGGGCCCGGCACTTCACAGGAGGTTACTTGTCCAAGCCCACCCAAATCGATTTTTAGTATTTTCGATGGTGGGCTCGCAAAGGGTATGAATTGCTTCTTTTTTTTTCCTCTCCACATGGAATCAAATGATGGATTGCCCATCTAAGCGGAGCCATGATCATGTCTATCGATGTAATTAATTGCACTTCTTGTACATTGACGTGATCTAAGCTTCGTCTGCCATAAAACCACGAATCAGAGCTTACAATTTGATCATCCTTATAAAACAACACGGTCCGAGGTACTAAACGGAGCAACATTTCGTCGGAGTCACCCTATATCCATTCAAAAGCAACAGCCTAACTCTTAACAGCAAATTGGAAGACTTGGTAGGAGCAATCATGTTGGTGAAATGCTAGAACAGAACGTAACATTTATATGACTTGTGCACCAATTGGTCTACCAAACTATGCATGGCATATAACTAGAGAAGGAGACACAAGAAGCAGCTTCCAAAATTCTGTTCCGTCATCTGGAGAAGAGCCTGGTGAAGAAGTTGCCTGATGACTTGGAGTTCTCCTGGCAAGCAACATGCACGTATCTCCCAAGCTTGTCCACCTGCCTCGGCTCCCCCTTGGTGTCCTTCTTGCATATCTTGCAGGTCTTGTCCACCCATCCTTCTTCCACATATTGCCCATCCACTGATCCCCACAAAATGCAAAAGAAAACAGGGCTTGAGCTTCAGGGAACCATGCTCTAGCGGCCAGGGAAAAACACACAGAAACTGATATATAGTCTCGAAGAGAGAAGAATCGAATGTTCACCTTCGATGTAAGATTTGAAGAAGTCCTTGTATGTCCCTCCAATCTTCCTTCTGAGAGCCCCATACTGCACAAATTCATCAATCTCCCGTTACTGATGACAGCATAAACTTCTCAAGGCAGAAGTATGGCGAAAGCACTGTGGAAGCAGCGCTCTGTATTTGCCGAACTAATAAACACTGAATATTTACACATCCATTGCGCATGTTTTGCGTACGCTGAAAACAAAAATGAAAGATTTGAAACTTGGAGAGTCAAATCGGACCTGCTCTCTGGACATCCTCTCGCCGGACTGAGTGGCATCCCTGGCATCTTCAAGGAGCGTAGCATCTTCCTCAGACCTCACTTGAGAAAAGTCGAGAGCTTCGGTCACGCTCCCGAACAGAGACTGCTTCCTCTGCTTCTTCTCCTTGCCCTCTTCCTTCTTCCCCTTCTCCGATTGAGCCGCAACCCTGAACTTATAATTACTAACCCTCACACCGCCTGCAACATGTGGAAGGTAGCTCACGGTGTTGTGCGAAGATGGCAATGGAAGAGCTCTCAGTCCCATGTTTCTTTCCCCCTTTTTTTTCTCTCTGGGTACCCTGAATAGCCACGTTTCTCGACGTTGCTCTGCTCCGGTCTTTTATATGTTGCTCGCCATGAGTTTGTGTGGGTATCGTGTCGGTTTGAGTGGGAATCACTGGACCAGAGAAGAGGGTATTTCCATGGTTCCTGACGAACTACGTGGATCTCTGTCACGCTTTGGAAAAATCGAAACTTGAAGCTAGACAGCTGAGGGGTTTTGCCGTTTTTTGGGAGCCTCGAGTCCAGCGGGTCAGAAAATCTTTTGGACCAGAAATGAGTGGCCCATAATTGCTTGACAAGATCAGTCAAATTTTCAGGGATTTCTATTGAAATTTGTTGAAAGTTAGTTAACCTTGGAATTTAGAGCCCGTTTGGTTTAGATTTCCAATGACTTTCAAAGACCCAAAGTTCTTTAAAAACGCAAACCTATTTGGTTCAGCTTTTGGGAAGATGGAATTGCATCTCCAAATATCCTCAAAGTCCTTACCAACGCAGGTTCGGAAGTGCATTTCGGCTTGTATTTTCAGAATGCATCTTCCCAACGTGGCCGTTGGAGCCGACGACTGCCGGCCACCCTCTGGCGACCGCCGAAGGGCTTGCCTGAGGTTGGGCGACCTCAGGTAGTCGCGCGACCTAGGCGTCGCCTATGGTCGCCGCCTCAAGCGGTCACTTGGGTCACACGATCTCAAGCGAGGCGCGCCGAGGTCCGCCTTAGGCGGTTGCCCGGGTCGCACGAACCAAGTGAGGCGGCCCGAGGTCAAGCCGTTGCTGCGAGGGTCGGGCGACCGCCGCCGAGGTCGGGGCGACCTCAGGCGGGCCTTTCGGCGGCTAGATCTGACTGCCGAAGGGTAGCCGACGGCCAAAATTGACCGCCGAAAAATGGATTTAAAAATATATTTTTAAAAAAAAATTTCGCAAAAGTCCCTAAGCAAAATGCAGTATTCACCAAACGGCATTTAAACCAAAATTGTTTCACAATGCAAAATTTACCAAACGGTATTTGCATTTCGAAAAATCCTTTTAGCCCAAAGGTATTTTCCAAATGCATTTCCCCAAAGTCGAACCAAACGCACCATTAATGTCATATACTAATGTTAAAAGGATAGTTGGGCATAAGCATGGTCCAAGTGTCAAAACTTGGCATGAGAGGACACTTGCCAAAAGTTACAAAATGTACATTTAAGTGCCAAGATCGGAACAAAAAGGATCAGTGCCGACAGCGAGAAAATCCGGCCAAAATGCTAACGTGTCACTTTTCCGACAAGTTGGGGGTCGAAACGACATCGTTTTGGATGCTGACATAGCTAAATAAACCCAAAACTACGTCGTTTTGAGTGCTAATATTGCTAGATTAACCCAAAACAACGCCGTTATGGCCAAAGTTTATTTTTAAATATAAATGTTAATTAAATAATATTAAAAGCGAAAATTTTTAAAAAAAAACAGAGAAAGGGGCAGCAGCCCGCTTGTGGCCGCCGCCCCATCGCCAGTGGGGCAGTGGCGACGGATGCGTGGGTGCGCCTCGGTGACCCTCACCGACCGAAGGCGAGGGCCGGTCGACAACCCTCGCCGTCTGTCGCCGCCTCCCCACCGGCAATGGGGCGGTGGCCATAGGCGAGCTATTGCCCCTCTCTTTTTCTTTTTCTTTTTTTAAATTTCGCTTTTAATATTTATATTAAAAATTAAACTTTGACCAAAATGACGTCGTTTTGGGCTTATTTGGCCATGTAGCACCCAAAACGACACCGTTTCAACCCCAACTTGCCTGAAAAGTGCCCATTTTGACTGGATTTTCTCGCCATTGACACTTAACTAATCTTTTTCTCCGATTTTGGCACTTAAATGTACCTTTTGTAACTTTTGACACTTAAATATCCTACGTGCCAAGTTTTGGCGTATGTCAAGGATAGTGTCATGATGCATATGCCAAAACAAGTCATGTCCAAATTGTTTGACCCTAAATCACATGAAATATGTCATGATTCTGCAGACGTTCCAACCTAATCAAATTGATAAGATCGAACATAAGAGAGGGAGAGAGGCTTCCCGATTCATACTTACAAAACAAGTTTTCTCTCTTAACATTCCATCTGAACCTTCTGTCCATGGAAGTACTTACAATTTTGCAGAGTTGATCAGTACGCTCGACCAGTCTTCCTCTGTATTAAAATGAGGAGACAAAAACAAAAAACTATACCATACCAGCTCGAGTGGTTTTTACACTACATAAACCATGCCGACCTCCAGAAGTGACGCCGGAGGCACTCTAAGCACCACGTCTGTGCCTCTACAGTTGCTCCTGAGGAAGTTGTACCCGATGTTGATGGCCAGCCTCTTCAGGATCGATGATCCTTGCTTCGCCCGGACGTGGGAGTGCCCGAGTATGAACGCTGTCCCAGCCTGTTGAGCCTCTGCCAAGTCCCCTAGCTCTGCCTGCATGGGCGAATCACGTTCCATCTTGGGTCGGGCATTGTTTTCTGATGCATTGTCGTCGTCGACTGCGAACCTCACTCTTCTTTGTCTGACATTGATGGGCTCCATTTCGACTTCATCAGCCAGTCCTCTGGTCCCCGTGCTCGGAAACCCGACAGACACGCTTGCTGGTTCCAGGGTCCCATCGAGCTCGTAAAGTGGCGCGCTGGAGAGAGCTGCTGCCATTCCGATCACAGTCAATCTGCACTCGCTCGAAGAAGCATTTGAGTGAAGCCCATCTTCCTCACCCCATGAGTTAGTACTCTCACGGGCGCGGTTCCAATCATAGCAGATGAATTCCGCCAGCCGGTCAACGAGCTCAGACTCGAAGGAATCCACATCCTGGTGAACATCACGATATCCATACCGGACGATGCACCTGTAAGACCGATGAGCTACTGGGCCCACACGGCCAACTAAATAGCGCTCGGCTGGGGGCACATGCGGGACAGGGACCGATTTTATGCAGACAAATACAAGGATGCGGTGAAATGCAGGGAGATTGGTGACGAATCGGGAGAAGTTAGCCGGGATTCCTGAAGTGAGATCAGTGAAGACAATGCCGATGCCCGGGACTCGAGCGATTCCCAAGCTCGGACCCAAGGCTAAGAGCCATTCCAAAGAGACTTTGTTGTGGAGGTCATATTCATATTTTTTGACAGTGGCATAATGCCAGACAAGCATGATGGTCATCAGGAAAAGGGCTAGGAGAATGGGAAGCCAAGCACCTTCGGTGAACTTGGTGAGTGATGCTGAGAAGTAGAGTAATTCGATCGAGCCGAAAAACAGTAAGAAGGACAAAGCAACAATAGGAGGTTTGTGCCAGCATAGGATGATGACCAAAGAAGTGAGGCATGTGGTCACCAGCATCACCGCCATAACTGCCAGGCCTGCAAAAGGTTGAAACAAGTTTGATATCAGAAACTTAATCAACAGACAAGCATCAATTCAGAGAGCGAGACAAATGGAAGTAAAAGATGAATTGCACTATATGGATCTTAGTCTTACAGATATACCGAATGCATAGTTTACCTGAGGCATTTCCCATGTGTTTTATGTCTCTAAAGCCGATAGTCACAGCGATGCAGAGAACCATGAGCATCCAATTGATCTCTGGAATGTAGATCTGCCCGTGAATCTTATCTGATGTATGAACCACCTTAACTCTTGGGAAGCAACTGAGTGATTGGCTCTGGTTTATGATGGAGAATGTTCCGCTGATGATGGCTTGGCTTCCGACAACGGAAGCAAGAATAGCAATTATAAGCACTGGCCATCTGACACAGTCTGCACTCAAATTTTCAGTCAGCTATAGCCATTGCAATTAGTCATTCATCGGCCCTACATGTGGAACGAATTGCCGATCTAGAATTGTCTAGGATCAAGGAAACTTTACCTGGAACTGCGATATAGAAGCTAATTTGGTCGCTCTTATGGTGATGCTGTGACAGGTAAGCAGCTTGACCCATATAGGCCAATATGAGAGCTGGATAAACTAGAAACGTGAAGGCAATCTGCAATCGACATACAAAATGCTTACCATTAACCGAGAGTTGGTGCTTTACAATGAAAAGGTTGATAACTCTAGCACCCTAGTTCATGCAAAGATCTAAGGCAAAGTAAGACCTGAATTGCTGTATAGGAGAAGTGTCCAAGATCAGCGAACATTGCCTCTGAACCTGCAGAAAGGATAAATGATTAACTAGAATCTGTTTTTATTAAACTATGGAATTTCCCTAAACACTCACCAGTCGACCAAGTCTCTTAATGAATGATGGGTCTGTCCTTGTTCATGACTAGTAATAAGATATAATCAGAAAAATACGGACTTAATAGAAACAGACTGCATCTTGATTAAAAACCTCCTGCCACACAACTACTATTGAAAAACTTGAGAATGACCCTTGCAACAAGCCTCTAGATCTTACCTGTGATGCACAATATGATGCCTCCCAAAGACATCCATCCACCCATTCTCGTCTTCCTCAAGAAACTGAACATGTAATAAGGTGAAAGTGCCTTGTAGACATGGGGGTTCCACTGAAAAATGTTATACAAGCCAAGGGCACTGATGCATAGTAGCCAAATCAAAACAATTGGCGCAAAGAAGAATCCAATCCGATGCGTGCCATAATGTTGCAGAGCAAACAGGCACAGAAGTATGACGCAAGTGATTGGGATCACTGCATCTGCAAAAGGGAGAGTTTCATTATAGGCAATGCGAGTAAAATTGTAATATTTTCTTTATGACTACTTGAAAGTAGCCTTATGAGAATGCCAAATTCCTACTCCTTCCACCTTGTAACTGCTCAAAATGAGGCAGAATAAAATGGAGCTCGAAATATTTTTGTCTGCATATATTATGCTAGAAATTCGTGTTAAATCAAAATGGTGCATCAAAGAGGGCATAGGTTGAGATACATAATCGTCGTACTGTTAAGACTTTGGACGAAAACTTACATTCGTGATGTGCCTTGGACATGGAAAACTCAAGGCCAGAAACGGCGGAGAAAACTACATTAAACCACGATAAAGCAATTAGTTAGAGACCAGAGAGAATGAAGCTGCCCATAAGAACTTGCATCTTCCATATACTCGACAATTTTCAACTGGGGAATGAGAAAACATACCAGAAATTGCAGGAGTGAGCACTCCATCTCCAATTACCATGCAAGTTCCCAAAAGGACCAGTATCAACAAAGCAGTGTGTAAGGCCTTGTGCTTCTCAAGCAACGATTTCATCTTCGAGCTGTTTCTGGTCTCGGGATGGTGCTCCAATTTATAGGTGGAGACCGCTTCATCAGCAGCCTGCCGATTTGGTAGAAGGCTCACTCTCACATGCCGGCATATCAATGAATAGAGGGCAAACGTTCCACCTTCAACATCATGAGCCAAAAGTTTATAATTTAGCGATGGGAAAAAGCGAATATCAACGAGCATCACTTAGCTGTTTCCTCACTTACCCTCCCCATTATCGTCAGCCCGAAGAACGATAAAGACATACTTGAAAAGGGGAAGCAAAGTGAGGGTCCAGAAAACGAAAGAGAGAACGCCAAATATCTCTTCATTGGTATCTGAATGTTGAATATCCTCAGCAAATGCGCTTTTATAGACATAGAGAGGAGATATGCTCAAGTCTCCATACACCACACCGAGGCTTTGATAAGCTAGAATCCAGATTGTCTTCCAAGACTCTTTCTGAAAAGCCAATAGCAGGCAACCCGAAAACAAATCATCATCTCTCTAGAAGAACAGTAATCCGTGTAACTCCCCAAGCTTGAAATAGGCTTGAAATTGCACGAGAATTTGAAGTAAATATTCATCTAAATTTGAGACGAGAGAAATGCACCAACCTTTGAAGAGCCCCAGCACTTGCCATTATCAAGATCCATAACTCTCAGATGCCCCCAACCTTCCTTATGAGTTTCAACTGGTGAAGAAATGCAGCTGCCAAATCTGCATTTAAATAAGCAGAATTTCTCAGCAAGCAAGATTGGAACTTCGCAACTGAGGAGATGAAATGAAGCATCAGACGACAAGTTCTGGGGACATTTTATGCTCACATTCACCACAAAAGGAGACAGATGAAGGCAAAGTAAAAGCAGGGCACAGTCGCTCTCTCTGAGTCATCCCACTATTGATTTCAGAAAACAGGGCATGGCTTTATCACCGCATTCCAGAAGACGAACGAAACCAATAGCAGAGCAACCCGACGGTTTTGTCCGAAGCGCTTGAGAACGCGCGACATAAAATCACTCAGACTGAAGTCTCCATTAATGTAAGAGGGCCCTCTTTTAACTACTACGCAGGACTTCATAATGACAAATATTCGGTACATGACTTTTCATTTTCTGTTTCTTTTTTTTTCTCCTCTTTTTACGGGTACCCTTTTCTTGCACAGGAGTCATACCTGTTTCTCCACCGTTCGGCTGCTGTCTCACCGAAAGAGAATTCCAACCCGAAAAGACACAGCCATCAAGAAAGTATACAACCCAAAGGCGACAGCAGACGAGGAGATGGGAACTGCAGTACAAAAGATTCGATTTTGACAGTGTCCCTTCAGTTCTCTGGCGTCTTCGATACTCAGAACGTTTGAAGCGATGGTGATGAAATTTGAGAAGGCCCAATCATGTGATCCCACGAACGGTTACATTAAGAAAGTAAGAAAATAACCGCCCAACTAGTCGAGTGCCCACGAAAAATCAAGCTGGTTTCGAGGGACATCCCACCCACTTTTTTTCCTTCTCGCACTCCATAATATGATAGCGATTGCTACGCTTACGTTTTCCCTGTCATGTTCAAAATCAAATGTCCATCTTTTCATGCAAAGAAAGCCACCGTCACCTAAAATCCCACCAACCCCTCCTTGGAATCCTTTCTTGTTTGCCGGGAGCTTGAGCTTTTAACTAATTCGAGGAAGAGAGAAAGAAGAAAAGAGAAAATTCTAACCTAAGGGCAAGGGTCATGGTATCTCGCTACCCATCACCTACTCAACCTTCATGTAGGTTGGCAGGACGCTAGAGAAATGTGAACTTTCTTACCAAGAATGACAAAAGAAAAAGAAAAAGAATATTTATGTTTATCGGTCCAAGGGCATCATCATGTCGAAATTATTGAGAAAACTTTAATGTATCGACCAGTCAATCTAGATATGTATCATATAGTAGTTAATTATGAAGGTATCCGACTTTTCAAATTGGAGAGTACACTAGGCATTTTTTTATGAACAGTATGTGCAGATTATGATACGAGAAAAAGTGAACTCCCGAAAATTCTATTTTGCCAGGAAGCTTGCACTACCTTAAAAGCAAAGAACGGATAGGGTGAGTGACACAGCGGATATGCGTGCGAAAAGAGACCGTTGAATCTGGTGGGCAGAAACATGTGATCCTCACACAGCAGTTTCATATGGATATGAGGCCCCGAACATGCTCTGATTTCTTTTCTCTAAATTATATTATTCCCCTTTGAAAAGGCAATTAGGCACACCGGCCTTTTTCTCCAGCCCCTGTTGCTTTCATCTCCCCCTTTTGCCCATTTTTCTAAAACCGTAGTGCCTGATGAACACCCCTCGTGGCCCACTCGTCCTTTTTTGGAGATTGAGCCAGACACCCTTTTCCCCTTGCATCATGGCCCGTCACATTGGGGTTGAGCTCAAGGCCAAGAGGGGATATCTTCAATGTGTGCAAAGCAATGGTCCCTAGTGATGGGCATTTCATTGAGACATCAATATAGAGGGACGCGACGTCGTCGATGGTGGTGAATCACGAGTTTGAATCAGTAGCACGTGTATCGCCGCCCGATGAACATGTTTAAGGAGGTGGACACCTCACGATAGTGCTTGGAGAAACGCCCGAGGTCGAGTACCGACGAGAAGACACGTGTTTTCTTGGGTTGCTAGTCTGGTTCGTCGAAGGTGGGGCGAAACAAGTGAAACCATGGAAAGGCAAAAGGAGACCAAGGAAGGGCTGTATAGACTGAAGACTGTAGTTTTGGAGAGTGGTTCGAGGGAGGTCGAGACAGGTCAAGACAATGGAGTGGCGGTGATTTTGGCCCGACACTTCCGAGGTTAAATTAATCGACCGCGTACTGTTAGAAAGCTTTAGCAACCACCGACAATGGCGGATGTCTGTCCCCCGTCCTGAGTTTACACAGAGAGAGAGATTAAAATATCTTTGAGAGAGAGAGGGGAGAAGAAGAAGTTGGGGAAGCTCGAGATGGCGATCCCTTTGAGGAGGGTTTTCAAGAAAAATTTTTTTGCGTACTATACGAAACCCTACGTACCGGAGAATCCGGAGAGAATGAAACAAGAAACCAAATGAATGAACCTGAGAGAACCCGTTCTTCTCAAATTAAAATAAAGTAGAGAGAAGTGGAGAGATAGAAAGAAGAGATCTTGACAAAGGGAGGCATTTTCTTAGGTTTTTAAATTAGGACGGCGGCTGCACCTAGCAGTGAAAGTGAGAGCGTGATCTGCCCCTGAAATCGACCACTGACATGCATGGGGTGAGCCTAACTTTAGGTTAATTCGATGATCAGTACCTAAGATTCCACATCGATGCGTATATACTTATCGAGGATATTATTATATAACGTCGATTCATATGACTTCATCTTGATTAGGGTTGAGCATAGTTAGGTAGTATTGGGAAATTGAGAACCAGACCAATGGAAATTGGTCCAATTCTAAGTTGTAAGATATGCAAGGAAAGTTCTAAGTTTCGAAAATTGATGAATTTTTTCCGACAAATAGTATTTAGATGAAACTTGAAATTTGGAACATGGGAAAAGTATTAGAAAAGTTTTAAACCTATTACATTTATGTTGATTTAGTCATAAACCTTTAATGGTGCTAATTTAGTCCTAGCTTTCTAATTCGGTGCAAATTCAATCATAAACATTTTGATTTGGTGCCAATTTAATCATAAACATTTTAATGATGTCGATTTAGTCCTAAACATTTTAAACTAATGTCAATTTAGTCTTAAACATTTTGACTCGATGCCAATTAAGTACTTAACCAAAATTAGTCGAAAGGACTAAATTGACACCTAGTCAAAAGTTTTAAGAATAAATTGACACTAATTTAAAAGTTTTAAGACTAAATTGACACTAGTTCAAAATGTTTAGAATTGAATTGACATCAAATCAAAAGGTTTAGGACTCGTTTGGTATCATTAAAAGGTTTATTACTAAATTAGCACGAATATAATAGGTTTATGACTTTTCTAACATTTTTCCCCTTAGAACATGGAACCTAAAATAATTCATTGTATTTTTCTAATTTTATGTCTTCGAGTTATTCTACGACATTTCATGACGTCTAATGATGAACGTGTGATGTAAAACCAATGGTCTGAGCTTCCATTTCCGACGATATTCATAAATGAAACATTTACTTTATTAGTTTTTAATAATTTTCATGTGTCCAACTATGAGTTATGATCAGTAGATTGTAACAAATGGTGATTATTAAAGATGATGATTCACTACAAATGTTCAATTAAGAGTATGTGTGAAATCTGAGTAAACCTTGGAATCGATCCTAAAACCTGTAATAAAGTAATTTCCAGGTTCCTAAAGTGTGCATAATAGGTTTCAGATTTCAAAAATTAAAAAACCTATTCCGACGGATAAATTTTAGATTCCTATGTATGCAAGGTAGGTTTTAGGTTTCAAAAACTAAAGAACTTATTTCAATGGATAGATTCAAGTAGAATATGAATGGAACTTGAAATCACTCATAATTTCAATATTCCATTACGTAGGGTTTCATTTGATACATGTTGATAGTTCATATTAACGCCATTTAAAGAATCATGTAATTGTAGTTGCGATTGGGCTACTTACATTGTGTTAAGTTAAATGGACCATGCATGAAATGGAATGACTATTTCTCTCGTTTGGCTTGAATGTTGGTTCTTTGAAAAGGGGCATCTTAGGTAGCGAGAGTGCAATCCTTCTAAGTATGACAACAGTCTTTGCATCTGAATTTGAGCCGTCGAGCCGTCGAGCTTTGAGATATTATGTCCTATGTACGTATGTATAAAAATCATAAGTCTCATTTCCTTATACGTTTGCCAGACTGACCGTTCGAGCTGATTATCCCACTTTATTCATTTTCATATCTTTTTCCTTTTTTTTTTATATAATCCTTAGGCTGATTTAGTACTTCGAAGTTGAATCCATGTAAAATAAAAAATTATCCTATTAAGTGTTTGGCAGTGTCCTCCAAACCAGATAAAATGCCGATTAAGAAATCCGACATAGGGTAGGATAAATCTAAATTGGATAAAAAACAAATAAAAATAAGAGGGAAAAAATCTCAAAGAAACTCCACTAACTAGGTCCACTGTAACACCTTTACTTGGAACTTTTGTTTGTAACATAAACAACCTTAAACTATGCCAATGTAACACATTTTCTTTAAACTTTTTTTTGTAACATAAAATATCTCAAACTTATACTTATATAATACATTTACTCTCCATCAAGGTTTCGTCAGATGATTTGTTTAGTTAAAGTAACTATTGTTTTTTTTTATTTTACTTAAGTTACATGAGTGTCATATCAGCAACATTTGCTTTCATGCATCAATTTTAACCGTTCTCATTGACGAAACTTTGACAAAAGATAAATGTGCCACACATATATAAGTTTGAAAATTTTTATATCATAGAAAATGTTTAAGATAAATGTATTAAAGTGGGCATAGTTGAAATTTTTAATGGCTTTTATACAAAATAAAATAACAATCCCTATTATTTTTTAGAGAAGTGGACCGATGCATCTCACAAACATCAATAGCCAACGAACCCACAATTCTTGACACTCTTTGCAGATGTCTCTCTACTCTTTAATTGATCCACCGAAGAATCATCAATCTTCCTCAACTCACTCTTGTTAGACGATTGCAACCCCAAACCTCAGCGCGATTCAATTAACCAAAATGGCGGTCAATTGAAACTAACCTTCTCACGAGCCCCTCCTCCTCCTCCACCGGACCCAATTGACCGCATATTTGGTCACTATTAGTTTCTCCTAATTCAATGCTTTCATCTGCTTCTCCCCCTTTGCTGTTTTTGCCACCACCAATGATAGCGCTCACCGCGCGATGGTCGACACCATCGAGACACTAAGAAACAGAATCGGAAGGAGGGATGAGGCCGATAATCGACATTCAACATGCAACAGAGGGAGCAATTGGTATGCAGGGGGCGGGGCTAGACTTGAAGTCATTGGCACGAGATGTTATAGGCAAAAGTAGGGGTGAGTGGTTCCAGGTTCCTTACAGGTTCCACTTGGAACCTGTAACCTACCCTCGGGTACAGGTTCCTCAATTTTTGGAACCTGGAACCTACCCGTCGAAATTTGGAACCTAGAACCTACCCTCTTACAGGTTCCAATTCCGGTTCCTGGGGTCCAACAGTTCTTTTTTTTTTTTTTTTTTTTCATTTAAGTGGAACCCGTTCCGGTTCCTAAAAAAGAGGAACCGGGAACCGGAACCTCCCTCCCTAGAACCGGGAACCATGATCATCCCTTTCAATATAGTTTTTATAATGATAATAACATAATTTCTATGAAGATCTCCCTAAATCATAAAATAATCATGTTATCATATTGCAAAGCAGGAGGTATAGCACAAGTTTCACAAATTAAAGAACAAGATTATCTACAAAATGAGGGACTTACATCATCAATGACTAAGAGAAAATCATACTTTCCCTTAAATCTCACAAGCTCATCCATTTGGTGCAAAGTCTCAATCCATGCTAAACAAGCTGTGGAGGAAGAAAACAAGGATCACCCCAGTTTAAATTTTAAATTACTATCCACTGAACTAAAATAATTATTAGAAAGCCTTACCACATATCTTCATTTCGCTTTAATTGGTAAACTCTATTTACTGGTGATCTCCTCACTAAGACCATCCATATCTTTAAAGAGAGAGAGAGAGAGAGAGATTAAATAAAGCATTCACTTATTAGACATATATAAGGATTTACAACATATAAAACTATAAATATCACTTACCCAACTCAAATTTTTCTGCATTCTCAATACACTCTTCAACATTAATAGGTACACGAACGGCTCTCAACCAATCTTGAGTGCAAATCAAAACTTCCACTATTTTGGGAGTTAAAGAACTTCGAAAGCCATCAAGCACACGACCCGGGCGAAAGTCAACTCCGAAGCAACAAAAGTTACGGGAATAGACAAAACATCTCGAGCCATCAAAGATAGGATTTTATATTTTGAGCCACTAGTCTTCCACCACATCAAAATGTCAAGATCAATAACTTTTTCAGTTTTATCTTCAAGATATTCATCAAGCTCAGATTTATTGAGCTCACACAATTGTTGGCTCGAGTTCATAAAGGTTTTCCGCCATGCTTGGGCGTCATACTTCCTTTTGCTAGCTCCATTGCCACCGGCATCGGCGTTGGAACCAGTACTACTGGCACTCCAATTTTGGATACCAAAATTTTGATCACTTGAATCAAAAGAAGATTACTTATAAAATTCAAACAAACACTCCAATGCGTTCTTCACCTTATGATGCATGTAATTAACTTTTGATTCATCGTCATAAATTTGTTCATACAAAAATTTCACATAACTCAATTTGGTTCTAGGATCCAATACAACCGCAATCAACACCATCATATTCACTTTGTCTAAGCTCCCATAATATTTGTCGAATTTTTCTTTCATTTTCAAACCCATAACTTGAAGTTTAGGATCCGAGTCATCCGCCGTATCTTTCAAATATTTATACAAAATAGCTATCCCCTCAAAATAATCATTGAAAGTTATATATGAAGTCCCCGACATTTGATTGGTAGCATCATAAAACACATTTAGAAACTCTGAAAGAATAACAGCATTTTCCCAATCATCATCTTGAGGAATCTCATGGTTAAGCTCACTTACAAAAGATAAATCATCTTCTTCCAATCTTTCAAAAGCTTTCCTGAACTTTACGGCAGTGTCTAACATAAGATAAGTAGAATTCCATCTAATGGCTACATCAAGAATAACTGAACCCTTGTAAGTGATATTATCAGTCTCAATACAAGATTGAAATGATTTGGCTCTTAAGAGAGAACTTTTCACATATTTAACCACGTTGCGGATACGTGTGATAGAGTCACGTAACATGCTCAAGCCATCTCTCACAATCAAGTTCAATATATGAGCTGTGCACCTCATATGCAAAACACTACCATCTAATATCGCCACCCTTTCTTTTAAAAGCTTTTCCCTCAAATAACCAATTGCAACATCATTGGAGCTAGCATTGTCAACAGTAATTGTTGACACTTTTTTTATTATTCCCCATTCGTTAATGCACTTTTCTACCATTTTTCCAATCTCCTTACCTCTATGACTATGCATTACCACAAAATTGATGATTCTTTTATGTAACTTCCAATCCTCATCAATAAAATGTGCAGTGAGACACGAATAATTCATGTTTTGAATAGAAGTCCAGGTGTCGGTTGTAAGTGCAATCCTAGACTTAATCTTACCAAAGTAAGTCTTCAAATAAGCTTTTTTGCGGAAATATAAGTTCATGCAATCTTTAGCCACTGTAAAACGCGATAAATGCTTGAAGAGAGGTTGTAACTCAGAGACAAACTCACGAAATCCGACACGCTCCACCAAAGAAAAAGGTTGTTCATCAATAATGATGAACCGGGCGAGCATTTCCCTGCAACATTCTTGATTAAATGACCATGTCGATAAGACATTACCAGTGTTGGATTCTCCTCCTGCTTTGCTAGCCTCCCCACTTACATTACGTGGTACAAAAAATTTCTGCCTCTTCTCTATGTTACAAGGAAACTTCTTGCATGTTGTGAAGTGCTTCCTCATGGCAGAAGTATCATTAGAAACACGGTACTTTAACAAAGACCCACAATGAATGCACTTCACTTGACATGTGTTTCTATCCTTATCTTTGATTTTCGTGTAATGATTCCAGCACTCAGATGTATATTTCTTATCACGAGGAGGAAGAGAAGAATCAAGTACCTTGTTTGTCCCACTCATGTTTGGGGATGGATCTTGTTCTTGTTCATTTTCATCGCCTGACATTTCCATTTCTATAATTGGAGTCATCTCCTCATAATCATATCCCTCCTCCTCCATTGACATATTAACTTGATAAGTCCAACAAACAACACTGCCAAATAACCATTTAATCATCTTAATAATCAGAAATAAAATCACACGATGACAATTTCACATAATCTAAGCTGGCTAAAGCAAAACATATTAAAAAAAATTTACCTAGTAAGTAAAAAGCGTTCTCTAGTCCGTTTCTGGATCAATTTCAAGTTCTACAAGACCAAAATCCAACTAACGGCAAAGCGTTTTCCAGCAATATAGGACTTCTAGTACCCTGCGTTGAGTCCAATAGCTGCACCTTCTTGAGTCTTGATCTTGTAACAACACGGTTACAACATTACAATAGAGGATAACCAACACACATGCAACAACTAATTTACCACACTCACAAAGGGAATCGACAACCAAGTACGAGCATCCCTAAGCTAATACCTTTGGCAGTTCCATCTATGCCATGTGCTATAAAAGAAGGTAGAAAATACAATTGCACTATGCTTACAAGCAAAAATGTCAAAGAATTATTCACAACACAAAAATTTGCTACATTCTTGAAGTAGATATCAATGGCCTTGAGACTTTCCTGGTGGACAAGGTAACCACTCGCTCTGACAATGTCTCGTTCTCCTTTGTTTTATGTTTTTTTTACTTTTTTTTTTAGGCAAACTAATACTCAATGGACCCCCTATTGGCAATAGTCGATTGCCTCTAAAATGCCGTTCAAAGTCAGCAGTTGTTTCAACCCCCCCCCCAAAAAAAGGTCAGCAATAGAGTTCAAATGTAATGAAAACAAATGAGCATTAGAGCTGAGTGATCAAAGTCAAACTGAGTGATAAGTTGACCAACTAAAGTGCCTTTAATGCATACCATTTTGCTCATCATAAGTTCTATCCCAACTATACTTAATTCAAAATTTAGTTGACAACAATGTTAACACGGTATGCAGTATTTCAACATAATAGACTTAGCTCATGCATAAAAGTGCGTACTTAAGCTACAATTACTTCGGTATCTAGATTGGTGTCCCTCTTCAAGTGTGATAGATATTACACAATATCCAAACCTCATGTATAGAAACTTGCAGTTGCAAAAGCAAACTTAAGCCATTAAATAGTTGGCATTCCAGCTCATGTCATTCACTCAGTGAATACATTGTGTTTGCACAAAAGAAGATGTACACTGATATAAAAAATCAATATCATCAGAACATATTGCAGATTTAGCAAAAAGTTGTCATGAGGACATAATCACATTACACTTGTACACAGCTTGCAACATTAAGTACATGTAGCTAAGAAGGTCCTAAATGTTTCTGGACAGCATTACTAGATTAATGAGCAAAATACTTCTGCCTGAGTTGTACATATGGGTAACCAATGAAAGACAGAAAGTGGGCAGGCTTTGAGAAGGAGAGTATTTCATACCACACTTGATTGTTCTTGTCCAGCTCAATCGAAAAGCTCTCTTCCCCAACTTGCATCAAAATGGAATGCCACATTATTATTTAAGAAGCCTTGATGTTCTACAAATAAAACGTGGTCAGATGCCCAAAGAAAAAAATTTCGAGTAGGAGAAACTGGAAGGTAAGCCTGATTTGCCACGTCAGATGATTCGAACAGACTTTGCAAACACTACCTAGTAATATGTGACAAAGGGTTCTTGCTTCTTAGTAAGATTTAAAGATAATGAAAAGACATGGAAGATTTAATGGTTACCGATCTCTAGTCTTGTCTGAAGGCCAAAAGACAGTTTATCAATGATCAAAGGGTGAGGCATTACCAAATCACAAAGACCTAATCGATACGCCCATTGTTGTCATCAGCCTAAGAGCTGTGACGAGATGAACTTAATTTCCACACAACTTTGTGTTCTTAGAGGTCTAATGAGTGCTAGCATTATTGTATTTGCTACAACTTTCAGATGATAAGAACTAAAATTTGTGGCTGAAAAGGAGATGTCAACTAGACTAAAGCAATGACAACTTCTGTACAAGACAATATCGGAAAAATTAAATATACACAAACAGTTCGCTTAGAAGGGGTGAGGGAGGACACTATGCATGCACCCAATTCGGATATTCAGTAGTAGAGCAACTGATTAGAAAAGATATGGATCCTAGTCAGCCACCATGGTTTATGATACCCCTATGCTTTATTTTGACAATTAGATAACAAGCTTTCAGCTTGTAAGGATGAGAAGGCAAAGAAAGAAGTTAACCGCTTAATTAGGATACATACTAGGGATAATGTCCACTTTGTCATGTCTCCTTAAGCAAATAGTATATCAAAAAATTTAGAGAAGAAAGCTCATGGTACCGAAATCCCCACTACAACTTGCAAATTAAGGTAACAAAGAAGAAAAACATACCGCACGTAAGAACAAAGAACCAAAATGAAAACTCTAGACATGCTTGCGGATGACAGAACAAAGGACCAAGGATAGTCATATGGAATTCCGCAAATCATACAAAATCAACTCAAGCATTATCTATGAGATGCAAAATAGCTTGGCAAATGACATAGTGTAGGTTGCCTAAAAGACATTCAACACTATTCCAAGCTAACATCGACACATGCATCCGAACTCATGCAAGAGTTCGAAAAAATTTTCATAGGTCATGAAAGAAGTGTAAAAGCTAGTATTCATCATAAGCATCACTACAAAAATCATTATAAACGGGAAGCCGCAAGATGACATGTATTGACATTTGAGCCACACTTATTCATATAAGTACCCATTTTGTATTTGAGGTCAAGGGAAGGTACTGACCAGCAGGTGACCTTTTAGTGTACCACCGCCAAAACGGAAGGAAGCGACATGAAGGTGCATCTAGAAGCAAATTTAGCTAATTTTCTGCAGTAAGCAATACTGCATATTACCTCCCGAGAGAAACCTCTAAACCGAATCTTGGCACCACCGACATATTCACACTCTGGAAGCTCGAAAGCTCGAACCTGGACCAGCGACAGCACGAGAAATCCCCCCTCGAAAACCCGAAGAGCAAGTTCCTCTTCGGAAACTTCGTCATCGACGGCGAGCTCACTCACTAACTCGGAGAGCGAGCGAGCAACGACGAGAGGAAGAGATCAGAGAGGACGGACGAGCGGCGGGTGAGTTGCGGACGGACAAGCGGCGGGCGACGAGTAGCGGGCAACGAGGAGCCACGAGCGGCGGGCGACGGTGACGAGCGGCGAGTGGCGTGTGGTTGGCGATGGTCGAGGGCTCAATTGAGTCAACTTGAGTCAGTAGAGAATGTAAGACGCGAACCTGCTGAGAACGTAAGTGAGGCGTGGGGAGAGAGGGAGAATTAGAAATGGGGGAAAATTAGGGTTACAAACTTAGAATTGGGGATTTTTTGGGGAGGGCAGACCGGTTCCGGTTCCGGTTCCGGTTCCTGCTTCTATGAGGAACCGGAACCGGAATCGGTCTCCCTAGAACCGGGAACCGAACCGGACCTGCCGGTTCGGTTCTCCTGTTCCCCTTCTACCCGGGAATCGCGCTCACCCCTAGGTAGAAGCTGGTAGGTAGGGTGGGCAACAAGAAGTATTACCCCAAAACATGAGGTGGTTTTGGTTCACTAAATAGGTCATGAGAGAAGCTTCCAATGGCTATCGTCATGAGCAAAGTGACACGAAAAAGTGATGAAAATGTGATTTCATATATTCTATACTATCTTGTAATGTACACATAAATGTTTGTATTTATATAGTACAAGAAATGTAAATTAAGGAAAATATATATAATATTATTTTCCTAAAATATTCTAAATCTACGATCCACCGTATCAATTATGGGATTGGAATCAGGCTAGGGAATCAATCAAGGATCAACACAAATCCTTTCTCCAACACTCCCCCTCAAGCTGGCGGCTTATAAATGTCAAATACGCCTAGCTTGCTTAATAAATATGCGTGCTGCCTTTGACATAAAGGCTTAGTGAAAATATTTGTAAGTTGTTCCACAGTTCTAATCCCTTATTTTGTAATAATCCCTTATTGAATCTTCACTTGAGTAAAGTGGCAATCAACTTCAATGTGCTTTGTTCTTTCGTGGAAAACTGGATTTGCTGCTAATTTGAGTGTGGCATCATTATCACAAAATAATTCACTTGCGCCATCAACTTCCACAAGGTCTGAAAGTAATCATCGTAACCAAATTATCTCGTAAACAGTTTTTGCCATAACTCAATACTCCGATTCAACTTATGATAATGAAACTATTGACTGCTTTTTTGTCTTCCACAAAATCAAGGACTTTCCCAATTTGATGCAAAAACCAGTAATGGATCTTCTTGTTATGGGGCATGTGGCATAATCTGTATCACAATAGGCCATCATCTTTATGTTGCAGTCTTGTGATAGTAGAATTCCAAGTCCCGGACATCCTTTAAATACTTTACCACTTTTAGCAATGCATTCATATGTGATTACTTCGGATTGTGCATAAACTGGCTAAATATTTGTACCGCATAACAAATATTGGGCCTGATTATGGTGAGGTAGATCAATTTTCCAACAAGTCGTTGATATGCTGATGGATCCTTAAGAAGTGAATCTTCATTTGGAGAAAAAGAACTTGCATCATACTCATGCGTTGTCAATTTGGCATTTTGCTCAATAGGTATGGCAGTTGGTTTGCATCCCGACATTTCTATTTCTGATATGATTTCTAGAACGAACTTTCGTTGACTGAGACAAATTCCTTCACTAGATCGAGCTATTTCAATACCAAGAAAATATTTGGGTGATCCCAAATCTTTAATATGGAATATCAAATGCATATATCTTTTAAGGTTTCAAATTGCAACATCATCATTTCCCATGATAAGTGTATCATCAACATAAATTAACAAGTAGATCGAGAAAATACCGTTAGTCCATGTGAACAGTGCATAATCATGCTTGGAGTGCCGAAAACCTGCATTTTTAAGTGCCATGGTAAATTTTGCATACCACTATTGAGAAGTTGCTTGAGCCCATACATGGATTTGCAAAGATGACATACATGTGACTCCCCCTGTTTGCGTAATCCCTGTGGAAGTTAAATTTTTTTTCCTCATCGAGATCACCATGAAGAAAAGCATTATTGACATCCATCTAGTGTAGATCCCAATTTCGTAATGCAACAATAGATAGAAAAGAGTGAACGGTTACTTCCTTAGCAACAGGAGAGAAGGTTTCATGATAATCAAAACATTCACGTTGCGTAAATCCTTTAGTGACAAGTTGAGCCTTATATCGTTCAATTGAACCATTCGCCTTATATTTTATCTTGTACACCCATTTGCAGCCAATGGGTCTTCTGTGGAGAGGTAAGGAAACAATATCCCAGGTGTTATTCTTTGTAAGAGCAACTAATTCTTCTTTCATGGCTCTTTGCCATCAAATGTCATGTGCTACTTCCTCATAAGAAGAAGGTTCCTATTCTTCAGAAATTCGACTAATACAACACATGTGTGCTGGTGACAGTTGATTGAATGAGACATAGGAAGAGATTGGATATTATGTACCTTTAGTCTTCAAGGAAGAACATATATAATCCTCGGTCCATGCTGGAGGGCGCACCAGTCGTCCCGAATGTCGAGGCTGGGCCATCGGCATTTGTGTATCGGTCGGTGATAAGGATCCATGTTGCTCTGATGAGGAGCCACTGCTGTTTTGTAGCGATACTGGAGTAGAAGAATCAGATGTTTCTTCTAATATGTTATGGGATTCAGGACACACTGTCTTGGGACATACATCAAGATTTGGATCAGGCACAACTAGTACGTGCTGCAGTGTCACGGAAAAAAAATCCTCTGATAAAATTTGCCGATTATTCGATGTCTGCATTGTTGAATCTTTTGGAGATACCATTTTCTTGAAAGGGAATACATCTTCTTGGAAGACAACATCTCGGCTAACGAAGAACCGTCCTGAGGATATCTCCATAACTCAATAACCCTTTTGTAGAGTGGGGTATCCCATGAAAATACATTGAAGAGCATGGAGATCCATTTTACTTCTATATCTCACATTTGTCACATAGCATAGACAGTCAAATACTCAAAGATGACCAATGTCTAGTCTTTTTTCGAATAACATTTCAAACGTTGTGCGTCCTTCTAATATTCTAGTTGGCATACGATTTATTAAGTAGGCCGCCGTGACCACACAGTCACCTCAAAAAGACTCGGGAATGGAAGCTTGATATTTTAGTGCGCGAGCAACCTCTAGAAGGTGCCTATGTTTACGCTCAACAATTCCATTTTGTTGAAAGTGTAAGCATAGGAACTCTCATGAAGTATTCCTTGAGAGGATAGGAAAGATTAACACTCATTTGAAAAAAATTCACTCCCATTATTGGTGCGAATCATCTGGACAGTTTTTTCAGATTGATTTCTAATCATGGACAAGAATTTTGACAAATATGAAAATGTTTGATTTTTAGACTGCATGAGGAATATCCAAGTGGCACGGGAATAGTCGTCCACAATTGTAAGGAAGAAACGAGATCCATCACGATGTAGTGTATGATAAGGGCCCCAAATGTCCATGTGAATTAATGAGAATATACTAGTGGCTCGAGACACACTAGTAGGAAATGATGCTCGTGATTGTTTTGCCAGAGGGCATATTTTACAATCAAGACAAGGAAAAAGAGCGTTGTGGCCTAGGCGCTTATGAGAAAGGGATTTTTTATTACCAGCAACAGCATTACAGTGTATGCTTTTATTTAAAGAAGACAAATCAAAATCACTAGGAAATTCGATCCAAAAATACAATCCTTGTTCCACTCTACCCAAACTCATCAATTTCCCAGTCGAAAGGTCCTGAAAGGAACAATTTTCAAAATTGAAATTGGTTCGACAAAAATTGTCCTCACAGACTTTGGAAACAGATATAAGGTTGAACTCAAACTAAGGGATATAGAGAACATTTTTTATGATAATGTTTGGGCTAAGGTAAACAGTACCAATCTTTCGCAATCTTTCACACACTAGTAATATTCCCATTTGAAAGATGGACAGATGTGGATGGATCGGGTTTGTTGTAGATATTTGAAAGTAAGCATTCATTGCAAACTATGTGGTCATTGGCGCTCGAGTCAATAATCCATGCATCAACTGTAATATTAGTATTTTTGCACAACGAAGTACCTAAAAAATTTGCAGCTTTGTTAATCGTCTTTAATTGATTGAGTGTATTCATTATTTCTTGATACTAATTCGGAGTAATTGGTTGGTGGACATTGCCATTTCCTTGTGCTGACACCTGATAAGCAGAAAATTATTTCCCTTTCTTTTCTTTGTTAGTTGGCTTGCCATGCAATTTCCAACATGTTTCAATAGTATGGTGTGGACGATGACAATATTCACAATACTTACCCTTAAATTTATAATTTTGGCCTCCCCCTTTCTATGATGACATGGCATTATAAGGGCCGTTTGATTTAGAGTTTGGGAGGATCGAATATGAGCCATCCGATCCTCTTCCTCGCCGCTGATCTAAGCCATCGGATCGGTGAGGATTATGGCCGTCGGATTAGCGCCAATTGATCTGATCTCCATCATCGGCTCGGAAAGAATATGGGCCGTTAGATCCACGCCCATATTTAAGATCCCCACCGTTGGATTGAAGTAGATGCAAGCCGTTGGATTCCCCTTTTTGATCTGGACCGTTGATCCAATCCCTTCTAGAATCCTCTGCATCTTCTTCCCCATTTCCTCTAGGGTTTCCTTTGGAGCCTCTTGGTCGCCGTGGTGCATGTCGTTTGCCGTGGGACCGACCGGAGATCCAAGCAACAAGGGCCATACCTTTTATTCCCTTTTCGTGTCTGGTGGCTGCAAGTTGCTAGCTTTCTTCTTGGATGGCCAGCTGAAAAATTCACCCGAGCATCGAAACCGGATCCATGGCAAGGATTTGCAATCGAAAAGGTACGAAGTTGTCATTTAGGGTTAAAAGAAATCGAGTCGTTTTCTCTCTTTCTTTGATTTCTCTATATTGTTTGAGAGTTGTCTCAGATCCTTTGAGTTGTTTTTCGGCCGCTTCAAGTTCGTTCGATAGGGCCGATAGCCAGTTAAAGCAAGCAGTAACCGAGAGGTTCCTTTGCTTCAACTCCGAGAGGGCTTGTGTGAGGGAGAAAACCTTTACGCAATCAAGTTTTCCATACATTTCCTTAATGTCGTCCCACATTTTCTTTGCATCTTCAGTCGGTGGGAGCCCGGCCACAACCTCCGGCACAACACAATTTCCGATCCAAGTTCGGAGTAATTGATTACACTGAAGCCAATGACATTGCATGCGTTCGTCGGTCGAAAAGGGGACGGATCCATCAAAGAATCCGTCTTTGTCCTTCGTAATGAGGGCTCACCATAATTCTCTCGCCCAGGTTGAGTAGTGGTTAGATCCAGCAAGTTGGAGGGTAATCGGTCGCGGCTCCGATTCCTCAGCCATGAAGTGTAAAGAGGGTCGCCGGGTTCAAGACGGCCAGCGGCGGTCGGAAACGGCAACGGCATGATTCCGGGTGGTAGGTTCGGGTAGGGATTCGTTCCCGACCCACCTGAATTCAATTCGGGTCTGTGACCTTGAGGAGTCGGGTCTGGATCTCCATTTGGGTGCTGTGGGCCATAGCTTGCCCATTGTTGACTAGACCCGGGAGTCCATTGATTGGACCCTGGACAAGAATCCATGGCACATACAGCCATTGGATTGGAACAGGTTGAGCGGAAGGGGCGGAGGAATTTTGTGCAATCTGCTACACTTCCTCTGGAGCTTGAATGGATGAATTTTCTGGTGAGGATGGATCTTCAATTTCATGGCTAGCTAGATTCTGCATCTTGAATAAGAAACTAAATTCCAATATGATGTGCTAATTTGTTTTATAGGAGGGGAATTGTAGCAACAAACTAGAAAAAAATCGGAGGCAATTCAAGAAAAAATATTTGTAGAAGCTTGGTTAGAGAACCTGCTCTGATACCATGACACGAAACAGTGATGAAAATGTGATTTCATATATTCTGCACTGTCTTGTAATGTACACATATATGTCTGTATTTATATAGTACAAGAAATGTAAATTAAGGAAAATATATACAATATTATTTTCCTTAAAATATTTTCTACCTCAAGGAAAAATCATTTCTCCAACACAAAGTGGTGAAGCATGGAAGAGTGGAGATCCACCGTTGTTTTGCGGGATCTAGAAAAAAATCGGAGGTAATTCAAGAAAAATATTTATGGGATTGGAATCAGTGATGAAAATGTGATTTCAATTTTGCAAATCACATATATGCGATTTATATAGTACAAGAAATGTAAATTAAGGAAATATATACTTTCTCCAACCACAAAGTTGAAATCAAGTGAATCAATCAAGCATGGAAGCATGGAAGAGTGGAGATTCGATCCGAGAGAGGGGGGAGGGGAGAGGAAATTCAGTGGATTTTCAAATATTCTCAATCATATATTAAGTGATACCAAGCATATGATTGGATTTTTTACAATTAGGAGGATATTAAGAGGAAATCTAATCCTACATTGTCCCAGCATATCATAATCCGAATTTAGACACCCAAACGTAGCATTAAGGTACTGATTGATTAGCCTACTGATTAACTCCTAATGAAACTTCCCATCAGCCATTGGCCATCGGCAACGGGAGCTGTAATATCTATAAATAGACTTGCTCTTCGTTTTCCCCTAGGTTAGATTATTAATGTGGCTTGGCTGCTCACTAGGGACCCCAAAAACACAATGACACGTCCTTCTCGCTTTAAAAAAGCTTGGACTCAGTTAAGGAATTTGGGCACGTTACACGATTCGAGAAGGTGCTCCATTATGGCCACATCTAATTTACACTGTTCAATTCAGAAAGCTTCGCGTAGCAAGTAATCTATATAGATGCCTCGTCTTATGGCAAAAGTTGGCCGTCGAACAAATTAGGCGGGATCTTATGATATATTCACACGAGTGTGTTAATAAGTCTGGCATGCCGCCCCTATCGACCATAATTAGAGGCTTCTTCTTATTTTCATGAAGGTTGACATCACATGACTAACTAGAGAGAACGAGAAGTAATTTGTCCATCTAATTTGATGATGTTTACCAACTCAAGGATGTATTGATTGATCACTAGGGTTTTGACACAATCTCAATATTATCTCTACTCATTCCTTTTAAGAAATCCTATGACTCGAAAGCCGCCTATCTAGTCCTCATTTAACCCATGTTCTCGATTCATCGACCAGCCAATCAATGCCAACAAGCGCAATTAATTTCAATGACGGTGGCAAGCATCATCTATTCGATACGTTTAGCTTGATTAGCAAACATAATCATGTACATACATACTTAGGGCATTAGATCTTCATGAAATTAACAGTATTGAGTCTCCTTTGATTTATTTCTGAAAAACGAAAAAAAGTGTCGTGGGATTCTAATTGACTTTTGATATAACCAAGTGGTGCATAGATTGATTTGATTGCTTATAAAAATTCAAATGGAGAGGATTATGTCCGAGAACGGTACTGATATAAAAGGTCACGGGTCATCACATCCATCTCAGCTCGTAAAGCTTTTGCATGAAAGCACTTTTATTCTTATCCAATGAACTTAACGCGGCTGGTTATCAGGCATTCATATACAGTTACATACTGTTTGAATAATGCCGGTGGAAATGCTTTTTCTCTCCACCGTCCATTATGTGACGAAGCTTGTTCCGATTACAAACGCTTTATCATCGGATCGAATCTGTACTTTTTGATCACAGTAATTATGGCGCGTGATCATGTGCTATTACCCTTATGACTCTGCTCATTCACTGTGATTGTGCTTATCATCTAGCTAGAATTGTAAAGCACGTATTAGGTTGTGACCTCGTCGATGACCGACTAATTCTGTGCACGCTTCCGCTAATCAATATCGCCCTACATCGCTGGAGAAACCGGGGCTTCTGTTATAAAGAAAAGGCAAGAATTGGATTATGATGTCAACCAATGTCTTCACATAGAAGTCATCTTCAACTGCTGGCAACGGTACATGTGCATAGGTACAACTGTATCAAATGATGGATCCAAGACCACTGAAAGGAGTCGGGGCTAATTCTTTTGTTGAGCTATCTAAAACTTAGCACCTCATCTTTGAGAGAAATGGACCCGTTTCAGTGTCAACCCAGATTGGGAATGATTCATTACTTTCTTGCAAAGCAATCAGAGAAATGATTGCATCAGTGATCTTCCCAGAAACAAAGGAAGAAAATAGCACAAAGATTTACTTTACTACTGTATTGCTGAAATATATCATACATGCCACTTTATTCAATCCTCCTCACAAAAGGTTGCTATTCACCATGAGCCAAAAACTCAACAAAATTATCTGTATACAGTGTATACACTGATGAGAACACATGATAGAAGAGTGGAGATCAAAACCATTTCTACATGAAGTACATTGGTACAGTATAGAAGTATATATAGATGTATATGGTCTCCAAAGTTGATGATCAACAGAGAGAAACTAAGCCCCCGACGACATGTAAACAATCATATATTAAAGGAGAATTGATAAACATCTGCAACAAGAATTCTGACCTGAGCTGATCTTGAACATATGTGTATACTCACTCGAATAATTCATCGATCAGCTAGTGACCCATCCCGGGGCTTGGAACATCGCCATGCTTTCTATAGAAATCGTAGTCTGAATATCCACTACCACCATCCTCATCGTCAGCTCCCGAATAACCCTCCAGATTCAGATTTTTGTTGTTCTTAGGTCTTCTATTTTCTGCCACTTCTTGCATATAGCATGAAGAACGGCAACCTCCATTGCCAAATCTGATAGCTTCTGATGACCTTTCTTGAGATGTAAACACGACCCAGAAAACTATCAGCACAAATACCGAGAGACTTGCCTTCTTGCTCTTGATCATCATCTAATTTCTTTGTCCGTCTTTTGCAAATATTCTCGTTCTCTCTCTCTATTGCTTTCTAGGAGAACAACTTTTGAAAGGAGCTGAGAGAGAAAAGAGAGAGAGAGAGAGAGAGGGAGAGGTCAGTGCATTCACTGAGCAAAACCATTTACTTATATTGCGGGTTGGTGTCATGATATTCATGTAAATAAAGAACTAATATATGTTTAACGAATCAACGAAAAAGCTAGAAGCCGACATGCATTCAATACAGGAACAACAAGATGGACCCAGCTTCTTTTTCTTTGGTGGGACTGGTGACTTAGTGAGGTGTTATCAAAGGAGATCAGATGCATGATTCTTGTTGCTCTGTCGTCTCGATCTTTGACCAATTTGCTTCTGTGTGCCCACTGCTTTTTATAGGGGCATGGCCTTCTTGTGCGCCGTGTCTCTCTCTCCCGCTCTCACGTCCCTATTAGGAATTCATAAGCTTTTTTGAAGGCACTCGATGGAAAATTGCAATGTAGAAGTGCTTTATCACGGGGACCTTATAAATTATCTGGTTAAAGTTTGAAAAAAGTGATACATGTCGAGTTACATGGCAAGTGAAATTCTATGAGTGGTTCGAAGTTAAAATCAGTTTAAATGAATATTCTAGCGCGAACAGAGAGAAGCAGAATCTATATGGTGAAAATCAGTTAGAAAATCATCATTTTATGCACAAGACAATTTGCCAATGTCCACTTAAACCTCTTTACATACCGGGAAGACCGATACAAGTTTAGCATTTAACAATTTTATATAACTATGATGGAAGACGATATGACTATGATATGCTGTCAAACAGTGTTCCATTTCATCAAAGTTTAGGTACATTACGTTCATCATCGTATGTACTAATCTTAGGTGATGCCTTGTGTCTGTAGCATGAAGAGATAAGATCGTTGGGAGATAGAAATTAGGCTTTTGATTCAAGGGCCCTTATGGCTTGGAAAAGAACTGTAACTATGAAGAAATTTCAGGGCATTAGAATATATTATCTTGGGTTCTGATAGAAAGAGAGTTTATCTTGTTAATCAGAGAACTTACTATGGAATTTTCAATGTGAAAAAATAAACGAAACGGTGATTTCGTCGGTGCACTCATTATTACAAGCACTCGATGAGGTGTGGCGTGTGGGGTTGTTACTGCCCGACGTGGGACGCTCCAAAGATGAGGACTGCATTATGTTATCATTTCGTCATCATTCCTACAAACTAAAGATTTTCTTGAAATACTTTACTTTTAACACCATGAAGTTTTTAATGAACACTTCTTCTTCAATTGGTTTGGAACCTCATCCTTAAAATCCCACTAATTACGTACAAATTATTCTAAATAAGGATTAACTGTACATATTAAAGATCTGAACTTAATCTGTTCAATGCTTACAAAGTGTTTCACGAATCTTCAAGTAGCAACCACTTTACGTCTGTACCTCTGGATTATTTTTTAAAAAAAAATCAAGGCTAGACATCCAAATTTCAGCTACTTATAATCATTAGATACTATCAAATCTTTTAATTGAAGACTAAATGAAGGAGCAAATTATTACTGCTATTGCATCTGCACAGATTTGGGCGAATGAGCAGTCAGTGAGGTTTACAATCTCCAGGTAGCTTTTCCATAGCACTTGCTTGGCTTTAAACTCTGTTGTCATCTGTATTGGAGAGGGCGAAATAGCAAATCAGCAAGGTTTGGGTTCTCTGGAGCCCATGTTTACAGATATTACATGACTACTCAGACGGGTTTACTCTTGACTGGTAATGGGTACCCAGAGATGAGTATGTACCATCTTTTTAGCTGAACTAACTGCCTTTTGTGAAGTAGGTATGGAGGGCCAGAGTGATTCTGGCGTATAGCTGCCCTGTGTAAGCACCTTGGGAGGATGCGGTCGGGGAGAAAAACCGCTGTTTTCAAAGGAAAGATGGACTGAATGCCATCTTACTCTATTTGGTCGCCTCCATACAAATCCCCGTGTTAATTTCCCAGCCTTTCCAAATATCATGAGTAAGGCATGGAATGCAGAACGTGCTAGTTGCACACAACTAGAACCCGGGCTGTTGGCATTCACCTTTGCATCAGAAGTGGAGAAAAACAGGATTTTAAATCCATTGCCTTGGTCGTTTGATAATCTATCTCCTTGCCTACATATTCTTGATTCTTCTTGTTTTTCTGGTGCACATCGAGTGGATATCTGAAGAAGCTATCAGCAGAATGACTCGGAACATTGGAGTAGCTCTAGAGGTGAAAATAGAAACAGGGGGATTCGCATCCTATAAAGTTGGGAAGACAGGAGTTGCATTACTACTATTATGAATGGAAGCTAGCAGTGAAGGAAAGGAGATTTTGCTAGATTTCAGGTACAACTGACAGTCATTTTTGCTATTCGTGTGGGAAAATTGGATACTATGCTAAGGCCTGTGGGGAAGTGCTGTACAATGAGGAATCTTTTGCTATAGATATTGAATTTCTGTATGGTTCGTGGCTAAAGACAGAAGTGAATGCTTATAGCCTGTTTTGGAAGAGTTTCCCGTGGGAATCTAATTGAGGAGGAAATAGAGATGAAATGGTCCTTGAAACTCTAGTACACTCATGTCAAATGGTACTTTATGATAGAGATATTGCCACCCTCTGCCTACCAGTCCCCATCGTCATTGGGAAAAAAAAGAAATAATTTTTTTTTTTGTCGATACTAAACACATTTCTATTCTTTTTTTATTTCGAAAATAAGAAATTTTTGTAATTATTGAACGCTTTATTTTACTTAAAAATTATTTCATGGAGTAAAAATAGAAAATAATTATTTCTTAAGAAAAATTATTTTCAAGAGTAGAAATATTACCAAACGCACCCTCTAGTCTTTTCTCCTTCGTCTTTTACTTTTCTTTTCCGGTGTGCGCCTCGGCCTTCTTTGTCTGAGCGGAGCTTTCCCTTTCCCTGTTATACAAATCGACCGGGCACTTCTCTTTTATTGTTTTTCCCTTTTTCCTTTTGACTTTCCACTTTGAAAAAACCCATTTTTACAGGCTGCCCTTGTCTCGGCTCCGACACGAGAAAATTCATTATACAGCTAAGTGAGCTCCCTTCATCACCTTTTGAGGAGCATGTCCTGCAGAAAAAACTCAAAAAGTCAAAAGTGGCTGGTAACAAGAAAAGAAAGAAGATAGTCTTTATGAGCAACAAATTTCTAGCTGCCATATGCTAGATGAAACCCAATTCCTAGATTCCCCAGTCTAGGCCTGAAACTGAAAAATGGGCTCTAGTGACTAACATTAATAATCTATCGAATTACAAATAAAGTTTAGAAACTAAAACTATCATGAGTTGGGTAATTCCCTGAGTTCCAACCTCTGAGGATCCTCGCTACCTAGGAAAAGCCCAATATGGTGTTTCTGACGGAAACCAAGAATAAGGAGCGTAAATAATTCAAAAATTTCAAAGATGTTGCACTTTGACCAATTCAATTCTAAATCTTTTAATTTTGCTAATTAAATCCTAAACTTTTTTATGTTTTGCTAATTGAGTCAATTCAACATTTTAGACATTGATGCTAGCCGCCTTACGTGATATGACCGGTGTTAACGTGGACATCTTTCATAATATTTAAAAAAAATTCTGAATTTTTATTATTTTTAAAATTTTCCTTTTCTTCTTTCTTTCTTTTTCTTCTTCCAAGCCCGGCAAACCCATTGGCCAGCCCTTACTAGCCATTGCTCTAGGGCCAAAAAACCCTCACTCAAAGGCCAACAAGGGTCGTCAACCCTCACCAAGCTTGGCCAAAAAAAGAAAAAAGAAAAACTTAGCAAAATGTTAGTGTCGATCGTTCTATATGGTATTATTGATATCCATATCAGTAATTTCCAGTTAAAATTAATTGGATAAACTCATTAGACAAAACGTGAAAATATTTAAACTCAATTGACACGGTTAAAAAATTTAAAATTAAATTGGTCAAAGTATAATAAATTTAAAACTTTTTGAATAATTTTCCTAAAATAATGAACAAGTTGTGATCCGCTTAAAGCGTTGTAGGCAATTTCAGAACCATTTTGTTGTTTGCCCAATTGGCATTGCGGGGGGTTTGGCAATACCGTGGAACGATCAAATCTCTATAACAGTGGAGACGAGCCTGAAACGCTTTATTGATGTAGTTTGTTAAATTCATGAGAGCAAGTAGAGAATGCGCTTAACCTTCCTTACTGTACCCAAAGATTTTCAGGATGGATTGATCTTAAGTGTTTTTTTTTTTTTGGGGGATTGGAAAAGCTAGATGTTTCTTGAATTTTTTTGTAATGGAGATTTTAATGAAATGCTCTATCGTTGGAAAAAAGTCAAGAGACTTCTAATAGAGAACTACAGAATGTGCCAACGTTCGTTGGCCCAAGTGCTAAGGAGCCTGGATTTCCTTGAGCAAGGTTTCAAGTTTGAGCTTTGTGTATGGAACAAACGACATTGGGAGAGCCACAAACGATATTGGGAGAGCCGCCCCCTTCTGGGTCCAACAATGCTCGCTTCCGAATTAGTCGGGATTACTCAGGTACCAAAAGATCATAGACCGGAAGAGAGGCGGAAAAAAGACTATGAAATGAAGGTGCTCCAAGATTTCCTAGATAATTGTTTGCTCATGGATATGAAAAAGTGACACAAAAATAATTTATAAGTTTCGACTCAATATGTGACGTCATTCACGTGGTCCTTAAACTTAAATGTAGTATTGTTCTTGAATTTTAAACAAAAAATAATAAGAAATTTTATTGATTTTTTAGAAAGAAAAAAAGGCCCATCAATGATATTATATGGCAAATTTGTCCTTAACCTTCTCAAGAATTTGTATTAACGCGAGGATAATCAAATAAGGATTCTCAAGATAGACATGCTTTTGAATAAAAACGACATTATATTAATGGAAACTGATGCAGAAAATATCTAGAAAATATAGACAATTAGTAAATGCTGTTTTTGTTTTTTGGGCCGACCGAAAACATGATTCTTTTGAAGGGAAGATATCATAGAGCACGTGTTCTTTGTCGTCATCTTCTCCAACCTTACGACTCTGTGCACAGCATCTTCTTTGCTTCTTCTTCTTCTAATCTCACAAACCTCTGAGGAGCCTGATAATGGCGGAAAATCGCATTTTCTCAGCACGGATCCTTCTGTTTTCTGTGTTAATTTCGGCTTTGACTGCAGCTTCTGCCGAAATGGTGGTGCCTCTTTCGCCAAGAAACGAGCGACCCGGTTTTAGCGGCTCGTTCAGTCGCATTTTCGATACTTCAAAATACGGTATTTTTCAACTGGACAATGGCGTGGCGGAGACTCCACAGATGGGGTCGGCTTCTCCTTCTTCAAAGATTCTTTCTTTGCTTATTTTTCGGGCGTTAGATGGTTTGCGTGTCATTGTTTCTTTACTGTTCTTGAATTTGATGTGTGTAGTGAACCTCGAAATGTTGTTGATTATAACTCGTGTGGCAGAACAAAACTCCTTTGCATGTCTTTGGCTGTGTTACTATTGGCAGTGGCATAGAAAAGATGAGATGTTAGGGAAAATGAGTTTTGATTGGCCAAAAAAAAAACGGAGAGGATTGCATGCGGTGTGCTTTGGATTTTGAAGTGGACATAAGATTTTCATAGAGTGGGTAGAGTTTTGTTGCTATGTCTCCGGACTAATTGTTATCGGTTATGTTGGTTCTTCTACAGAGTTGACTCTGATTTAGATGACTGTTTCAATGAGTTCTTTCATGTTTCAGACATGAAAATGAGGAAATGAATGCAATTATGTCAATCATGGACCGCTTTATGGTATCTGTATGTAACTTTCATCTGATTTGAGCAGATGGAATAGCTGGAACTTTTTTGCCTGCAATATCAATGAAACTGTAATCAAAGAAACAGGTACTTCTTCCCTCTCTGTGGGAAATATCGACCAGTTCCTGTGTTAGTTTCATCCTTTTCTTGCAATCGATGAGAGATGCATGAATTTGCCTCTTGAAGTAGGGTAGTGAATTAGCCGGATTACGTGACGTGATTATGCTATGCAGTGTATGCCTAAATTATGGACAGTCCTCAGCACAATTGATGACTGGTATTCAAAACCATGGGAATGCATTGTTGTCTCACTAGTATCCACATCAAGTATGTTGTGCACCACGACATTGATTTGTCCCAAAAAGGGATATGACGAAAATTAAGTCTTATAAGAAAGTCTTTACTCAGTAATAAGATCTATCTCTTCAATGAAAACTTGATGAATAGATACTAATAGTTTGTTTACTATGGACAGCTGATGCACTCATTTCAACGGGGTTGGCTGCTCTAGGTTATGTATATGTTAATATAGGTACTGCTCCACTATGTTCCCAGAATATGGCATTAATGACGTCTTCTTTTGGTTTATATGTAACTAAAGCATCCATTTTTCCTTTAGATGATTGCTGGTCTGCTGCAACACGAAATTCGGTGGTAATTCTGATTTATCTTCTACTAATAGAAATTTATCCTTCAGTGTACTCCCAACCTTGGAAATCTACTAAAATCTTGTTATGTTACAATGCTTTCAATTTCTGCCAAAAAGTTGTAGCTCATCAAGATTGCATTTTGTCCTTTTTTTCGGGTCATGAGATTGGTTTTGCCTCCAAACATCTACTTCTGAAAATTGGATGAATTGATTCATCTCACATTAATGAGGGGTTCTTTTTATGAGGTTCACTGCTAGCAATAATTAACTTGCAGGACGTAACAAGAAGATGATCCTAATCATTTGCTTCTCATACTCTTTTAAACCTTCTTTATTGACATTAGGTTAATTGGGCATCCACTAGTTTTCTTTTTGGTTGATCAGTATGCAATAGTCTATAAGTTGAATAGGCTTCGCCTAGCATTTGCAATATTTCTCTGTAACTTTGATCCTTCAAGTAGGATGGAGGAGGGAAAGGCAAATTTCAGTCCATTCAAAAAATGTACTTTCTCAAGAAATTTGATATGATCATGCTAGCCAAAGTGAATCATTGATTCACCTTAATAGAAATTCTTTTTGTTTATGTCTTTGTGATTTCAGAGTCTGTTATAACCAGAACTGGATAAACCTCTTCATATTGTTGCTTTGGTTTTGTAGGGTCAACTGGTCCCTGATCCAAAAACTTTCCCATCAGGGATTAAAGCGCTTGCTGATTATGTACATGACAAAGGCCTCAAGCTTGGTATTTATTCTGATGCTGGGTAGGATGAGGTTTAAAATAGCAGCATTATCTCAGAGCATGAAGGCTTTTAGGTCAAGTGACTGCTCTTTGACATCTCTCTGTTTTTGCTAACTCACATTATGTTTTTGAAGGATTTTTACTTGTCAAGTTCGACCTGGATCATTGTACCATGAAAATGATGATGCAGAGCTCTTTGCTTCTTGGGTTAGTTTCTGTCACCTTAGTGTTGATTGGTTTATAATGTCATTTAAAGTCGAACCCATACTCTGTAAAACCCTTACATAAGCACCTTTGAAGTGATTCTTTTAAATTGAGTGCAACATTTATGGAGATACTTGCAAATGCTTTTATTTCCTCTTAACGGTATCTAATCTCCCATTTACTTTGGAAATAAATTAGAAATTTGAGTGAACTGGCTCCAATTTTTTTTTGGTGTGCTCACATCTCCCCTTTCTATAAGTTTTCTTTTTCTTATCAACAGTCCAATATAGATTATTCTTTCAAATAGTTCTAGTTGGTTCTATAGTCATAAACTCCTTTTCTTGCTTATGTTGTATTATCAGGGTGTGGACTATTTGAAGTATGACAACTGTTATAATCTGGGAATCAAACCAGAAGAAAGGTCTCTCTCTCTCTCTCTCTCTCTCTCTCTCTCAGAATCTACTTTTTGAGTGCCTTGAAATTGACTTAGACTACTTTCAAGATATCCACCGATGCGTGATGCTCTAAATGCAACGGGAAGGACGGTTTTCTACTCCCTCTGTGAATGGTAAAGCTTTAGTCTGGCTGTGCTAGTATCTGTGGATTTCTCCAGTTTGCCGAAAAATTAATTTGTTCTTGATTGGGCAGGGGTGTTGATGATCCTGCCTTATGGGCAGGCAAAGTTGGGAATAGTTGGCGCACAACAGATGACATAAACGACTCTTGGGTAAGGTAAGCTCTTACTATATCATCAATGCAATAGTGATTTAGTCCTCTAATTCTGGTTTTAAGGTGAAAGGAAGTAAAAGTGAGAACTGTCTGTCACACCATAAGGTTATTAGGCAGATAAGCTTTCTACATTGATCCATGAGTGTTTCCTGTGTTGAGACCAAGAAGCTACAGTAATGGCTGCCAACATATTTTTTAACTCATACAAGCAGATAATTTGACTTTGGAGTGGCAAGTCAAGCATAGCATCATATAAATCATTCTAGACAAAGCGAAAGCATTGGCAAATGTCCTGGGAGGTATGCATGATAAATTTGGGCGTAATTAGTGATTTTGATCATACCCATATCTCTCTGGATAGTGTCGGGATGTCAGATGCTGGTCATCTTTAATGCAGGCAGACATTTTCCTTAGAAGATTCTGCTTAGAAGATTTTAGGGTACCTCTATGACCTAATCAAAACAGTGACAATCGCATTGCAATTAGTGCAATAGAGCATCTGATTTGAAGTTTCTGTTCTTTTGTCTTGTACTGTCCAGAGCATCCTCTATTTTGATGCATTATTCAAAAGTAAGAGAGTGAATCATTTGTTTGCCAGCATCAGGATCCACTATAATTCTGGTGCACAAATTGTAGCTCATGAAAAGTTGCTGATTAAGTGTCTCCTTCTTCATTTTTCAGTATGACTACTATTGCAGATCTGAATGATAAGTGGGCAGCCTATGCAGGACCTGGAGGATGGAATGGTATAATTCAACATACCGGAAATGCTTCGCATACACGCTTGATTATATGATTGAATCATGGTCCTTATTTCTCAGTTTTTTTTTTTTTTTTTTTTTTTTTTTGTTGAGCAGATCCTGATATGCTCGAAGTTGGCAATGGAGGAATGACTTACCAGGAATACCGTGCTCATTTTAGCATCTGGGCTCTAATGAAGGTTTCCCTACAATTTCTCACTTTCATATAATCACTTCTGGGTTATAGGGCAATTAAATAATTGGAGTCATTCTGCAAGTGAAGTTACCTCTCTGCTTCACTATGAAGCAAGTTTACTGAAGATGTTTCGTCAGTTCTGCACTTAAGCTCAAATCTTTAAGTTCAACCACCACAACTTCATTAGGCCAATATATGTTGCCTCCTTATTTATCCTCATATGTCTCAGTTAACTCATGGCATCAACACCAAAAAACTTCTGCCTAAGAATCCTTAGGAATCAGATTATGCATGCAATAGCGTGGCAAAATTTCATTTCAGAAAACACCTAAGTTCTAATATGGATACTTTGATTTTCTAGTTATTATATACAACAGCTTTATGGTGCAGGCCCCTCTTTTAATTGGTTGCGACGTGAGAAACATGACTGCAGAAACAATGGAGCTTTTAAGCAATACAGAAGTCATTGCTGTAAACCAAGGTAAAGCTTGAGATTGAGCCCACTTATCTCACGCCCATCACATGATTTGAGGAGAGTTATTTGTAAACACTGATATAATCTTTACCATATCTCTGGTCCAAGTACATAATTTACTTTTAATCCTCTATGTGACTAGTAAAATAACAATCTTTTCTTCTCACAGATTCACTTGGCGTCCAGGGAAGGAAGGTCCACTCTTCTGGAACAGATGGTTGCAAGCAGGTAATACCACACCATCTTATAGCAAAATTGTTAGTCTTGATGCATATGAGAGTGCTATCGTGGGGTAACCCGACATGAGCATATCCAAATGTTAGGTTCCCTCTGAAATATAACAAAATCATTGAGTTCAATGACTTAAAGGCAGGGTCACTGAGGTTACCCTTTAGACAGCCACTCTAGCTGGACATTGGGATTTGATCATGTCTGCATTGTATGTTTCTTTGGAAACAAAGTCCAACATGGACTTTATGTTCAACCAGAGAGTCCTACGCATGGGGAATTATTAGTTAAAGAGTCTTCAATTAAACTTTGGAATGCAAGTTCATAAAGAATTTTTCTATCCACAAGATAATTATTGGCAAAACTGGACATCAGGTTTGGGCAGGACCATTGTCGGGACACAACTTGGTTGTTGCTCTGTGGAACCGATGCTCAAAAGCTGCAACCATCACTGCTAATTGGGAAGCAATTGGGCTTGAATCTGGCACTAGTGTCTCTATTCGAGACCTGTGGAAGGTAAGGGTGTGCAAAGGGCACTCTTAGCATGAAACAATGTCTACTGTCGATATGAAGCAATAAACCAGCTATTGGTCTTTTTAACTTTTCACCGGTCTCTAATATACTTTGGTTTCACAGCACGAACAAGTTGCAGATGATGCAGTATCGTCATTCAGTTCTCAAGTTGACGCACATGATTGCCACATGTATATATTCACGCCTCAGACGGTATCTCACTGGGAGATCTAGTTCACCACCCATAGCTGTGGTTTTAAATTGGGGCGGTACTACTCGCAGACAGCTCTGCAGCTGATTTGGAACTCTCAAAAGAATGATGTTTTAAGGTTTTGATTCATATGAATAAAGTGGCCAAAGTTTCAGCTTTTGGTTATTGATTGTGTTACCTTTGAAAAATCAGAGCATAACCGTTCATGTATGAATTTGATTCTACCTTTCTCCAAGTCCTATCCATAGTACTAGGTTCTAGAAAAAAAAATTTGCCCACAAAATCACGAGAAAAAAGGTTCATGAATTTCTAGATGTCAAAAGATGCATTGCTTGGTTCTGGCAAGAGTAGTTCAGCTTTGAACAGAGTTATTTTCGTAAACAACATGCAATTGATCACCAAACTGATTAGTGAATAATCTGGGCACAATATTATATAGCATCATTAGTTCCAATGAAGGCCAGTCATAGAGACCAGAGACACATCATCTCAAGTTCATAGGGTCTTCTGATAGCACCAAGTAAAAAATATCTCAGACAATTATCATCCACACAGCAATAATTTGGTGGAAGCACAAAACATCTGGGAATCATTTGCAGCTCGGCTCATTTCTAAGATGATTTGTCATGTCTATGGAGAAAAAAGAAAAGAACCAGATGATTTGTCATGTCTATGGAGAAAAAGGAAAGAACCAGGTCTGGTTAGCTTAAAATGAGAACCTGGCATAAGATAGGTAAATAAACTAAAAATCAGGCTCAAGACATAGAACTCTCTTTGTTCAGCAAACGTCTCATATCACCCATATACTAAACAATCCATCACCGGGACAGCGGCGGAAAGTCCTTATCGTCACACTGGACAAATTGAGTCAGAGTCCTGCACAAACAGTATACACGCAGGAATTAGACCATCAACCTTTGATATCTAATTGCTTCAGTAAACTCGTACGGAGGAAAGGAAGGCCCTACATGCTCTCCAGTGATGAATCTGGCTGCTCCTTAACATCCGTCATTGGCACACTCCCCGATGACTCCCCGGCAAAATGGCCTGAATAACCTAGCTCAGGGCACTCGATAGTACCAAACTTCAAGGTATGTGCCGTCGACTTCTCACGGCAGGGAAGAAGTGGGAAAGCCTCGAGAGAAAGATCAAGACAGTTCTCAGTTTCCCTGGCGTCTTCATTTTCCATCTGAATTTCTGTAAAGTTCAGACAATTTTTAACCCCATCCATCACCAGACACTGATCCCGGCTTTCCATCTCACTTGTTTTTGCTTCTGCATCCCGAGCAGTAGCTCCGGGACTCATCGGCGGAGTCCACTGCTGCACTCTTCTGTCAAACCGATGGCTCTGCATTCTCAAATAATTCAGTTAAGCATTGCTTTGCTAATCATTTCACTGCTTTACAAATATAGGAAAAATAGATTATAAGTAGGTCAAACTTAAAAGCCAAAACCTTTGATTATCACAATACAACACCCAACCTGTGTTTGTATTTATTATCACCAAACAAAACACTCAAGATGTCCAGGACATCGCCCTTGAGATTTTGACTATGATTCTCTCTTTTCTTTGAAATTGCCTACATATGGTTTGTGACTTCACACACAGTCCAGAGAAACAAGTACAAAAAAAGGTAATCGTTGCTCTTTGAAAAAATTCTGGCCTCTCAAAGGAGAAAATCTAGCTGTAAGATGAAATATTATTTCGTAAATCAGATGCTTTATGAGTGCGGATGGATATTAACACCAAAGGGTCCACTGAATCAATATGCAGTGAAGCTCATCTATTGAAAATGAAACTTCGAGTCCTCACTGCCTTCACTCAAAGAACTAGAGACCGGTAATCTAATTCACCATAAAACCGAAATCTCAGCAAATTAGATAATTACCATAGCACGGTGGGTGAAAGGACCCATTGCACGGTTAGGAGGATTCTTCGCACGTGTGTTTACATTTTCTTCAGTCTCCAACAAGGCAGCAGATAGTCCATCAGTACTTGCATAGCAGTTGAGAGGCTTTGGGAAGAAAACATCTGTGCCTTTTCGAAAGAGTGTAGCTCGATTGCGACTTGGGAGTCGCTGTAGCACATCCAATGTACTGTTGCTCTGAACTTGAGATGACAGTGGAGTATTCAGCTCATCAGCAAATAAGTTGTGCTCGTAATGCCACTGACTACAAACTAAATTGTTATAGTAACTTGGAAAATCTCCAGCCAGATCAGCTACTTCAATTTTTCCAGTGCCAAATGCAGAAACTGGAAGTTCTATGTCTGGCCTCAAGCCTCTTCCATTTCTATCCAGAGTATTCTGAAAGAAACTCTCTATCCCTTCAAGCAATCTCTCTCCAGGTAGCATGAGAATCTCACCAAGCTTTTGGGCCCCATAAGCAAGCGCACATCTCATACGATAGAAATTAGCTGGACAAATTCATAAGTCATTATCAACAAACTAAGCAGATAATCTCAGGATATAGCTCACCATTAAAGAACCAAGATGTGATGCCCTTCCAATCATCAATATTTGTTCTCATCATGCATAGACATACAAATTAGTTTTATTCTGAATGAACAAATATCGGAGAAAGCTCATTGCTGTTATGAAGAAGAATCTATGCTCTTACTGTAAAAGGATCGAACCTATGGGTTTATCTAATAGGTGAAAGAAGGGGTATGTCGAGAAGGTCAAGATCCAGAACACTAGCTATGAGAGAAAAATTAAACACTGGCAACTCTAACCAGATTAATAACCTATAGTCTTGCAGTCTCACAATATTAAAAATTTGCTCATTGTCATTCATAGCAGCTCAATTTCTTCAATGACAATAGTATTACATATCAACCACTTCAATAAATATATAGAAGTCTTAGATTCTCACAACATAGAATACCCCCTCATTGTCATGCATGGCAATGGCAGCTTAAAAGCATGGGTATCCTTATTACGCTTTCCATCTCCTTCAGGGAAGCCTAAGGCTTAGAGCTATTACTTTACCCCTCCAAAACTGAGAGAAAAGGTAGGATGGGTAAGCAAAATAGTAAACTACCTTTATTTACACTACGCCCCAGATTGTTGTTGTCCTTCAGAGGATCCAAAATATTTAGGTGCTTAACAGGAAACCCTGCAGCTCTTGTCTCGAATGCATTAGTTGGGCCAGAGAACATTGCCTTGCAGTTCCTGAAAAACTCCTTACCAAGGAGTAGAGCACCACCATTGTTCTCTGGCAGCTCTTCTGCAAAAAGCACAGGAGGTTATTCAGGAAGAGCAGACATAAAGAGGAGGCCTTTGCTCTATCTGCTTCTAGATGCAAATGATAAACGTGTGGACAATCCACTGCCACTTACCTTCAAGTATAGGGAGAGAACTTACTGCAATAGGGCCATATGCACTCACACAGTAAGTGTCCCAGTCGAATGTGCTGTAGTAGTCCAGAAACTTGTATAATACCTACACACAATGATTCAAGTCAATGTCTCCTGCTTTTGCATGCATTAAGGATTCTTCAAACAAAGAATACACACCCCTAAGGGACCATCCAAAGATGAATGGAAGAGATTGATGATGTACAAGACCATTATCTCCAACCCAAATGTTGAAACTAGGCCATGGTGAGCACCAAGAATTCGGCTCTCATAGAAACACCAGGCTTTGATCAAGATAACACTTCGTTTGAAAAGATGATCTTTCCCCATTAATTCATCAACCTGGGAGCATCACACTAATCAGAGACATAATCAAGATTGCATTAACTTAAATATCTTTGTTAGGGCCACCATAAGTTACTAGGAATCGTCTTAAAAGCCCAGTAGGAGAAAGTATCTCATCTAACGGTTAACAAGTCAAAGTTATTGATCCCAAAATTTAAGCTCTGCATAGGATGACAGGCATATATATGTGAGCAATGTGATTTGTCAGTCACACAACATCAGCCGTGTGACCAATGCATAAAATACTTTTCCCTACACAATACCTATATTATCAGTTAAATTTTAGATAATACCTGCTCCAGAAAGCACAGTGAACTCAGCCCAGCATGCTGGTTGAAAGTTACATCCACTGCTATGCTCTCCATGCAGAATTTTACAGTCTTTAACTGCCAAAAGAAAACGAACATCAAGTTCAAACTAGATCTGAGTTCCTTTCACTTAAGGGAAGTACTACTTCGCATTCACAGAATGATGAAAGAAGTCTGGTCAGCAAAGAAGAAACTGAAGATTTAAAACAGTTCATGCTTACTCTGGTAAAATTATGGAAAGTACAGCTTGTCCATTAGAATAGTCATCCATACAATGTATCTTACATCTATGAAAACAGATTTGGCCATTTCTATCATAATAGCAAAGTGGAAAGCCGCACGTGAGAAGGAAAACTCCATATTTGAGAAGTTCACTGAACTTGCCACCCTAATTCTGGAACTTGGGAATTTTAACTTATCCAATTATCCGCATCAATATGATTTAAATCAAGTCTTTCACAAATCAACCTATAAAAGGAGTAAAAAATATGTCCCTACGACGGCTATCAGTTTCCTAATACTTTCCTCTAGGTAATTATAACTTATAAAGGGATGTCCCTAGAATTTCGTGCTATGGCCCCAAATCTGCATAAGATTTTAATTGTCTGTGCCATTAACCTGCTCTTATTTAGCTTTATAACAATAACTTGCCTAATTTGGCAACAAATAATAATATATAAGCGTACCAGCTTGTAAGTCATTGTATGCAGTATGATAAGGGACCACAAAATTTGTATCACTGGGAAAGGAGAGAATCCTACTTCAAAGCTGTCTCACATCGTAATCAATGTTCACAATTCCCTAATCAGTCAGCTCCTTAACTAGATAAAGAATAAGAATTGAAAAAGACAGATGGATCCCATATCAAATTATTTATTCTAATTCCTGATTCTTGGGTATCTCTTGACAATCAGACAGCTGTGAAACTAAATTGATTAGGCCAAGTAACAATATTCTAAAGACTAATTTAGCCACCGCAACACAAAATACAACTTCTCCTCATTATGGCCGATGAAGAGCAAGCCAATGTGCTGTCATGGTAAACCCTATACCATATCGGACTCAATAGTTGGTCTATCTTCGACAGTAAAGTCAACATGCCATCAAAAATTATACAGCATGCACAGTCAAATTAAGGGTCAAGTACATGATGATGATACTGAAGTACAAAGACTACATACAAGTAAAGGGACTAGATGCAGCTTTCCATGACTGTAATTTATCCAGTTATTTGGCTGCAATAGACGGGTTTTATTATGAAAAAGTTGAATGAAAGAAAACCCATTGTTTTCTAGTTTTTGCTTCTGGAGTCTCTGATTTATGACCAATTGTCACTTTCATTTAAATTAATCTGCAGTCACTTCACCACCTAATGGCGTCCTCATGCTAGCAATTGTTTAGCAGACCACATATCTTCCACCTGCCTCTGAAACAAACGAGCTGACCTCCATTACCATTATTACCAATCACCAACACCATCTGATATTCTTTTCTTCATATCTGCCACCAAGGGCACTTTGTCACCATCGCCACCAATAGGACAGCGAACAACCCCATTCACTAGTCACCGGCCACTTCACCACAAGTTAAATCTACTTGTCTAATTGTCCCATCACCATTCTCATAATATTTTTCGAAGATAAAATCCAGTATGCAATTGGGAATTATCTTTAATTGAAACCATTTCTAATTTGAGTAAAAGTAATAGATATAGCCTAATTTTAAACTCATATCACAAAACGGTAGGGTCACTTCAGGGGGACCTCTAATGAATCGATAATTATTTAGTGACTTATCCACCAAGACAAGAATAATGTATGTTATTTATTTCCAAAAAGTAGTGTGAAAAAATCTACATGAGTTGGTGAAACCACCAAAGGTAAAAGCATAGGTAAAAGCAAAAGGAAAAAGCATACATCATCCCAAACCCACATCAGGAAAATTGTATTGGATCCGTAACATCTGTCAGTTTCCCTTGATCCTACAATTATAGCTAACGGAACCAAGATACGACAAAGATCATGCTATAGTTTGCTAATGTGAACTGGCATAGACATTTTGCGGTGGGACTTTCCCTTTTTTGAATAGCAAATAAAGGGTTTCATAAGTAGAAAAATCAAGTACATCAGGAAAGAAAAAGGACAAAAGTAGAGAACAACAAACAAATAAAAGTAAAAAATCACAAGACTATACAGAATGAGGAGAGGATGATAATAATACGAATAAAAGAACCACAGATCTAGATCCCTCAACAATCTTTTGTACCTTCTTTTCAACTGCATCATATGAAACAAAGTGGGGCAGAGCCCACAGAAGTTCTAGTTAAAAAACAAATGACTTTCTTTCCTACTTGATAGCTACAATTAATTGAACAGGGTGATGTGGCATAAATAACTTACCCATTATCACTCAATTTTTTAGTTTTGACCACAAAAAAATCGCCATGCCCCTCTAGAAAGAAAGATGGACAATATCAAGCCTTAAAATTGAGTGTGCAAGCCACTAGTGCTAGCCAAATTCTTGTTTTTTGGGCAAACTACAACAGTTCACATGGTTATGGGCATCCATTAAGATATGACTAATGCTTTAAAGGTCCATGATCAGTCCTATTCAATTGAAAATTAAACCCTTAAAGTGAAACAAATGCCAACCCTTCTCATGATCTTTCTCCTTTTAGTCTCTCCCGTCAAACTCTACTTATGATTTTGATGAGAGTGGTGAGGTAGACATGCTGCTTGGAAGGAGGTGATCATCAAGCACTAATGAAATTCCTGCTTCTCCTATGCTACAGTTGTCTGCATACAAAGCTCCCAAATGCTCGATTGAGCACAACCTGGATACTTTTCAATGCCTAAGGATTAGCTTAAAGAAATTTGTCCTTCTTCATCAAGTTCTTTAGCATGTTGCCAAGGGGAGGGTCATAAGAAGAGCAACTACAATATTCTCAACAGTAGGAGCTTGCCCCAAATGTACAGCATCCATATGAGAGCCAGAGTATGGATTTTTTACAGGTAGGAGGAGGTATTGTTCATGTTTCGAAAAAATGTGATTAAATTGACCAGGTTCGTTCGACCACGATAAAAAGCTAATAATCCAGTCCAATCAACCCACTTGTATCGACAGAGTTGAAAATATAACTAAGCCAGCCTTCCCTCTGTCAATCAAATCAAAGTGGGTTAGATCAGTCAAATTGAGTTTACAAACCTGGGAAGTAACAGACAGTCAAGACAGACATGGTATGACGACATGTGCATGGAAGTTGAGCACTAATGCATGATTTATATTTCTTAAAACTGCTGATGTTAATGCCGTAACGACAATTGTGGGGATTAAACCTTGAACCTATGGTTTTACCTACATATCATACCACGCACATTTACTTCCACGCCAAGCCACCTTTGGTCAAAACCCAAAGATATCATTGAGTTTGACATGACAATTCAACAATTCATGTTAGTCAAATTTTAGAATATGTTGTGCCATTGAGCCACCATAAAAAATACTAGTTCAAATAATCTTGAAGAAGGGAGCAATGTCTCAAGCTTAAGGGTCTTGGCCTCTTTTTTATAGGCCAAAGAGGCCTTTATTGCAATCCCAAGCTAGCTTGCCAACTCTAGCACCATCAACCATTATCAAGGTTTTTGAAATCCAAAGGACACTACCTACATAGGCAGATAGGGTTGATTGAAAGATAAGCCAATCATATTGGATAGGGGGTAGTAAGATCCTCAAAATTTCAAAAGAATATATAAAAAGACGAATAATTGGGAACTAAAATCCAGACTTTTATAAGATGAAAGAACAAAAAGAATATTCATTTGGAGGCCTTTTTCCATTTTACAATGGGAACTTTAACTAAAATTTACTTTCAAACCAAAAAATTTGGAATATATGAAATTCAACCTAAATAAGATGAACTTGTATGGAAATAAAATCAGCAAGAAATATTGGAGGCAAGGAGCATATCAATCAATCGTTTTATTGAGTAGAATGAAAACAGAAACTAACAAATGTGTAACCTATTTGAGATTTGGATTGTTTGGAAAGTTTAGGTCAAATAATCATAACAACCTTGGATCCTGGTCTGGATCCTAGCACTTGTGCTTCTTATGCATTTGAGGTTGAAGCAACCTACCATCAAAAACTTACTTTTAGGTAATAAACTCATAGTGGTCTAACCATGAGTTCATATTGTCGCTTTTTACAACCACATTAACATTTCCAAATCTGTCTAGTTGACATGGCGGATCATTTGTAGTTTCTGTGGCTAAGCATTTGCCACAGCCACACTAGCATCGGCCTGTCTTTACATCTATAAAGTTCTTTAGATGACGTCAATGTCGGCACATCACAGCCACATGTGTTTCATATTTTGCATGCCATAATCAACTAGGATGCTCAAAGTCACGACATAACCCCTTGATCACAGGGGCACAAGGGCTTCAAAACCAAAGTATTTGCGTTGGATATAACAAAAAAAGATATTCAATACAGGAAGGGTCGCCTTTAAACCTGATTGATATGTGGCAATGGCTGCAAGAAAATAATCCACTGGGAAACCAAGATACCGGTTTGACATACTGTATCCAAAATTTGGACGTAGACTGATTGATCAGAAATCAAAATCCAGAACATGACACAAAAGCAATACCCACAAAAATCAATGTTGAGATTTAATCAGTCATAAATAGATAAAAAAATTACTGACTTGGCAATCAAATATTCATTGATCTATGTACCAAAGCTCAAAATATGAAGCACCCAAAATAGCAACAGGCGAAAAAAGCAGCAACACATTGAAAGAAAGGACATGAATCTCAAATACAATAAATGTAACAGCTCATCATTTTTAATATAATCAAAAATTAATGATTAACCTGAGCATTAATATAAAGGACGTCCTTTATTTGGAAGTCTGGATCCCTCTCTCTATTTTCCAGAAATTTGCAGATCTCTGCGGCAAAAGCTTCTTCCTCATCATTATAGCAAAGAATTGTCAAGTCAATATCTCCATCAGGAATATACGTTCCCAAAGGCACAGAACCAAATGCAAAGACCTGTGAATTTCACCCATGGAGAAAAAACCTGTTATTGTTCTAATCTTAAAAGAAACCAGATTTCATCAATCCTCAAATAAGCTTATAGGTTATCTTCGTAAAAAAAAAATGGTCCTACATGTATATCCTTTGAGAGACAAACATCTCAGGAATGACTCAAAATATAACATACAAATGACAAAAAAGACATTCTCAAACAATCATTTAACAATCTTCAATGACGACAACAGGAAACATAATTCATTAATCATTACCGTAACCCTGCAGTCAGTATAAATTCTACCTGCATATAGCAACATTGACTTTCAAGTGTAATCGAATAACCCGTAAAAAAAAAAATCGGTGCAACAGCAGTCCTGGCAGAACAAGCTTCATCTGGACAGCCCTCATGTTGCTTTAAATCTTAGTGGACTAAGGACTCAAACAAGATAAATCCAATTATTCTTCCATCATGCACGTCAAGTAATGATAAGAACAGGGATCATGCAAATTATCAGATCCCATGTCAGTCCAAGTTCTTGCAAAGCTATCCATAGACTGCACAACTATAGGCGTGGCACATTATATTATTATAACATAAAATCACACTGACCTACCGAGATACCTCCTATTTTCCAAGAATGGCTAAAACACCTACATCATTGTAGAATCCAAAAAAAGAACTTTCCATGGATAGAACAATTTGTGTGTCTATCACTGCATCAGCACCTCAAAAACAAAGAAAGTGCATCATCATTCCACGCACATATCAGTAGTATGACAAAACCAATAGCTTCTGCTCCTCTGAAAGAAGATTCAGATCTAGGCTAATTATACGCTACTGAAAATACAGTTGAAGTGACCATAGCAGCAACCAAGTCTACTCCATGGAACAATAAGTAAAGATATTAGTCGCACACTCTCATTTAATTATAAAAATTCTTGACAAAAAAAAAAGAGAGAGATATGCAAACCACCAAAGCAAGATATAAAGAAGTTGAAGTGCTAGATCTAAATGTAAGGATGATAGCCTAAGAAAATAAGGTACTGGAGTAAAAAGAAAACCTCATCCTGCTAAAGATTTCATCAAACATACAAGGTATATGTCAAAGAATATTCACCTCGGTCCCATAATGACCTCTGATAATTCTCTGAACATGCTCAATAACCTGCATTCTTTTTTCCTCAGAAAATGGAGTCGGTTGAATTGAAGATAGTATCTCTTCAATCCTTTGCTCAGCCATCATCCAGACTTCCGCACCAATTGACAATGAATACGCCTTAGGTGGAGAGGAGGAGGGAGAGGGGGAGGAGGGGGATGTCAAAGATGAAGGCCAAGGCAATTGATCCATGTAACAACTTCCGGGTTTCTGCTTCTGAAAAAGAATCACAAACAGTTTTCAGTGTTGAAAACTTTTCTGAGAAGAATAGTTCAAAAGCACTTTCAAATAGAGAGAGCAGTCCTTTACAGTCTTTATTTTATAACAAAAAGAAACCCAGAAAAAGAAAATTCTTTGACATAGCAAAAACTAGGGGAGATCTTCCAGGAGATTTTGCAATAAAATGATGAAAAACGGACGTATTTAGCTAAACCATGCTTTAAAAGAAAATTAAAACAGAAAAAAAGTAGTAGATTGAGTCAACGGTTATACCGTTGAAAAACAAATTAAAACAATGCATCACATATGATTAAAACACTCTAATTGGCAGCATGAGACGCTCCCTTCAAAAGTCTTGCCAGCAGCAAAATTCGACTCAGCAGCGGATGAACCATGTATCACATTCAGATTTTCAGCAGTCCCTTCTCACTTATACAGCCCCAGTGGAGCAGTTTGTAAGACCCGAAAAAAAATCCAGAAAATATTCAGAAAAGATAAGAAAAATCACAAGATCATGGATTCTTTGAGAAAAAGCTAGAGCTAGGGCTCCATGAACATCCAAAAAAATAGAAAATGGTAGGTGATGCAGAAAAAGAAGACAAAGGAACAAAAGAGATTTGAAATTTCAGCACTTTTCCATCTGAAGGAAATTCGAGGAAGATCTGATAGACAGAAATACATGCAAATCCTCTGATACAGAAGAAAAATCTGCAACCAATTGGAACGATCTTGATCAATTCTCACCATCGAAGGACAAATCTCACTTCTGTCAAGAGGTTTCTTTCAACAACTGGGGAAAATTTCTCTGTGATCCAACAAAGACCAGAAGGCTAAATTCAGTAAATTAATAACTAGACCCATATACTACTTTCCATAATCAAAGCACACTGCCATTTGTTGCTAGTTTTTTATTTTGCCTGCCTGATATCAAGGGTCATCTGAATACCAATCACCAAGGCAGTACAAATAAATAACCTTGGTGCTAAATACTTTCTAACCTTGCCTGATAGTGCTTTTAATAGCATTAATTACATATGGATTTGATAGTTACTGTCCTGCCAAAAAGTTGAGCCTCATGCCTTCAAAGAAAAACCATTTTGAGTTGCGATTCAAAGATGCTGCAATATGAAGTTAATGATACTCATAGAGCTCTTTATACGCTTGGTTTCAGGAGTGAGAACATGTTTTTACCACACCAAAATTTCAAAAAACTAATACCAAATGAAGCATCTTTGCTTGCTGCTGATAACCTTTTTCACCTACACATGACACTCGTTGTATTTACCATATAAGAGGCCAAGATACTACCGGAGTCAACGTGCACAATGCATATGATAGAAAACCTTGAGATTAATTGAGACTATTTTAATCTCCCTAGAACCAAGCATAGATTACAGTAAGTGTGAAAGAGAAAATCATATAATAATTGCATTTTGAGCTGTCACCGACACCAGCAACATAAAGACAGCTGAAACTTAGGCAGTTACTATGAGCTTTTTGCTGAAAATAACTGAAGTGCCTAGCCCATTTGATTCAAACCGGAGTTCTAGACTAGTAAATATATAAAGAATTTGAGACACCCTCTAACTCTAGAAGTGCTTACTAACAGCTCTTATCAAGGTTAGTATGCAATTACATCTTCTCACAGAAGGCAAGCTCGACCCAATCTCATTTTCCAGGTAGAGAAAGCCAGAATGCCATAATTCGTATGCCATTTGTCTTCATTTAAGCATGCGCCAGGTGTCATCTTCATGCTCGTCTTGAGTTCTCAAAGTGATACACCCTTCAACAATTTCCATTCCTTAAGGGCTCCCCTGGACGACAAGTCTGCCAGTGTCCCATTTTCAACTGACTTCCTGTGGCAAATTCAACTCACAAAATCACACCTCCACTTCGTTTTCATGGGCGATGGATTTCGACACAAGGAAGTCCTTGAATGTCACACGACACGCAACAATGCAACGCACACAAGATTAATCAGACAATTGCGTCCACTCTAGTGCAAATGCAAAGACAACGAGACATATAAAACCCAAGGTAGATGCTTCCCCAATTTAACAGCATTGGCGCAAATCGCAATCGCTACTCAACTATTCTTCGTCAATAAATTTCAATCTCCGGGTATAACTCGCCATGGAAAAACCAAAATATCGCTTCTGAATAACAAGTAACGGGCAAAAATCACCGACCCAGTTCATGTATATGCGACAATCAACCAATCACGCATACTAAACTCACCAATTCGTCCTATGATTCAACCCCAAAAAGAAAAAGTAAAAGCTCAAAAAGGTCGAACATTCAATGCCGATTCGCTTACGAACGAGGCAGGATACGCGAGACCAAAAAAAAAAAAAAAATTCACCTTTTAAGAGCAATAGTATCGTTTCACGGAGTCGCGGATTTGTTTCCTTGTTTGGCGCCATGCAAATGCGAGGGCGAGCGAGGGTTTCCATAACTGGAGCTCTGAATCTCGGAATCGAATCCATCAATCGGAAAATGGAGGAGGAACTCCGGAAATGGATCGGCGGCGACTCATCCGGCGATTCGTCTTCCTCGGACGTTTCAGCGGGAACAGGTTGGTTCGAACATCCTATGGACAACTAAAGAAGAAAACATTAAATGTAAAATCCATGATCTTTCATAATAGTATGATGTATTTTTGAATAATTCAGCTAGAACTATTCGTAATATTTGATGGTTATCAAAAAAAAAAATAAATCATGCAAATTTATTTTTCATTCCAAGTGATTGCAATTTTATTTTTAAAATCAAAAGTTTGATAATCTATTGTCATGAAAATACAATATTTTCGTTTTTCCTAACATAAATACATCATTCTTGATTTCTAATTATAATTTGAAATTGTTACGGAGAAAGCTGGTATTGAATTTTTTTTCTTTTTTGGAGCAAAGCATCATGAAGTTCAGTTTTTTTTCCTCGAAATCACAATTAACAAAAAATCACAAATTTCGGATTTTTTAATCAAGACGATCCATAGCAATCAAGAATATAAAGTCGCAATATTGTGTCATAATCAAACGTAAAATATGATGAATTTGGGCATTTTTAAATTTTACCGTGGATGCAGTAGAATCAGAAGAGAGAGTTCGAAAAAGATAAATTAAAGGGTAAGTGAATCAATGATCATCTTCATCGAAAAAGGGATTAGATATAGGATAAGAAGTCTACTCATGATCTAGCAACCGCTCCCTTTTCAGAGATAGGCAAGCATTTCAATATCGATTTACTCTTCATATGACAATTTTTACAAAGAATTACAATTTTTTATGGTAAGAGTGAGCGAAATGTTGTAAATTTAGAATTTTGTCATTTACAATAATCTACGAATGGTTCACAACGGTCCATTGTAAATATAAACAAAATGTTGTATTTCCTCCGAGCACGACGCTTTACAAAGGTTTATTACGATCCTTTGTAACCAAGAGTAACAAATCGTAAATATTGAATCTTTTAATCATGACAATTTCTAAAAGATTCACGGCGTTCCATCGTAACCAAAAACTTAACCCCTTAACTTTGAATTTTCTTTTTCTAATTACGACTATTTATGCAACGATTTGTCATAATCAACACATAATGTCACAAAATAATATTCAATTTGGCTTTTTACAGTGTTAAACGTCCATTTACTAGTGGGTCAATATGTCAATTAGATAATATGTAAATCATTATAAATTTCACTTCTATTGTGATAAGACGTCTTAGTGGGCCAAACATCCAGCCTTATGTGAAAATTGGTAATCAGTAGCAAGGAAAAATTATTTAAAATGTCATAAATTTATTATATTTTTGTCAAATGAGTTCTAAATATTTTCACATTTTACCAATTAAATTTATTTGAATTGCTGACATGAACATTTTTAATAATATTTTGAATTTTTTATGATTTCTTCTTCTTTCTTTTTTTTAAATTTGCTTTGCTTTTTTTGTGGTTTTTAGAGTTAGGGCCAGCGAGGTTGTCCACTGACCCTTGCTACCCATACGTGAAGGCCAGTTATAGGCCCACCCTCGCCAACCCAAACTCCAAAATTGGAAAAAAAAAAAAAAAAAGCAAAGAAGAGTAAGAAAACCATTAAATATTATTAAAAGTGTTGCGTCAATGAATTTCGACTAAATCTGGTTGGAGGACTCAATTAGGAAAATGTGAAAAGGTTTGAGATTTAATTGGCAAAATTAAAAGGTTTGATAAAATTTTCCCATCGCAATTAGCTCATATTTAACGGCTAAGATCCCTTCATCTCAATCTAAAAGTTAATCGCTCGGAGTATAATTTGGATCATGAAAAAAGTAAACTCATGTGTTAAGATTTAGATTGATTCATATCATCTTATTCACTAGTCAAGCGATTTTCCTGACCAATACCAAGTAGATAAATCGAAATCGTAGTAATATCATCTATTAGCTTTTCATGTCTATGAAACACCTCAAGCGAGTTTCATCACGAGACAGTGATACTAAACTCTATCGTGACTTCCACATATGATCCAATTGTAAATCGGGTGATCAATGATTGAATATTCGAATGGAAAGATGAGAAACTTTCCATCCAAAGCACGAAACGAGCGGAATTTCAACGATCGGAAGGATTCTTTTGGTTCAATCTAATATAAGAAAGGGATTCAACTTATAATTTTCATCCATTTCAATTTTAATTTGTTAAGTAAAACTAAGAAGGCATGTTCTTATTCATACATAAAAGGAAAAATTCTAAATAAAAACTCGAAGTATCATCATTTTTTCAAATAAGAAATTGAAATTAACATTATTTCAAATAAGAGTCCGAATTACTCTCATTTTCTCAAATAAGTGCCTGAAAGTGAACGTTATTCAATTAAATGTCTTAAGTAGTTATGTCAAGGATATTTTTGTTATTTATTTTTTAAAATTTTCTTTCATTTTCTTTAAGACAAACTCCGAAAAAAAAAAGGAGAGGCTAAAACTTAAAAGACGCACACAAAAATCCAGGCGAGAGGGCTGAGGCCATTGCTCCATTGCCTATGGCCGTTGCCCATCGCCGATGCGGTGTTGACCATGGCCGACGGGGGGCCAGCCCCTTGCCCTGTTTTTTTTATTTTATTAAGAATTAGTCTTTTTTATTTTTAAAAAAAAAAAGCAAAGAAAAAAGAAAAAAACGAAATCCCCTTGACTCGTTGGTGAGATTAAGCCATTTTTTGAGATTGATTGAAATAATATCTACTCAAGGCCATACTTAAGAAAATGACGATACTTTAGGTCATTATCTAATAGAAGATTCATTTTAGGCTCTTAAGTGGAAAAATAAAAATACTTCATGTTCTTATTTGGAATTTTTTCCAAAAAAATGCATATATTTTTCACCTAAGTGATGACAAAGCTCCAAGCATCATAAATAAAGTCAGTTTCATTCTTCTCGGTCATATTAAATTTGAGTTTTCGACTTTCAAACTGGTCCGAGTGTAACCTCTTTCTTTTTTTTTTAGCAAAAAAAACTTTTTTTAATGACTTTCTTGTATGAAATGGAAAAAAGCGTGGCTTTCGAGGTATTACCCATATATCTCTTTTCCCATTTTTTGACCAAATTTATTGCATATTTGTCTTTCTTGCAAGCTCGGTGCCATCTGTCCAATATGTCCAGCCAAGTGCAGCGACACCTTGGTTGACCAAAATAAATAATAAGATATTTTAAAAAATTCCTTAATAAATGCGCAGTTTCCCATCTCGCGAGAGAAGCCTTATCCTCGTTTCAGTTCTATGTAAGGCTAACTTTTTCCTTTTATTTCTTTTTTCCTCTAAATGTATTTTTCTATTTATTTTCCATTTTTCATCTGTTGACTAGTTTTTTTTGGTCGATATTTGTTTACTAGTTGAAAAGCTAAAAAGGATAGGCACGGGCACTTAACCAGGCCCAAGAGTTCGGGCCCGGGCGATGACTTCGAAAGCTTGGGCGGTCAGTCGGTCTCACCATGGCCAACCCGTACTCACCCGGTTATCGAATTTACGTGCTATTTTGCAAACACCAGAGAAACATCATAGTATAAGGCCCAAAACAGGCCATCGGGAGTAGGGTAACACCGGTTGGACATTTTGCCTAAAGGCTGGAAGCCTCCAAGTTTGATATGTGCACGTACAGATCATCTCTTCAGGAGGGATTTGCATTGCATGCGGTGGACCGAGTCAATCAGAATTATTGATTTAGGAAAACTTTATCACAGCTCACAAAATCAATGGTCATGAACGACCGAATGGCAAGAAAAATGGCAGGAGAATGCCAGCATTTCCCGATGACCAACCAGGTTTTTTGAAGGTGGTAACCACTAGCATGCACAGACAGTTGAGGGTCTGGTTGTACTCTTGCTAATTTTTTTGCTTTTCTGTTCTTTTATTCCTTGAAATAGAAAAGAATAAAAAATAAAAATTTTTTAATAACGTCAATTGATTTTTTTATTTTTTGAAATAAAAAGTTATTCTCGAAAATAGATTTAGAATAGAAATAAGAAATGAAAAAATAATTTTTTGTTATTGAGAACAATTTCTAGAAATTATTTCTTGAGTTATTTATTACTCATGACTAACCACTATTCACGACCACCACCCGTCAACCTTCGACCGCCAGCCACCGTTGACTGCCGCCCACTATCGACTACCTACCGTTGAGCGGCCATTGGTCGCCGATTGCTGGTCACCGACCGTCATTGATCGTCGATCACCAATCACCAATTGGCCGGTCACCACTGCCCGCCACCCCCGCCGATCACCGCTCGCCACTATAGAGAAAAAAAAAATAAATTTTTTTATCGATATTAAACACATTTCCATTCTTTTTCTATTCCGAAAATAAGAAATTTTTGTAATTACCAAACGCCTTATTTTACTTAGAAATTATTTCGGGGAATAAAAATACAAAAGAACTATTTCTCCAAAGAAATTATTCTCATGAATAAAAATGTTACCAAACGCACCCTAAGCTTCCTCCCGTTCAACCATCGCAAAGCTCATAAAGGCTCAGGCAGTACTGACTCCCAAAGCGAGCCAAAGGTCAGGACGCGGCCATGGCAAACCAGCTAATGCATTTCCCATATCAGCTAATGCGACAGGTCATGTATCAGGGACAATGTGACTAGGATACCATCGCGCATCTCACCAAACACCAAGATCTCAAAATGAATCAAGCGCTAGCGAGGACTTCAGCACCTTGGAATATTGAAAGAAATTGGACTAATCACGGCAAGGGGGAAAGCTTCTAGGGCTTTTCAATCCACTATATCAAGCAAATAGAGCAAATAAAGATCAAATGACCATGTATGTAACTAGGAAAAACATGTCACTCGTTAAAAATCCCCAAAATCCAACAGCTATGAAACATCAAAATCCATCCAGATAACTCTGGAGGAGGAATCTCAATGACATGAGATGAATTGGGCTCTTCAAGTGCGAGCAGGCGGACCTCCAACACGAGGTGGCTGACCAGGCTGTCCAGGCTTTGGCGCATCATCCTGCAAAAGAAACAAACGACGAAACATGCGCGAAATCATAATCACAGAAAAATCCTTACAGAATAATGAATGACAAACAGTTGTGTGGCACTACACAGGACATGCAAACTTTTAATACATGTGAAAACTACTCAAGTAATAGCTAAGGAGCACAGCATCCCCGTCCAGTGCTGCCCACTCAATTCTAGTCAAAATGAGAAAGAACTGCGGACAATCAGAATGCCAGACTGATTCTGATTTTCAGAGTAATTTCAAATATGCAGAGTGCACATAAGAAAATTATTCTCCCATTCAATTTCAAAAAGCTCATCGGCTAAAAGTTTGAAGCAATCAACCATCAAAGAAACAATAGCTTTTGTACAGACACAGACAATCAGATTAACAGTTATCAAATGATAGGGCAAAATTCAGCACTGCTATGCAGAACACAAATACTCATTGGGATTCTACGTCAATGATACATTCTATATTCCAGTGGTAAAAGGAGAATTCTTGAGAAAACTTGAAGCATTTTCTTAGACCGCTTATGCCAAATAAGATTTAGCTGAAACAAGTTATGCACATCTTCGAGGTTTTCCAGGGAATATGGACAAACTGAAAGTTCATTAACATCACTATCGTTCAGAAGCATAACAAGTCAAATTTCTCTTAGAGTCATCTATCTAGCACAAGCAAGAATGTCCTAAAATAAAAAGCAACAGCCAATTCCCACTGAAAGAAGGAAGAGAGAATAAAACCATTTAACCACCAATCACTTTCATCAGTGATGCCAGTGACAAAATTAACAATGAATCCAAGCCAGCACTATAGTAGACGAGCAGAATTTAAACGGATGCTAAGCCTAGCAAGTCAGGTTTACATACCCGGCGCCTGATGAAGCGTGGCGGAGGCTGACGGTTCCTCCTGTTGGTGCGGGAACGGACCCTCACAACGTGCGAGTGAATCGCGCAGGACACGCAATACTGCATCTTGGCATACAGCTTGGGAAGAGTATAGGCTACATCCAAGGAATACCATCCCATTAGGCAAACACAAACTCCCACAAAATCAAATTAAAGGCCCGTAGATTTTCTAACTCAAAAGTTCAAGATAGAAGGAAGAGAGAGAGCATGATGTATTTACTCTCATAGACGCAGGCCTCCTGGACATCCCTAACCGCAGCTTGCTCGACGATGTTCCTCACCAGAAACCTCTTGATCGCCTTGTCCTATTCCCACAACAATCCAATCCGATTCAATATCCATTTTCCCTTCATCAGAACACTTCTCTCCCCACGCCCCACCCCCCAACACACAGACACGCAGGCACACAAACTGATTTCAACAAAAGCATATCCACAGACAAAGACCTAATCCACAGACAATGTCGACGAACACTGACGGAACTCCGATCGACCTCGCCGCGAACGCGAGAGGAACACGGAAATGACGGATAGAGGAGCGAACGTACCTTGGGGCAGCACTTGCCGCAGTTGGAGCAGCGAATGAACTTGACGTGGCCACGGCCGTGCTTGTTGCGGCCGCCGTTCCTGCGCTTGAAGGTCTGCGAAACACAGAGCAGCAGATCGTCCGATGAGACGTCGAATCGGATCCGGAAAACGCAAACAAAAAGGCGCAAAGCTCGCTAGGCCGAAACCGAAGGTCGGTCCGGCAGGTATCGGGTCTCACCATGGCTGGTGCTCGGGTGCTCTGCGGCGGCGCTGCTGATGACAATGGAGCGACGACCTCCCTAGATGCCCAGGACTCCCCGACTGATGATCGAGTGACTAGGGTTTTCTCTTGCTTTTATACGGCCCGGTACGGACGAACTCGGGAGGAGCCTCGGTGTTTGGGTCGAAAAGGCCCACTGGGCCTCGATAGGCCCGCCATCAAATGAGCATGATTGGTCCGGCGGGCCAGACAGAGCCCAATACATTTCGAGAGCTTTCGGACCCGACCCGAGAAAGCCCATCTTCTTGAGCCATTCCCATCCAGGCTCGATCCGGTGACCACGTCTACGCTACTTAAATCGGCTTTACAATTATAGCGATTGCAGCCGATTTAACTTTGCACGGGAATCGCATCTTGCGTTCACGATGTATGGTCATCGTCGTGGTGATCTCGCCCTCCTCTCTCAAGCTAATAAAGGTACGAATGATAATCATTTTTTTTTTCGAAAATAATTTCTAATAAATACGTACTAATTCTATTTCCAATATGAGTTTCTAAACAAAGACATGGTTTTGATAATAACACAAAATTTATATCCCCGAAATAAAAACTCGTTTAATAGGCCTTAAAATTTCTAGTTGGCGGGGATAGGTGAAGGGCGGCGAGGGCAAATAATAAGAAGAGTTTTTATATCTGTTTTTGTTCCAAAATTGGAAAAGTAGAAGATTTCTACTTTTCAATTTTGTCTCAAACTTATTTCTAAACTAAAAATTATTTTGAAATAAAATAATAAAATTATATTACCAAAATAATTTCTATTCTAAAATTTTATAAAAAGAACGATTATCTAAGTACTTTCATGCCTTTTTCTTCTAACTTGAACTTGCTTGAACTTGGCCTAGGGTCTCGCCTCATTCCCAAGTCAGCTTTTGTACCCCACATCTACAACTTACGTGTGGCTATGGCTCTAAGCTCAAGGAGAAAATTCATCCTAAGGCAAAAGATGTTAGAGAATGTCGATAGATAAGGGAGGGCATTGGCCTAAGTTAGATTCTATCGTCATATTAGGATGAGATGGGTTTGGTCCGATTCTAAAGCCCATAGCTTTTAGGTTTTAAAAAATTGGGAGGTTACCCACTCCGAAATTGCTGGTCCCTAACTTGGATACCTTTTGTACTGGTGCAGTGAAAGTTCTTGCACTTTTCCGGATGATGTCTATTTGTCCTATAATACTGAGAGTCGAAATTGCTCCCCTGATTTGTTTGGTGGACTTTTGCAGCTTTTGGTGTGCGACCAATCTTTTTTCAACTTATTGAACGCCAGCACATCGTACAAATCTTTCGAGGACATGGGTAGTTTGATTTCCATGGACATGGACGGCTCTAAACGTCCCCACAATGATCTAGTTGAAGATGATTTTTCGTCTTTTATGATTTTCTGCATTTAGTTGATGGGAACTTTTGATGTTGCTCTGACTTTAATTTTGCTCGACTAAAGGACACTTCTCAATTGTTTAAAATTTTTGTTGTTTTGAACTGTATCTCTTGTCGTTTTATTGCTCCAGCATTTTGTTATAATTTTTGTTTATCTTGTTTGTTAAAAAAGGAAATATTTTGCCAAATTTTTATTTTTAATCAATTAAAAAAGAAAAAATTATAAAAAGGGCCCAAAATCTTCTTAGATTCTCAAATAAGGGCGTAAAACTAAGGATTTGAAATAGCGCTTGATTGTTTTTGAATGATGGCTAAAATGATCATGATTATTTTAAATAAAGCGCACACCGATCATCATGTCGATCGATTAAATTTTCCAACCTGGTCAAAGTATTTTCGTCCGAATCTTCTTTTCTTTTTTCTTTTTCTTCTCTTTTTGTAGTTCTTCTTCTTCCTCATCACAGAATGATAAATTTCGAAAATAGCCTGATCACCGGAAAGTAAGACCTTTATTTGAAACAGACATAACCACTTTAGACTTTTATTTTGATACAAGATCCACTTCAGATCTCTATTTGAGAAAATGACGACACTTTAGGCCTTTATTTAAAACAAGATATACTTTGACCTTATTTGAGAAAATATGGACACTTAAGACCCTTTTTTGAAATTTTTCTTGAAAAAAATGAAAAAAAAATGAAAAACTCTAGAAATTTAGTTGGTTATTGAATAGACTCTAGAATAGAAAATAAAAAAGAAATTAGTTGGTTATTGAGTAGACTTTAGAATAGAACCGGTGTGACTACTATTTGTCTCGTTTGTTAAAAAGGAAATATTGTACCAAAAAATTTATTTTTATACAATTAAAAAAACGAAACAAATAAAAAAAAAATAGTTGGTTCTTGAGTAAACTCTCGAATGGAACCGGACCAACAAGGTCAGTTTCAAAGTAGGTTGCAAGTCTAAGAGATATCGTTTGATATTAAACATCTTGCAATTTTTCCAGTGCAATTGAATTATGCATGATTTACCATATTTTGCAAATAAAAAGATCAACAAAAAGAGGAAAAAGCCTCAGATTTATTCACTCATGATGCGAATATGAGATACAACAGTAGTTAAAACACCTCGTTGGATTTCCTAGCTGTAAATGAGATTGTCTCATTTTCATGACAAATATTAAATGGTTGATCCCGACCTTCCGTCGCTCAAGGGCATTCGTTCTCGTACAATTCACTGGCGTATTTCCAGTTAATCACTTTCCATATGTTCTTCAGATAATCGGGCTTCACATTCTTGTACTGCAACAAAGAGAGAGAAAAAGAGAAGCACAGAGATAAGACTCGGAGTAAAGATCACGTCTCAGGAATATAATCTGCGCTGTTCTCTGCTTAAGCTAACAAAAAGATTGGGCACTCTACTTCGAGAAATGCAAATAAGTACCACCTACAAAGTGCAACCATCCACCATGCAAGTTCAATCGATAGACTCAAAAATGCTTCAGCAGATTCACACAAGCCATACCAATTCATCAATCTCAGCTCCAGAAAGGAACATGTTCACACGCATAATGTGCCATCTCATGGAGGAGCAAGACATGTAACCCACACAAGTTAAGTCATGCATTCATTTATGTAAAGAACTACATTATATCAACATAGCATTGAACAGAGTTAGTACATAGCTAAGCGACACATCTCACCCAGTCAAAATGTCTGGAGAATCGCAATTATGTTGTGCAGTGTAACCACAAGGCCAAATATCATAGAGTTACCTGCAGATAGTATGCATGCTCCCATACATCTATACCAATTAAAGGAACTAGATTTGCTCCTTTGGTTACCAGCGGATCCTGAAAAGAAATTAAACTCACCATGAAAACCAGCCACTAAACTTCATGTTACACAGGTCTACAAGCTTTCAATGAAATAATACTCGAGTGCACAAATTTGCCAAAAGAACTTGTGTGCCTGGATCAGGACATCAGGACACAATATACATTCATAAAGTCATGCTCGTGCCACTGCAATGATTGACCTCCATTGCCTCAACAAATTTGGAGAAACGGCCGGCATACAGATTCAAAAATTGTAGACATCCAAACAAAAACCACATGAGATTTTTAAATATCTAACGCCCCATTAACATCTGATGAGAAATATTGCCCATTCCTTCTCAAACAATGCTAGCATGCCCCATATTTGTATATAATATTTTGACTAAGAAACACAAAAGAACAATAAGGAGCACTGGCAAGATTTATTTGTCTTCCATGAACAATTTAGAACAGTAGTTCTGTTGACAGAGTCCTGAGTAGGTGTGAAATTCTGACCTGATTTGCAGTTGTTTCCACCACGAGTTTCTTGAAGTCCTTATCAAGACCAAGCCACTGCACAAGACAAATGGGGACAGCATCAATGAATACGAGCTAAATTAACAGATAACCGTCATGCTAACAACTATTGAGAAGCACAATGTGCAAACTGAGCAACTGAAAGCCATACCACCCATCCGGAGCCCTGTAAAGCAGCACCTTCTGCATTCATTTTCTGCACAAGTGCTTCCAAAGAGCCAAAATCTGTGTCAATGGCCCAACCTAGCAAACCTTTTGGTGGCTCCCCACCTCCTTCCTGCAAGGGATAAAACATTAGCTCCAAAACTACTAAATATGGAGAACGAATTTATTCTGAGATATCCACTTACATGAATGGGAGTAAGATTTTTCCAGAAAATCGAGTGGTTGATGTGACCTGAAAATTTTCCTTTCAAAGTTAGAAGCAACTCTGATCTACAATCCATAGATGAATATAAACGAAACAGATTACTAAATTCACTTTGTAGTGGTGGGCATACAGAAGATACAGCTCAGGTCTGGGTGACTCATGGAAAACTGTATATCACCCTCACAAGGACATATAGAAGTCGGTAATTTCCCACTGTCGCATAGTAACGCAAGTCCAGTTTGCAATCTATTCTCCATGGAAAAATTACAGAAAAATCAGCCCCCTCTCGCACGCGCTGATCTTTATGCACTCTTCAATTGAATCAGCAGTCTTTGCCCATTGCACTATACAATCTACTAAACAACTCATCTCCAACGAAACAACTCGGCACAATTTGACTATGTCCATATTGTTTCATCCTACTTCATGTCACACAATCGTCACTAGCAGGCTCAACTAGCTTAAACCACCATATCTACGGTTCATTTTGCTACACCGCGTACTCTAAACGAACCATAATGTTTACAAAAGAAATACTATGAACTTCAACACTTCGATTTGAAAACAGGAACACCGTGAGAAGCTTTTCCCATCTACTCAGACTTAGACATTCCTAAAATACCTTTCTTCTCCACCCCAACACAATCGAGCCATATCCCTCAGTACGTGGTTTTTCTTTAGGGGAAAAGTCAGTTCAGTGACCATAATTTCCATAATTTGTTCAGGTATCCAACTTCCAGAAACAGCCTGCAACAACAATCAATCTTCTCTAACTACACAAAACAGAAAACAGAGCCAAACGAACTCTCTCTCGTCCATTTCATTTCACCATATCCCCGTGCCACCGATCGACATAGCTATACGACACCGCACACGAAGCTCAAATCACCAAAAGTAAGCGTAGCCGAGCAGAACCACCCGGAACTGAAGATAAATAAATAAACAAGCGAAGTACATCAACGAAGAGAATCGTCACCTCCGCCGTTGAACTTGATGGCGCTCTGCAGCTTAAGGACCGCCGGAGCGTCGCCCTTGGCCATGGCGTCCTCCAGCTGCTCGGCGGCCTTGTTGTAGTTCGTCACGTAGGTCTGGTGGTGCTTCTGGTGGTGGAGCTGCATGATCTCGGCGCTGATGGCCGGCTCCAGGGCGCCGTAGTCGTAGGGGAGATCGGGGAGCGAGAAGGTCACGAGGCCGCGAGCGGCGGGCGGCGGCGGCGGTGGCGGCGCCCAGCCCGGGCCCGGAGGCCGGAGCCGAGCGCGGCCAGGGCTTTCCGGGACGCGATCGTGCGGAGAGCCATCGGAGGGGTGGTCGGAATGGATCGGGTTTGCGGGCGAAGGGGGAGGGGAAGGGAGAGAGCGCGAGATGGGGAAGGAAGGGAGCGGGAGGCGGGGTAAATAAGGGAGGCGGGAGGAGGAGAATTTCCATGGCGGATTGGGATTCCGGGTGCGGTACTCGGGAAGGGGAAAACCACTGCTGCCCCCGTTCCAGGGACGGCGACAACTGTTGCCAAACGCCATCATCTCCTTAATATTGCCACGGATTAATCTTTTCTCTTCTTTTTCTTTTCTCTCCATGACATTTCATAATTAGTGATTGGATAATTATATTTTAGCTTAACGTGTAATATCATCTGTGAATTTTAAATTGATTCAATGCAGTCCATGAAGTTTAACTTAATATGTAATATTATCCTTAAACTTTTAATTTTGTTTAATATGATTTTTGGACTTTTTATACTTATTCAATTGCAATTCAGAGATTAAATTGAGTATGTATCAAAAATTTTATGAATCATATTGAATAAATTAAAAGTTCAATGATAATATTATGTATTGAGTAAAAGTTGAGGATGGCATCAACAGATTTAATATTTAGGAGTTACATTACACGTTGAGTCAAAATTTAGATAATACTTATGTCATTATATCTTTGTGAATTTCATGGCCCACGTGACATTAGAATAAACACATTTAGCTCGACTCTCTAGTGCTTGAGCTTGGATAAGAAGAATCGATTAAATAATACAAAATATTTCAACATGGCTTTGCACGATATATTTTCATTTCGATGTGATTAATATAAGATAAAAGTACACGGGAAAGAAGAAGAATAAAAGCTATTTAATTAAAGCACTTATGGCTCCAACAAAAATTTCTATTTGAAAAGTTTCACAAACGAAGAAAATATATATTTTATTTATTTTTAATAGGAAAAAAGGCAATCATATCATTTACTTCTTGTGAAACGCGAATGTACTTTAAGTTATATATTAACAATAGTTCAAAAAGCATTTTAACGAAATTATTTGATTCCTTGCTAAAAATAATGATAGGGGTCGACCCTTTGCATGAAAAAAATAGATGTACTTCTACTTTTTATCACACGTGATGCGGCATGCCAACATTCAAATGTTTTTAAAATAGCTGTACAAAAATCGAATTTTAAAAGCTCCAAAAGCGTATAAATATAAAAAATTAAGGACAGTGATTTGTTTACGCAGTTTCCTTTTAATCGCGAAGAGTTAAATAGATTAAGCCCGCTTTCAGCTCGGTGAATCCCAATGAAGGAAAGACGAAAGCCACTTTCTCTTTCAAAGTTTCAATTAGGAAGCAGCTGTCCGGTCCAATGAAAGTCCACCACGTGTCGAGACCAATCACGGTGTGCCGTGTACGACCTCGCATGCGATCTCCATCCTGTCGCGACCGGCCAACGACCCCCCCGTGACGCTTACCGCTCGCTCCGGAGTCTCGTCTCGCCTGAAGAGCCGCCTCCGATCGAATCGCGTTCCCGTCGCTCTCCTCGTTCCTCGACCGGAGGGAGCTGTCGGCTTCTTCGCCGGAGCGGGAGAGATCGAGCGCGCGAGTTCCGGCTCCCCGGTCTCCGGCCATCCTCTTCATGCGCGCGTTTCCCCGAGGTTCGTTCGTTCGTTCGTTCCTTCGCCTCGCCTCTATTCGTTGGTTTTTCCGACCTTCCGTCGCCGGAACTTTTTCCGTCTCGATTCGGTGTGCGGAGCTCTGGTTGACGAGTCGGTGCGGTGTTCGGATGCTAATCGTTGGGGGTTTCCGCTGATTTTTTGGGGGCGGCTGTGGATGTGGCAGAGTCTTGATTGATGGAGAATTCGGCGGATATTTGCGACAGGGAAGAAGCGTCGGCGTCGTCGTCGTCGGCTCCGGCTAGCTCAGATTACCGATTGTTCGGTCGGCAATCCACCATCCACCAATGCATGGGCGGCGGAGTAGGTACGGCAATTGTTCGCATCGCCGTAGATGTTCATTGAGCTTCTTGCTTCTGCATGCTTGTTTCCTGCTTCGAATTGCTGTTCACAATCGTCGAGGAAAGGCTGTGGTAGATTAGTAGTGCGCTGGGGAAAGTAGTGTCTATTTGGATAAGTTGCTGTCTACCCGTCACAGGGCACGTCATTCTCATTGTTCGAAAGTTTCTGCACTCGAATATGATGATGTTGTCTTGCTCATTTGGTCAAGTGTTTGATAAATGTGGATGAAGCAGTGCTCGTATGGAAGGAACTTGCTTGTTATCCATTACTTGGGTTATTGCCTTACCTGTTTTATCTTGTTGGCTCTTCTGCCAAAAGTTCATTCAAATGGCTAATTTTAAGCAGGTCTTTATTCTAAATTGAATAAGCCAGATAGTAGGTGCAAATGGGGGCATGGTGAAGTCATGTAGCTATTGGGTTTGGAGATCTGTAGACTCTATTTAGCTATACCTTTGTTTATTTAAGATTTATGTTCCTCGACCTAGAACCAGTTTCTCTCTTTGATTACTGGATTCGCATGTGAATTCCATCTTCTGTTGGACAATTCTAGGTGTCTTGGTTATAAGATCCTCGTGACTCCTTGCTGAGGAAGTTTAATTTGTCATGAAGCATTTCTTTTCCCTGTTTGATCAGTGATTTGTTGTCAAAAGAAGTGCCTGATTGTGGAAAATTTAGATGCATTATCATAACTTTATTGAACCTGGTAAAGCATTATCTTTTTCTGCATGCTCAATTTTCATGGTACAGTTTTAATGGAAACTTAAATTCTTCTGCTCCCTCAGCTGCTGATGTTCTACTGTGGAGGCGGCGGCATGTTTCTTTTGGCATCATTATTGTTGCAACAGTTGCTTGGGTTATATTTGAAAGATCAGGATTGTCATTCCTGTCAATTTGTTCAGATGTCTTGCTGCTACTAATCATATCATTGTTCATTCATGCCAACTATGCTGTTTTCCGGAATAGGTATGAATGTCATACTTTTCTTTTAATGGTTACACTGAAGGCATTATTGTTAATTAAATTTTTATTTCCGAGCAGGCCACTACCAGAATTATCTGAGCTAGTTTTCTCAGAGGAGATGGTTACCAATGTTGCAGCTTCTTTTCGTGTCAAAATCAATAGCCTACTGCTTATGGCTCACGATATCACTCTTGGAAAAGATTTTAGACTATTTTTCCAGGTACTCTGAGCTGATGTATATGAATTAATGGATGTTTGGGGTGATGAAAGAAATAGTCCTATGGTAGGCATTATTTTTATTTCCTACAAAAAAGAATTGAAAGATACTCCTGATTATTATTAGAGTGGATGACATTAGTAGTATTATCCGTGAACATGTTGAGTAATATAATAGAGAAGTAGAGATTGTAAATACCGGCATCGTACTACAAGTAGGCAACGGTGTTGCTCATAGTTATGGTCTTGATGAAGTAATGGCGGGTGCATTAGCAGAATTTGAAGAGGGCACAATAAGGATTGCTCTGGAATTAAATAATGTCGGTGTTGTATTAATGAATGATGGTTTGATGATACAAGAGGGAAGTTCTGTATAAGCAACAAGAAGAATTGCTCAGATACTGGTGAGTGAGGCTTGTTTGGGTCATGTTATAAATGCTTTGGCCAAACCTATTGATGGTCGAGGTGAAGGGAACGTCATGCTAATCTTAATGAGGCATCAATTGTAGCAAAATTAAGCATTTAAAGTGAATTGGACACATAACATAATCGATTTCCATAGTAGAAATTCTTGTACAGTTAGTTTTCTTTTCCTTCCATTTTATGTTGCCACTGGGTTGTCCAGTCTCATAGGTCAATCCCAATCACTATACATTCTTTTCTCTGCTGCATCGTGTGCCTATCCAGTTACAAGAATCTCGACGTTTTCTAGGTGCTCCAGCATCAAGTTATCTCACTGACGTTTAGTTTACTTGACAGGTGGTTGTCTGTCTTTGGCTCATATCAGCAATTGGTAGCTTCTTCTCTTTCTTCACACTCGCTTATATAGGTATGCATATTGCTCCGAGTGCAGGATATGGGCAGTCATATTCTGTCATGCACTAATTCCATTTTGTCTTTGGCCCTCGTTTGTTGATAGCTTTTGTTTAAATTCGTGTTTTCCCTGATCCCTTGGAACTGTACTTTATTTCGTGGAACTGTCTCGTGATTTGCATTATGGGTGATGAGGTTCAAAGGGTTCTGCCCTCTGTAGACTCTTGCTACGGTGTCTTGAATTTCACCAAGTTCTTTATTTATGTCCTTATAAATCCAGAATCACGATCAGTGTTTCTCATATTATACGTTCCCATGAAGTCTATCTACTTTTTGGACACTTGACCTCTATATGAGTTGCATAATCTGATTTTTTATTTATCCAACAGATTGGCTTATTTCCGGTGTTTTGCTTAAATTGGTGACAGGTACTATAATATCCATCACAGTTCCTGCGCTGTACAGCAGGTACGAGAAACATGTGGATAGGTTTTGTGGAATGCTCCATAGAAACTTTTCGAGGCATTACAAAGTAGTAGATGAAAGTTTTATCAGCAAGCTCCCAAGAAGTTTATCCAAGGACAAAAATATGTGAAGCTGAAGTTGAGTCCAAGACATCCATTCCGAGAGCTTACTTTGCAATTTAGGTGCTGTTTTGCGGATTGAGGCTCCATCATTTCGATGGGGAGCAAAATGTCACGTCAATCTTGTGTGCCATGAAGACGCCTTTGGCTGTTCCGTGGTATTTCACTTCCTTAACCTCATTTTATCCTTGTCCTATCAGAATGCAATCGGATAGCAGCAGCAGTGTTAATCGCTTGTCTGAACACAGAAATACACCCTTCATCAAGTGACCGACCAATTGTTTGTACTTGATGATTTAATCAATCCAGCGCGTTTCCACGTAGTCCCCTTGCTTCCCAGTCCTCCATCGTAGGTGATAAATGCTCCCTTTTGCCCACAAGTAACATGCTTCGATTGTTGAATTTCAAAGGCCTTTTTCACGTTATTTCAAAGGCCTCTTTTACGTCAGGAGTGATATCGCAGGGTCAGATGATTGAAATTCTAAGGCGTGAAATCTTATCGGTTTCCTCATCGACAACGGAGATGGGTCAAAAAAAAAAAACTTTGTTGGATATAACGAAACTGGATAAGCACAACCGGTGTACTACATAAGTAAACAAGGGAAAGTCAAATGACATCAGGGTACTGATGCGGGAGGAGAGAGTCCATCCAGCAGTTCCCCCATTTATGTCTTTTTGGCCTCTTCGAAGACCCACTCAAAGAGTCACAGACATGAAAAGGCTGTTTTTAGGTTTCTTTTCACAAACATAATCTCTCCGACTCCAATCAATGATAGTCTTATTAAGTAAGCACCGGTTAAGTAAACATAATTAGCAACTTTAAACAATGAGAGCACCCTCGCCAGGGGCAGAGTTTAGGAAAAGAGGCGGTCTTCATGCAGGTTGCCTCCTACGTATCCGATTCTTTTCATTACCAAATAGGAAAACAACAATATCAGTACCGCAAAGACATCGAATAGGCTTAATATTAGTTCTGACACGTGATAGAAAGTTCGACCGTACAGAGCATACCACAGTCTATCTCATCCATCTTATGCAAAGGCACAGCATAACAATCTGGACTAGTCAACCACTCGGCCAGCCAAGAAACAGAAAAAAGTTTTGTTCACAAGATCACCATTATCATCAGCTTAATCATTTTATGATGATATTGCCATTTCACTTTTGTCTCGTTCGGTAAATGAGAGACAACAGCACCACAGCTGGTGAATATCTACTGCTGAAGCAATTCCTTTGCCTTGCTCAACCAAGCATTGTAAATATCATCTGAAAAGAGAACAAAATGTACCTGCCAAAAGAAATGGTCAGTCTCTTCCATGATAATTCATGTTTAATGAGCTTACTGACTACCAGCAGGGTAAGTATTATTGCATAAAGCACTCAAACTAGAAAGATTGCACTGGCATGATCTTAGACAAAAGCCCGAGAACTATACAACAACTATCAAAATGGTTGTAAAGCATTTTTTTAAAGTGCAGCTGATGATATCTCACACGGGACTAGTAAAGAAGTACTGCGACTGCTACTTTCCATTTTGAAATCAGTAAGATATGGTAAGGACCTCCATTCAACTAGGAAGTTGATGGGCTGAGTAATACATTAACACCTACCTCTTTCAAGCCATCTGAGGATTCTTTAATCGTAGAGATAGATATCATGGCAGCCTCATCGTATGGATATCTGGAAAAATAAGATCAGGATTCAGGAGTAGTAATAGCTTAGAGAACACAAGCAATTGGTCAGGCATTTTCTGTCCCTGACTCACTCACAATCACACATACACAAGCAACAAAACTACTCGCACTGCACTACAAGCATTCCTCTTTTTGCCAAAAGTCTCATGCATTCTAAATTTCTAACAGATGAAACATATAGCTAAAATTTGGATCCAAGTTAAGCACCCAAAGAAGATTAATCAATATATTTTCAGCTGATGACCACGTAGATGCAACCATTGTGAACTTAAGAAGTTGAGGCTTCCAATTATTGCCAACTTACCCATAAACTCCGCAGGATATAGCAGGAAATGCAACGTACTGAAGCTTCTTTTCTTTGGCCACCGTCAAGCTGTTCCTGTTGTAATAAGTGCAAAATTATTAGCACTCTATGAGAAATGGAGCAAACAACTGAATGAACAGAATTCCCTGCAAGATACCTGTAAGCATTTTTCAGGGATGCTTGAGGATTACTATCGGCATCATAGATTGGGCCAACTGTGTGGATCACATGGGATGCTGGCAGCCTAAATCCTCTGTTTGAGAAGTGTTGGATAATCAGATGACAAAGAGATATAGTATGACAGACATCATTGATCTGACTTATTGATAATTGACGAGTGATAGGTTATTGTCCTGGTGGAACACCACCATGCAGATTATGCAGGAAATGCTTACGGAGTAATTCTTGCTTCTCCTGTCGGGCAGCGGATCCCTGGACGTACTTCAGGGACCTTATAACAAGCTTCTAGGAGTTCTGGTCCGGCAGCTCTATGTATGGCTAGTTGGATAAAAAAAAAAACAGGAATTCATATATTTCAATGTAAAACTAATGACACACAAGTTAGCCAAGTTAAAGAGAGATAACCTCCATCTGCACCGCCACCTCCAAGCATTCGCTCATTTGCTGGATTAACCTACAGGAAAAAAAAAAAAAATCCACCTTTAACATCAATGCACTCCTCAACATAATCTCCAAGAGATCCATCATCGTATAACGTCAGGGACTCATTCGATCCATTGTGCTCCTATCAGATTTGTTTTTAACTTCACAATGAAGAGTTAGACACAGTCCGGGACGGGACAGAATTTTTTTTCCGAGACTCAAGTCAACGTGAAGCATCACGAAATCAGCTTATGCAACTCGGGAAAAAAAAAAAAATCTTTTTCAATACTTAAATTCCTTCAAAGCCACGATTCTGTATGAACTCCGAAAGATTCAGCACTTTAATCAAGCCGAATAAGTTTCACACAGTCCATAACTCAAAAAGCACCCGAACGATGAAACAGGAACAAATCACGATCACCCACATGGTCAAAAGGAAAAATCAAAACGAGGGAAAGAATACTGACAATGGCATCGGAAGAGCCATCGACGGACCACTTGGTGATGTCCCCCTTCTGGATGACGAGAGCAGAGGTCGGCGAGAGAGCGAAACTGACCAATTTCTGAGCTTCCGCGTAGCCTCCTTGACTTGCCATCCTCGCGAACTTGGCTCCGGTAGCAGCGAAGCGAGACGAATTAAGGGTTTGAAGAAAGATGGGTTTTTGATGATGGTGAAGTCCGATCGGATTCGGGCAGGGAGAGGAGCAGACAGTGGTTCTTGTAGTGATGGGTCTGAGGAATGGAGCTCCAAGTCTTGCTCTGCAGAGTCTGATGCTTCCCATTTGTCAGTGTGTAAGAAAAGTCCGATGCTTTTTTTGCAACAAAAAATTGTTCTTTTACGAGACTTGACTTTGAGGTTTTTCTAGATTTTCTAGCTACGTGTCAAGGACTATATCCAATGAAACATAGTGAATTATTTGCTAAGAATAAGATTTTGATTTCATAACGAAAGATTGTTCTTTTACGAGGTTTAGCTTTAGATTTTTCTTAATTTTCTAGTTATGAGTTGATGACTATATTCAACGAAAAAATACGAATCGTTTGTTAAAAATAAGATTTTGATTTCATAATGAAATATTGTTCTTTTTATAGATTTGGCTTCACATTTTTTTAGATTTTCTAACTACACGAATGTATTCAATGAAACATTGTCAATCATTTGCCAATAATAATATTTTGATTTTATAATGAAAGATTGTTCTTTTACGAGACTCAACTTCAATTTTTTTTAGATTTTCTAGCCACGTGTCGATAACTATATTCAGCGAAACAATATGAATCATTTTCCAAAAATAAGATTTTGATTTCATAACAAAAATTTTCTTGAGTAACTTCTAAACACATCAAAATGATCCATTTCTTAATTCATATTAGTGTTAAATGGGGAGTTATATTGAAAAAATGGGTTTAAACATAATATGAGTGTTAAATAGGTTATTGACGGTTTATAACTTACGCAATACACTTTTCGACTCTTTCTCTATTTTCATCATTCGATCTTACACTTGCTCATTTGGCACGCTCATTTTAGTTTGGGTATGATGTTTTATAGTTTGAGTTAACTATTAAAGTGTTTTAACAATATGAAAACAGGTTGTCTATGAGCCAGGTCGGGTATTAATCAAAACGAGTTAAATGTGTCTATTTGGGCCAGATCATTTTTAACTTGACTTAAATATGATATGATTCACCCGTTTGACAAAGTCTAATACTCTTTGAATGAACTTGATATGATTGTTAAAATAGATCAATACCTAATCAACTTCATAAAGATCTACACGTATTTGGCATCGTTGTGTTTGATCCATTTGATAGAATGGAAACATATCAAATATCTTTTGATATGCTCAAAGGCAAGATGCACTATTTTCTTCTTCGGCAATGATTATTGATTTTGGCTTTTCATTTCCTTTTCCTTTCAAAATTAGGTAAATGATATAAATGGTCCATGAATTTAAATTAATATGCATTGTGATCTCTAATTTTTAACTTTGTTTAATATGGTGTATAAAATTTAACTCAATTTACAATATCACCCATAAACTTTTAATTTGTTCAATATACTCCTTAGACTTTTGCCACATGTTTAATTTAATCTTGAGCTATATAAAAATATTCAATAATTAAGAACTAAATTGAACTTATAGCAAAAGTCTAAGAACTTAAAAAGTTCAGGAATTACATTACACATTAGACTAAATTTTAGAGATTAGTTGTGCAATTATCCCTTCAAAATTTATTTTCGGACATCTCTTTGTCTGTCGTCTGCAAGTTAAATAAACATCAAATGTCATGAAGAACAGAAACACAGCAACTCCAACGTCAAAGGGCATTGCACTCATACTGGGCTTGGGCTACCGGGGAACTTCCATTTCCACTTGAACTTGGTTTGGATCTCTAAAGGTTGGACAAGATCTTGGCCCAATCGATTACTAGTCATCTCATTTACCACTCACCTTAGGAAATCTATCTATGCCATCTAACCGAAGTTCTAACATTTTCTGATCCATGTAAGCCCATCATTGTCTCTCGCATACTGACTTATTTTGCACCGTGTCTCATTAGAGTTTATAGACCCGATCAGGACGACATTTCATTTTACACCCGTTTTACCGAAATTATGATTGACTAACAATAATCTCAATTGTGTATAGATGATATTCCTCTGCGAGAGAGTATCAAAGCACAATCTAAATTAAAAATCAAACGGGCTTGACACAAGTACTCAAATCGAGGGCAACAGTATCCTCAATCACAATCCTGGCCTTTTATAAATTTGTGGCAAACAATGGAGGTATCCCCCTCTTCTTGTTTTTTTGTTTTTTTGTTTTTCCATACTACAAAGCTTGCATAGTGTAAATACACAAATTCTTAGTTACCTAGCGGGTGCCAAAAAGCCACCTCTGCAATAGGAACAACCCCAGCTGGGCTCCTACCTTCTCCTACCCTTTTCCTTTTCCTTTCCTCACTTCACCTCTCACTCTCTTTCTTGAATACATTGGCTCACATTGGCACTTCAAACCATATACAAATTCATCAAGCACTTACTAAAATTACACCTCGAAGACCTCCAGAAATTCTTAGAACTGAGACCCTTCGAATGTCTGTCCGAACTGCCAATTGGCCGGTGCGACGTTGTAGCTGGTCAATGTCCTCCCGTCGCTTGTGGTCACTTGGAAGGAGAGAGACTGGCCGTTCATGTATCCGTTGCTCTGCCAGTTCTGTCCCCAGTTCCTTGACAGGGGTTGCCAACCAGTCCTCGAGCCCTTGATGGACACGGCATGGACGTCACCAGCACCTCCACGTTGGTGATCAGCACCAAGTTGAAGTAGGAGTGCCCATTGATGGTGAACCTTATCCCTCCTTTCTTCACACAGGGAACCCTGTGAAGATCAAGAATGACCCGTGAGTCGATTTCATTGCACGTTCGAGTTTTTGTGGACTTTAATCTTGAAACTTGAAAGCCCAACTGGCGATAAGGAACTAAAAATTTGCAGTGAAAATGCTGCTGTTACCTTCTGAAGGAAACTGGGACAATCCCAGCTCTGTACTGGGCAATCTGCAAGAAAGCCGGCTCGGCCATATCGAAGTGTTGGAGAGGGGGGTTGCACCAGCCACCATTGTCGTTGGAGAGGGCTAAGTTGGGAGGGCAAAAGTTGGTTGCCGTGACCGTGATGGTCCCTGGGAGGCACCACCTGGGGTCGTCATTGCATCGCATCTCGTAGCACGACCCGCAGCTCAGGCCGTTGTTGAACAGGGCAGTGCTTAAGGCTGCAGTGTTGGTGCCATAGCCTTGGCTGTACAGGTTGCCATATCCACAGGCACCTCCTGAAATTTTTTTTAACCATTCATACGGGATCAGGCACATAGAAACTATCTTTGGAGTCTCATCATGACCATAGGGTACATGGGTTGAAATTGAAGTTTCAAGGCCTAAATTATACTGTTTTTGATGGGAAAAAGGTAGCACTTTTTGCTTGTCACATTAGACATTATAGACTTGTATGACACTTTCAAGAAGTAAAGGTTAGCCTTTTGAATTGGTTTTCACTTTATGTAGGAAAAAGTTTGTTGTTACTTTACTTAGCCAATGAACATTTTGACAAAAGGAATAGACAGTCTTTCAAGAGCGAAAAGTTTAAATCATATGGTCTTTTCAGCAAACAGTATTGATCTTTTTTGGACTTACCCATCGTGCCAGATGCATCACCACCCCCATAAAATGTGGCATGACCGCCTTCCCAGCCTCCATAGTCCCCAAAAGCACTTTCGAGACATAGGAACACAAGAGCAACAGCTGAGATTGCTGCAAAATAAGCCATTCTTGCTTCTATTTTCTTCTAATGTGGCTTGGCTTTGCTTCAAAAATATAGCAGTAGAAAGACAGAGATTGAAGGAGGAGGGGAGATGAAAGTGTTTGATGGTTTGTGTCTGGTGCTTGGTGCAGAATGGGATGATGGAGGGTTCCCTTATATAGACGGCAAAGACTGTAGAGAGGCTATGAGGGTGTAGGGATTGGAGAAGAAGAAGACAGAGATTTCAAAGAAGGTCGAAAGCCACAAACAAATAATCTACTTCTTTCAGGCCTCAAATTTTATTTTTCTTTGTAAGGAGGGATCGGAAATTAAGTGCACATGCGTTTGTTCCAATTTGGGCTACCAACTGCTAAGCCTACAGGCCCCACCTGCACATGCTCCTTCCTCAACATCTTCTTGCATTTTTCTTCTTCCCTTTTTTCATTTTTCATTTACTTCTATTTTTGAGTATATAATTTGCATGCAAACAATGCTCTCTTTTTGTTTATTTGCTCCATACGTGCGGGTAATGGCAATATATTAGGACGTGCAAATTGTTCTCCTGAAATTGCGCGAATCAAGATGAACTCAGATGGAACTCATGATAGGGGAAATGTGAAGTCAAGGCATCGTGATAAATGATTCAAATAAATAAACAGAGAAAGTGTATTGCCTATCTTTTACACTACTTATCTCTATCTTAGACTTAGTGATATGGGTCGTAACATCAGAGAAAATAAAAATCAGAGGATGTTTTATAAAATGAGCAAGTATTCGAATCACTTGATCAAAATGTGCACATCATACATTCTCCATCCGTGGCATTTTCAAGACATGCTCATTGTGAAGTTCTGTCTGATCACTGTAGATTTGGCAAATTTTTCATAGACTTAAGAACTCAACCCATCAGAGGAGACTTCTATGTAAAGTGCCAAGAGATCAGTCCTTGAGTTCAAGACATCTGTTGGGTGTCTTTTGTTTTTTTCCCCTGATTTACGTGTTCATCTGTTGGGTGTCTGTTAATTTAATGTTTCTGTCGGTGTGCGGACAAGAAATCGCATGTGTGTACTAGGGTTGGTTTCGCACACAAACAACTACCGACCTAAAACCCTAGACTATGCACCAATGATGCAGTGCAGAAACCTAATAGCACAGAAAAAGAAGAAAGATTCCTCTGAGCTACATCCCTCCATCTGTGTAACCTACTTTCATCCATTTACACTCTCGAGAGAGACCTATGAAAGCCCTCCCCTTACCCTTTTGCCATATTTTGCAGGTGTTCAGTCGTTGGCATAGTTAGTAGATAATTATTGAGGTATGATCGAACGCACTTGACCACGTGATGGATTGCACTCATGGGGTCGATTTGCTTTCTTTTTTCTTGGGATTTAATGTGCGAGACGTTTCATTTTGTGTTAACTAACCGTCGATGTGACAGTTGGAATAGATGAAAAAGTATGTTCGACTCCAGAATTAATTAGTGCCCCAAGCAATCGTACAAGGTGCCAAACAGAGAATCAAGAATCCTAATCCTTGGAAAGGATGAAGCATTGGTTGATGTTATTTGTTTGATCAAGAGCTTAAATAATAGTGCTTCACGATCACCGACCTTGACAAGGTTTAAGTTAAATGTCGAAAAGAACCCTAATCCTTGGAACGAATGAAGCATTGGTCGATGCTATTTATTTAATTAAGAGCTTACATAATAATGCTTCACGATCACCGACCTTGACAAGGTTTAAGTTAAATGTCGTAAAGAACCCTAATCCTTGGAATGAATGAAGCATTGGTCGATGCTATTTATTTAATTAAGAGCTTACACAATAGTGCTTCACGATCACTGACCTTGACAAGGATTAAGTTAAATCCCCATTCGGCAAAGTCTCTTTGTTATTAATTGTGCCTAATAACCTATTGAGACATGAGAATACGTGTCGCATGGAGGGTTTTTAGAGATTTCTTGTACTAGTTCGTCAATAAATTATCATGAGATTCTTTGCATTATCCTCTCTCTAAGTGAAGGACAATCAACTAATTAATTATGAATATTTGCTAAATGCAAAAAGGAATCAACCCTAATTTTCATCGAGCCATGCAACGTCCATCAACCCAGTCTTTCTTTTTAATTATTGATATTATATTCTCATTTGAAATTATTTATCACAATGAACAAAAGAAAAAGAGAGCTCGAATTGAAAAGGATTACGAGGGCCTACCATGTTACGAGCACATGCATGCCCGGGCTTTACGGTCCCTCAACATCCATGCATGCATCATTCTCACAATGTATAAGAATAAGGATATTGGAGGCTCTTATTATTATTATTTTTTCCTAATATAAAAACCAGAAAAGGTCCCCCTAATAATCACAACACAAAAAATTCTCGTCCCGACAAGTGGATAATAGAACAAGTTGACAAGTAGTATGCTCATTGATTTATTCAATTTTTATTGTCCATATAAGATAAATGGACCACAACGGATACCTCCTTTGGTACTTCCTACCATGCAAAGGGTGGGTTCTCTACCAAATCTTGAAATTTGTCTGTCTTGGACAGTAATTATTTTAATATTATTGAGGAGGTGGGTTCTTAAGTTTTTATTTTTATTTTTTTATTAATGTTAGAATAAATTATGTATAGGGCAATACTTCCTGCACCGACGTTTGGCAGTGCAGTTATTCAATGAATGTGAATTGAACCTGATTTAATTAGTACTGAAATTCGGTGCTTTATTGTGACTGCATAGGCAATTGGATGGAAAATCCCCTCTTTCTATTCATCTGATGTGATAACACCGGCATTGGCATATTCCGCCATGAGTTATGAGACACTTCACTGCAGAAGAAATAAATAAGGCTTGCAAATTTTCAAGCCTTTCCCTGGTCATCTGTCCCTGTTCATCTGTCCCTGAAGCTGCTGATTTCCTCCAAAAGGAGTAGGGTCAGAGCAGATACTGTGACCCCCCAGAGCAGCACGAGGTCCTCTTTTTCAGGGACCAAAGCTGGTCAGGATTGAATCAGATCCACAGAAAGGGCATGTGGACTTTTCTCTAGATGTAGTTTGGTTCACCACCAATGAAACCGCCCTCCACAAGGGCTTGTCTGTTTGTCCCACTTTGACAGAACTATTCGAACTGCCCTCAAACACAGGAAGCGAACCCTTTGGCAAACTGAGCTTTCTCTAAAGTCATGACAAATGGGTTGAAAATGTGTTGCACATGTAGTCTGTATCAATGCCATTTCGTGAACAGGCACAATTACAGCACAAAATTCATAGTGACTCTAATGTATAATTGCGGGCACTAACATACACAACCCATTGGCTTGTGAACACGATCCATTTGGTCCAAGGGAATACGACCGTACAAACCATCACATGCATCTTTCTCCCCTATGTTTGGCCTAATAGAGTTAACATATCGTGTGAGCAATTAAAGAGTGTCACGCGTCGTGTCACCGATGGACATGGCCGGCGAAAACCAAATAGACATGTGTTGGGTGTAAGTTAGGGGAAACCTATGAGGGATGTAGGTGCGTTAGTTAACTGAGATGGTGTTCTGTCATTGGTCGCTGCCTGGAATGCCCATGGACTATGCATAGCACCTATGGTTAGGAGTCTACGCGAAAGACAACAAGACTATGGAGTTGGTGTGTCTCTACCACTCCAGCTATGTATTGAGTATTCCCATTAATTTTCAAGTGATATGGACTTTTCAGGAGGTTATTTTCAATAGGGCGGTTTATAATGTGGTCGCATGCAACAATTGCAGACAAATCCTACATCATTCTTCCTTCCTTCCTTCCTTCCTTCTTCTTCATTTGGGTGAATGGAAGGATTGTGACCGATAATTGGGTTCCATGCCATGTGCATTGGAGGGGAAGTTGGATAGGTAGGCCAATGTTGATTCTCGCACGCTGACATGTTAGACGTGTGTTGCTTCCCTACTAAGCTTCATAATGACAGGCGAACATGGTATGAGCATATGCTGCACAAGTTCAAAGAGCCAACCTTCCTAAAATCGATTGATGAACAAATCTTTCTTTCATAGCCAGGGCAAAGGCAAATTAGCTCTGGAAATCTCTCAGCTTTTGTGTAAGAAACTAGATGAATTTGACTGGCTTCAGTGGCCTCGAGCCTTGAGTTACTGTTATTGTAAGGTGGGTTCTTTTCTTATAACCTGGCTTGTGCTGGCGGTTCCAAAAATGTCTCATCACCTGTCTCATGCAAACAGGATGACCGTGGCTTGGTCAAACTTTAACAAGGGTTTGTCGAGTGATGGTGGTTCACCAGCTGTGACTATTCAAAGAGTTGACAGAAGAAGAGGACTTGAACTTAGTGCAAGGTACATTATATTCTTTGTTCAAAACCTCGTGAGTTGTACTTTGAATAGAACTTACTTCAAAATTGAAATTTAAAGGCATATAACATGATGGCTTTTGACTAAGAGAGGCACAGATGTGCATGTTTGTAACTTCCTTTTGGCTGAAGCAACACCATAACGATAAGACACTCCTTGGTCAACAAGACAACAGACAACATAACTGTGGGATATTTTTAACAGAGAGCTCCATGAGTCCAGGATTTTAAAGAAATTGAAAGAATTGCATTTGCTGAATAAATAACATCTCATAATGTTATGATTACAGAGATCGATCTATAGACAAATCAATGAGGGTGGGCTTACATAGTGTGTCAGCATAGAATTTACACTAATATGTGCTACTGCTTTTCGCTTGCTGAAATGGTAGAGCCTTCAGACTTTACAAGATGTGACCCTCTATAACTAATCTCAAGCCCTCCAATCGACCAAGGAATCCTGCTGCAACAGCTCTGAGAAGCCATGAGAATGGGTAGGCACGGTTGGGGATTTCCCTGAAGCTGCTATGTTCATATTAAACATGTTGAACTGAGGCATTTGCGTATTTTGGAAGTCAACTGATCTGGGTTGTTGCTGAGGAGGGAAGAAGGAAGGTTGTGTATATGGATATTGGTGCATTTCAAATTATAGGTATTGGTAGGTGTCATCATTTCTCCAGTGGCAATTTTGAGCCTCTCTACTTCCTTTTTCAGAGCTTCATTTAAAGCTGCGCTCAAAAGTTAAGCAAAAGAAGATTAGCAACAGCTTTGTATGGTACCATTGAAAGAAAGGAACAAATATGCAATTCCAGAACTTTCAAAAGGAAGAACAACTGGGTAACAACAGACATGAGCATTGAAATTCGGCGAGTCACCATGGTTGCCATACTGGCGACATATTATTAATGCACACAAAGCGGTTCCTATAACATATGGTATCTGAGTATGCAGTTTTGCATATTCTACCGGGTAATCATGCATTACAAGTGAGTTAATTGTTGCACTTCCTTGATCCCAATATGCTTCTAATATGTTCATGTACAAGCATCCATATAAGCAACAGTTCCAACAAGCATGGAAGATGCACCTGGCTTTCCGACTAACCTAGTATGCACTTTATCATAGTGATGGCATTACGACCTACAAAACTCTGATGCAAAAAGGCATACCATCACGTAGCTGAGCTTGTTGTTCCATCGCCTGTAACCTAAGCTCGAGCTCTGCATTTTCAGAAGCCAAACCTGTCGTATCTCTCTGAAACACACCACAGGAAGCAACAGTGATATTAAGTAGTGAGCCAATGACTATGCAAATACAGAAGAACAATATGAGAAGCACAGACAAGTCCAGATATAAGCGCTGAAGATATTGTGAGAGTTATCCTAAAGAGAACCAATCTTCACTTTTGACTTCACAATTCTAGCCAATATCCTAATCGCCATCATAAGATTCCTCACACAAAAAAGAACAGCCAAAAAAAAAAAAATCACAATCTTGCGAATAGTCAACTGCTGACCTGAAAAAGTGTGAGCTGAGCAGAAAGGGTAGTCGCTTCTGTTTGAAGGGTCTGGACTTTTCTCTCGAGTTCTGAGATGTACCTTGCTTTTCTCTCTTTTGAGCGAGCAGCAGACTGTCGATTTGCGAGAATTCTGTGAAGAAATCAAATGTACTTAAGAAACAAAGGGTAGCACAACAGATCTTTACTTAGTGTACAATCTAATGAATCATAGATTACAAGTCTTTCGATTCTCCTCCAACTGGCTAAATTGCAATATCATAGTAAATTTATCTGAATAACAGAAACAATAATCTGAAAATAGAAATCAATGAAGAAAAACCATTTTCCATAATATTTCAGATCATTGTGCTCATTCATGTGCATTCTGGAAGAAGAAAAAAAAGGTCGAAAATGATTTTTGAGTTGACAACTAAAAATGATAAATATCTTACAGAAGGGTTAATGACAAACTGGGAAAAATTAGAAATTTGAAAAGACTTTCTTCTGGCAAATAATGTTGATGATCATGATTCAAGTCCGAAAGTGAAGTGCTTTCCTGATGGCAGGCACTTCTTTTATCCCTTGGATTTCAGAACCTTTAAAAAGCCTAATACATGATGTTGCAAGGAGCAAGCCAACTCACAGGTTTAAAACAGTTAGATCAGAGGCTATCCAGCATGGTTTAAAAAGAGAACATTTAATATTATCACCATCAAATCCTGTTCTACAAATTGCTATTCGCATAGATTCTTCTAATCAAATATATTCTACATGAAATATATAAGAAAGACTTTATCAGCGAGGCATCCATTCTTGAGAGAATCAAACCATCAAGAACAATACTGTTTAGAGTTCATTCTTCACCTAAATGCTCTCAAAAGAAATTTGTATCCTAAGTAGGCCACCTAAAAATTATTGTATCCTGGCATTATTCTGACGTTGCAGCTCCTGTCAATCTATCTTGCAGCATAAAGTACAGCCCCACTGCCCAAGGAGGTCATCAATTTGGGCATTATTCTGAACAAAAAAAAAAAAAAAATCTACTTGCTCAAGAAAAGAGCTACTGTTTAGTTCAAGGCCAATATTCCTGGAGCTCGAATTTAATCATGATTATATAAAAGACTGAAAGCAACATGAGGGACCATGATATGGACAGAGATTAATATAAGCACAGCATAAATCCAGCTAATGCGGAAGTGAACGTCTTGAGTGGGCGAGTCAAGTCATATAATTATTGTTATCAGTGGTCACATCAATGGCAACAATGGTTTAGTTGTATGTCCATCATGATTACAATAGAAACATCCCTACACCAAACCCATTATTTATACCATTAGCCCACAACCAACCTCCATATCATTCTCCAAGCACCAACATCATGGTCTTAGTCTAATCATGCGGGCAGGGCAGCGGGGCAGCCATAAGAATTCAATCAGAATGTAACTCGAGCACAATAATCTCCACGGATTAGCTCTATAATCAGACAACAATTAATTCATTTGAATTCCCCAATACCTCACCCGAGAATTGTTAATTAACCAAATTCAGCTCTTCATATTGCCTCACGACAAATGATCCAAAATTAAGAACCTTTCAGCCCAAATTCAATCCAGTCGAGTCGAAGAGCCCCGGAAAAGAGACGTTGAACAATGACACGAACCTCTTGGCTCTTTTCGGATCAACCGCCCACAGCTCCGCCAGCTTATCAGGAGCCATGGCCTTCTTAGCCTCCTATGCCCTCTAAAAGAGCCGAAGACTCGTCCGCCAGGTGCTGCCTGATGCCTCGGCCTCCCGCGCCCCGCCTCTCCGCCGCCGCCGCCATCGCCCTCAGCATTGTCGGGCCGCTGGGCGGATCCAGGTCCGTCGTCGAGCTTCTCTGATGCTGCTACTCCATGTCCATGTACGTGCTCCAGCAGGTCGTCCTCGGATCCGGCATCCTCGAACCTCCCGGAAGGCGCATTGTCGAAGGGGTCTGCGTCATCGGGCATCGGAAATCCAACCTCGAGTGGTAGCGATGGCGGTAGGATTGGGCATTCAGGTTTAAATGAGCGATTTGGGGATTAGGGTTCGGAAGGATTGGGTGGTTCGGGCAATTCCATACGGTCCGAGAATCGTGGGGGCTTTGGTCGCCGATTTTTCGCGACAAACGATAAGGATCCGGCGGGTAAAAAAAAAAAAAAAAAGATGAATTTTTTTCGGACAGTGATGACGAAGATGATGATTCTTGGCTGCTCCGATTTGGTGGGAGGGAAGGAAGATGAAGATGGAAGCTTTGGTCCGCACGTGAAGCGGTGTCGTTTTCGGCAGGGGCCTCCTCCTCCTCCTTCATTTTTAGCACTTGCTGTTACCTGGATTTTTGCCTAATTTGAGATGCTCAAAGATGGCATTCCTCCGACAGGTATTCTTGGCTCTTGATTGATGATTACCACTCGAGTTCGAGCATAGCCTTTTGTTTTGGAGATGAAATGGTTATATGGATCAGATTAATTGTGGGGTTTAGGTTGATCTTGGACATCGACGGCAATCGATCTCACGTTAATTTCACGTAATTTGGCCTTTGTGATTGTGGTCGTGTCTGATTGAAACAATGATAAAAGTTGAACATAGTTAACATTCGGCACAAACCAAGCGTGACCCGAGCCAAATCATTATTAATCATCAACTTTCGAACATTTTGATGATCACGAGGTCGAATGCTTAAGTAAGATTGGCAATAACGGTAAGAATGAATGGGCAAGAACAAATTAATGGATCACTTTGTCAATGGGTTATCGATTGATACGAAAGGATCGAGATTTATTTATTCTACTTGTCCGTACTGACGTGCACTGTATCTCCTCAAATCAATCCACATGACTACTCTCTTTAATCCTATGCATACACGTGGATTTCCGACTCTTCAAATCAACGAAAGGACCATAGTTTCATTTCACTATCATGGCAAGTGTGGTGGGTCATGTAATGCTTGAATTTTATGTGCCAGTGGGCAACATATTCTTTGGGTTGGCAATTTAAGCAGGATGGTTACCTTCATGTTTAGCTAGCAAAGAAAAAGAAGGAAAAGACAGGAAGTGAGAGTGACAAAGCGCTATTCAGATGGGCCATAGCTCAAAATCTGATTTGCAATAACCAATGTGAAACCCAATCCTAGTCACTCTCAACAAGGATCATAGCTCTTAAAAACGTGTTGTAGCTGGGAGGGGCTACATGCACTGGAAATTTCCATCACTTTGCCATGCCAAAGCTGGGGTGGGCAGAATTATCATGTTTGCTCTCAGCTGTGCAAGCCATGTTTTGTGGGCTCAGGGCTTTCCAGAAATGGGAAAGGAAAAACAAATTGGGAGAGGAGATGACCGCAAAATCCTTCTTTTTGTTTTTACATAAATGATCATAATTTTTAACCATTTCGTCTTAACCATCATGAACCTGATCGTCTAAATAATAAGCTCGCAATCAGTGGACATTATATTGCAAAACTCTTGTCATTGAAGATATATTGAAGTAAATTTGAAATTTGTTGGGAAGAGAAAAAAGACCCAGGTTTAATTAGGTGCTTATTTTCCAAATCACTGGGAAGCCGCATTTTCAACTCCCTC